>JARHVA010003739.1:1200000-1765000 GCA_037957365.1 Torreya grandis | reverse complement strand
TGGCCTACTAATATCTATTGGTAGAACTAACCAATAATTAAATATGATCTCCCCATCTAAAATTTTATCCATTGTTTCTTAAGAAATAATGAATAAGTCTTAGCTAGAGGCCTACATTCAAACATTTAGGTTGAGATTTCATAAAGTTTCATCAGTAATTTTGTAATAGAATAATTTATTTATATTTTTATGAAAAACTAAAAGAAACCTAACTTTAACTGCATCTAATTTTGCCTTTAATTTTTTATTTTAATCCATAATCCTTTTCAACATTTCTCTAACCTACATCAACATACCATATATTTGGTCCCTAAGATCTTATAAAACTTTTTAATGTATATCACAAAAAGCCATGATATCCACTTGTCCTTATATGGAATCCATAATGATAGAGGCATCCTTAATTGTTCCCAAATCCTTTATCAATATTCCCAACTATTATAATAAGAGTGTATATATTTATCTCACTTATCATTGAATTTAACTACCATCTATTTCTAAATTATTCCAATTCCTTCTTTTAAGATTCTATAATTTTTAAGTGCCATTCTAGGAACATCAATATACACTTAGTTTCCTTCATTTCTTTATCAATTTATTTAACCAAATTATATGTTGTACTTATATTTTATCCTCTCCAAGAAATTTATTTAAATCATTATACAAAATGTTCACACTCTTGAAGCTATCTTTACAAAACCTTTTTGACTCTAAATTAACAACTGTTTTCTACTTTTGTATAATTTCTTTGATAATCTAACATATCTTCGACAAGTTGAATCTTCGTTAATCACATTTTAATAATCCCTAACATAAGATTATTATGATGAATAAGGAAATAGTAACATTCTATATTTTATTGTAGAAGTCACATATTTTGAAGCTATGTATTTGTTTGAGGAAAAAGCATCCCAAAATAGCCTATATTTCATATTTTTTGGTGCATTAGAACCGACAACTTTATAAATTCATGATGAACTAAAACAAAATCCATTATATCCTTGAAACCTATCAAATAAATATATCCAACCTATTTCTTGAAACAATTGAAATCATGCCTCATTATCCAACCTATTGGGTACAAGTTCCAGATTATAATGTCTTTTTGCATACTTTTAGATGTATAGGGTTTTTTAAAAGAAAGATTAAGTATTTAGTAGCACGATTTTACATGGGCCCTTTGGGCTCTAACAGTGTCATCTTTGACTATTTTTTGTTCACTATGTTGCACTTTAGCCACCTTGTGGTGGGGATCCTTAAATTTTTGTTGTCTAATATGTGTTTTGATTTCCTAGACATTAACATTCATTTTGGGACACTAGTGTCCAAGGGCTGATGCTAGTGTCCAGTCTTGTCTTCTTATCTATTTTCATTTGTTTCACTTTGTGACCATTGTAAAGGTCCCATATATTTGTTTTATTTTCAGATTTTGTGAGCCACTAGGTCTTAATTCAAATTCAAAAGGTTCTCTATGTTTACATAAATCTATGGCATAGTTTTTGTTATCAAGCAAGCCTTTCAATTAGCATATACATTATTTACTCAAAATCTATTGATTTACGTCTTCTACTAAATTTCATAATATTGTAGTATGAAGTATTATAAAATTTTAATTGTTACTTGTATAAATTGTACCGAGGGTTAAAATAGGGAAAGATCGTATATTTGCACAATCACCATTACACACACACACACATCTATGGGGGAGAAATATATAGGAATCTTAGGCCCTCTTTGGAGTATATGGTTATGTAGGAAGCACTTATAAAAATTAAGGTTGCATCAGCTTCTTTGCAGACTAGTAATGGTCAACTTCATGCATTCATTCCATATAAAGGGGAGAGAGAGAGAGAGAGGTGACCTGATCTTGATAGTAGAGTAAGGGCATCTAATGGACTTTATATTTGTGTAATTAGTTCTTATATTTATTCCCCTCCCTTAGTAATAATCATTAAGACTCCAAGGTGGTCTTAAACCCTAGCTAAACCCTTAAGGCTTGGTTTTAAGCAAAATTCATGAGTCTTTGGAGATCATTGAAGAAATATAAATATCTTATGAGTCTATCACGGGTCTAATCAACCTTATAATACCATATTACATCCTTTTGGAACATGTGGCAGTGAAGAGTGAGCAAAATATCTTCATAGGGTGAATTTACATGTTTGCACTTAAGGTTTGGAGGTTTATGTAGGGTTTAATGCATACAAGTGATTGTTAAAAAAATTTCACCACGCCTAATAGATCATCCATCATATCTCATGGCCACTTTAAATCTTATCATTTTATTTTCCATATTCCTCCAACCTACATTTATCACACAAGGTAGTTTTATTGAGTCACGATATGCTCCCAATGAGAAAGATACATGTATATACATGTCTACCTATAGGTTGATAAGATCTAATATGTGTTTTGATTTCCTAGACATTAACATTCATTTTGGGACACTAGTGTCCAAGGGCTGATGCTAGTGTCCAGTCTTGTCTTCTTATCTATTTTCATTCGTTTCACTTTGTGACCATTGTAAAGGTCCCATATATTTGTTTTATTTTCAGATTTTGTGAGCCACTAGGTCTTAATTCAAATTCAAAAGGTTCTCTATATTTACATAAATCTATGGCATAGTTTTTGTTATCAAGCAAGCCTTTCAATTAGCATATACATTATTTACTCAAAATCTATTGATTTACATCTTCTACTAAATTTCATAATATTGTAGTATGAAGTATTATAAAATTTTAATTTTTACTTGTATAAATTGTACCGAGGGTTAAAATAGGGAAAGATCATATATTTGCACAATCACCATTACACATACACACATCTATGGGGAAGAAATATATAGGAATCTTAGGCCCTCTTTGGAGTATATGGTTATGTAGGAAGCACTTATAAAAATTAAGGTTTCATCAGCTTCTTCACAGACTAGTAATGGTCAACTTCATGCATTCATTCCATATAAAGGGGAGAGAGAGAGAGGTGACCTGATCTTGCTAGTAGAGTAAGGGCATCTAATGGACTTTATACTTGTGTAATTAGTTCTTATATTTATTCCCCTCCCTTAGTAATAATAATTAAGACTCCAAGGTGGTCTTAAACCCTAGTTAAACCCTTAAGGCTTGGTTTTAAGAAAAATTCATGAGTCTTTGGAGATCATTGAAGAAATATAAATATCTTATGAGTCTATCACGGGTCTAATCAACCTTATAATACCATATTACATCCTTTTGGAACATGTGGTAGTGAAGAGTGAGCAAAATATCTTCATAGGGTGAATTTACATGTTTGCACTTAAGGTTTGGAGGTTTATGCAGGGTTTAATGCATACAAGTGATTATTAAAAAAAATTCACCACACCTAATAGATCATCCATCATATCTCATGGCCACTTTAAATCTTATCATTTTATTTTCCATATTCCTCCAACCTGCATTTATCACACAAGGTAGTTTTATTGAGTCACGATATGCTCCCAATGAGAAAGATACATGTATATACATGTCTACCTGTAGGTTGATAAGATCTAATATGTGTTTTGATTTCCTAGACATTAACATTCATTTTGGGACACTAGTGTCCAAGGGCTGATGCTAGTGTCCAGTCTTGTCTTCTTATCTATTTTCATTCGTTTCACTTTGTGACCATTGTAAAGGTCCCATATATTTGTTTTATTTTCAGATTTTGTGAGCCACTAGGTCTTAATTCAAATTCAAAAGGTTCTCTATATTTACATAAATCTATGGCATAGTTTTTGTTATCAATTAAGCCTTTCAATTAGCATATACATTATTTACTCAAAATCTATTGATTTATGTCTTCTACTAAATTTCATAATATTGTAGTATGAAGTATTATAAAATTTTAATTTTTACTTGTATAAATTGTACCGAGGGTTAAAATAGGGAAAGATCATATATTTGCACAATCACCATTACACACACACACACACATCTATGGGGGAGAAATATATAGGAATCTTAGGCCCTCTTTGGAGTATATGGTTATGTAGGAAGCACTTATAAAAATTAAGGTTGCATCAGCTTCTTCACAGACTAGTAATGGTCAACTTCAAGCATTCATTCCATATAAAGGGGAGAGAGAGAGAGAGAGAGAGGTGACCTAATCTTGCTAGTAGAGTAAGGGCATCTAATGGACTTTATATTTGTGTAATTAGTTCTTATATTTATTCCCCTTCCTTAGTAATAATCATTAAGACTCCAAGGTGGTCTTAAACCCTAGCTAAACCCTTAAGGCTTGGTTTTAAGCAAAATTCATGAGTCTTTGGAGATCATTGAAGAAATATAAATATCTTATGAGTCTATCACGGGTCTAATCAACCTTATAATACCAAATTACATCCTTTTGGAACATGTGGCAGTGAAGAGTGAGCAAAATATCTTCATAGGGTGAATTTACATGTTTGCACTTAAGGTTTGGAGGTTTATGCAAGGTTTAATGCATACAAGTGATTGTTAAAAAAATTTCACCACACCTAATAGATCATCCATCATATCTCATGGACACTTTAAATATTATCATTTTATTTTCCATATTCCTCCAACCTACATTTATCACACAAGGTAGTTTTATTGAGTCACGATATGCTCCCAATGAGAAAGATACATGTATATACATGTCTACCTGTAGGTTGATAAGATTAATATTAAATGGAAAAATGAGGATGAGTTTTAAGGGTCTCATAATTGGTATGACCCAATGAAATTATTTTAGATATTTTAAGGATCATGAAAACCACACGAAGCACCTAGCAGTCAACAAACCTAATGAACACCTATAGGCTAATGAAAGAAAATATGAGTGCTTGGTGTCTAATGAGAGTGTGAATGAGTAGGGCAGAAGGAAAAGTAGAACCTTAAGAAACTATTAATCACTTGAAATATTTTCCCAATGGATAAAATATGGTTGAATAATACCTACACTCACATTTTTAGTGTAGGGAGTCCAAATTAAAAGTGTAGGGTTGTCATGGGAACATGAGGAGTAAAAAGACATGAATATTGAGAGACACTAAGAGACAAAGTCTGATAAAGTTATGAAAATAGCCAATAAATTTTTTAAATCTATGAGAATATCATTCAAGATATCATAAGTGCCCAATGAATGAAGACTTGCACTCATGATACCATTCAGGAAGACCTAATAGATACCTACAATCAAGTTTTTTGATGGCTGAAGAGAATATGTGATCATTATTTGAAACCATGATAAAATACAGGGTGAATAAATTACTCACTTGAATACTATGTTTTCATAGGTTTGTATTTGAATGATAGTGGGTAAAGATAGTGAAGAGCCTAAAAGGACCAATTAGGCTTAACAAGTTTAGATGAGCATAAACAAGCTTGTGTATGAAGTTGGAATAAAACCTGCATGATTAGGTGTTTTATTCAATAGAAGAGTCATTATATGAGATATATGTATTAGAAAAATTCTATAAATTATTGAATCATTGAGAAATCAAAAGAGTATGGGAAAAAGGTCTGTTAGGGCCAAATGGGTACGACTGCTTACAAACCCTCATGGAGGGACATTGCATGTTCTAGGCTATCTAAAGGACCAAAATTCTTGAGTGAGTGATGGATAATTTTATAGGACATGTCTTAAATTTTTCCAAAGCATTTATAACCATTAAAATTCACTTTGAAGACTTTTTAGGATCAAAACCAATTTATTGGTCTTTCACATAGAATACAAGCCCGAGAGGTCATCTTTAGACACTCAAAACTCCTACGAGGTTTTGCATGGGACCAAATCATTTTTTATATGTTTTAAGGGTTTCCCTACTTCTATCTTGTGGCATCAAGAGAGAGAAAGAGGCCCTGGTCTTTATGAACCATTGTTAAGACTATAAAGTACTCATAGAGTACATAAGTGAGCCTGAGAGACTCCCAAACTTTGCTCAGATCTCCATTGAAAATTTGCATGTTGCCAAAAAATCCTAGGGATATTTATTAAGGATTATTCTCTAAAAATTTTAGGAATTGGTTCTTAGGTCAATGATCTCATCTCTATGAATGATTGTTAAGAGTGTAAGTCACTCACAGGCTGTCAAGAGACTAAATATAACCCAATGGGAGAAATATTGTGTTAAAACACCTAAAATGTATGGAAAAGACTTCCAAATAACTTGGATTATATTTATACCTTTTTCACACACATTTTTGAGCATACTTTTGGCACATGTGAAGTCAAAAATGTATAGAATTGACCTAGAAAACATGATTGTAGGCCTAATTATGAGTGTGAAAGGTGTTGGTATGTCTTAAAATTAGGTGAAAAGGATTTTTAATCCTATGCATAGGTTATATATCCATGTACACATTTTTTTATGACTCCTAAGAGAGTATATGAGTTAGGCAAGTCAATAATTTGGGGCAAAAGGGAGAAATGCACTACTTTGTTGTCTAAGAACCTATCTGTAGACCTAGGACTACTCTTAGAAATCTTCCTTTCTAGGTATTGAGTTATTAATTATGGTAAAAGAAATAAAAAACCATCGTCAATCATTGGAACGTACTAACATATTGATAAATCACTCCAATTCCTTCTCAAGCCTGAACATGCATCTAAGCAAAGGGTATTGACCATTTATTGGTTTACCCATCTGTACAGGGTCTCAAATCCTTGAATTTGACATGGATCATGCTCAAGAGTCCCTAAAGTGAGTCAAACATTTATTTTAAGTTTCACATGTGTGAACCTTTACTAGATCCAAATCTTAATTTTTTGGCCTAGGGACCTAATTGAGGGCTAATTGGAGAGAGAAATAGGTAGAGTAAGTGTACTTTCACTTAGGTTTCTTGTCATAAAATTTTTTACAAAGTAGGAGGAGCATATTGGGTACTCAAATCAATGATTATGTTTATATTATCATTTATATAATGTTCAACACAAGGAGATTTGTATGTTTTGAGGGCTACAAGGAATTGAAGGTAAGTATGGGCTTTAGGTATAAAATAGAGTGTTATAAAGTTTTTGAGACATATAAATGGGTTGATACAAGTTTTCTAAGATAGATAGAGGTCTCTAATGGAGAGATATTTTATTCATAAGGATAGAAAAAAGATTTGAGTCTTTTGAGTAAAGAGAGGTGTAATGAAACTAAAGGGCTTCTAGACACCTAATAAGATATGATCACTACTACAATATCAATATAAGAAGGTTCTAAAGCTAATACAAGGTGTCAATAACATGATCAAATGATAGATAAAGGTGATTTGATGACCAAGGAATGCAACTTGTCACTTTCCAAGCCAAGAGGAGGGTAGTTTGAAGAAGAAACAAAATATGTCAAACAAAGAGAGAAACTCCTACATTGTTTCTAAGATGAATCATCATTAAGAAGGAAAAACATGTCATTGAAGACCTTATAAGACTATTCTATAACCTTGTTCTTGATTGTAACTCTTATCATGAGTACTTCACACTTGTCAATGACTCTCTTCTATGCCACTTCTCTTTTTCCTTCTCTCATTCTCTATATATGTAGCTTTGTTTGGATTTGTAAGGATTATCCAAATAATTATGGAAAGTACCTACTCATTTGTATGCCTTGGATCAATAAATACTAATATTTTTAACTCCTTTTATTTTACTTAGGTTTGTGCATAGATGGTTGATCTTATCAAGTTATTTGTTTATTCTTCCTTTTCATGTTGTCCTATGCTAACACCTGTATGTAGTTTGAAAGCTTCTTTTACAATTCATGTGAAGTTTTCAAGTGAGGTGTGAGGGTTGAGTGATTTTTTATATTCATTAGTGTCATCATTAACCTCTTCATTAATCCTCCTAACATAAGCATCCATCATAACCTCCACATTGAAATGTTGATGTGAGAGATTTAGACTAGGAGTAGTGTATGTTAAAGTTAGTCCCATGGTCTACATGTGCACATGCAACAGGTTGGTAGTGATCAATTAATTTGGTGTATCACCCCATTAGTTTTATTTCATGTTATTCTTCTCCCTTTTCCTTTGAAAGTTAGTATTGGAGCCTAATTGATACATCAAGGGGAGCTATCCCTATAATCTAGAGGTTTAGTATACCTATAGGTCACCCACAACCTAGGACTAATCCCATTGCATAAATCAAGTTGAAATGGATTGAATCACCCTCTAAAGGGTGAAAATTTGAGCTATAATAGTTTTGGCATACTTGGTAGGATAAGATTGACAATCAATTCAAGAGTTTTTAATGTTGTTCTTCAATACACTAGCCTTTAGAGGTATTTCAAAAAACATCAATTGGGACTTTGAATGTATTAAGTTGGTTGTAGTAGCCCATGTGCTATTTTAAGCAAGCGATCTTTCATTTATACCTTTCTCATAAGGTTTAATGGCTAAGTTTGATGTTGATTTCTATTTCACACAAGTTGATGAGCCATATCAAAATCATGTTGATCCTTGATAGCAGTATGTTGAATCTTACTAGCCTTGCTATCAAGAGTATTACCCTCATTGACCTCAATAGTCTTACCAAGATAGTTCACCCCCTTAGCATCTTTTTCATCCCTCTAATCAGCCTTGTCAATACCATACTACCCCTAGTCAACATAGTCATATTCTAAATCAGTCTATCTCAAGCTCCAAGCAAAAACTCTTGGGTTATGAAAGGTATATGATTGGGCTTAATACAAAAAAAGAGCATAGTCAAAGTGTTTCTAGTAATCTCATTCCAAATGTGAGAGACTCATTGAAACTGATAAAGATAGAGTGTGTTGGGTGAATATTTTGTCGTCATCTAACTGATGACAAAATGGGTACATCAACCACAATATAAGGAGATTTATGCCACAAAAAGTGTAGGTTTACCACATCTTAATGAGATAAATCTCTCCTCTCATCAAGGGGAGGTTCCCTATGAAATACTTATATGCTATATGTATATATAAGTAAGAAGAAAATAATACTCAGGGTAGTATAACACCATCCATCTCTCTTTTTTTATAGAGGATGTCCAAGGAACAAAGAGGGAAATCCCGATCGATGGCTAGAAGCATTCCTCTTTTTTCAGGAAGGGTATCCAGTGCAGAGCAAAAAATCCCCTAAAGTAGTAAAAAAGTCCACAAGGAAACCCACGTAAGCACAAAGTCTTCCGTTACCTCCACTGATTTGAAAAACACGTAACAGTAGAGTGAAACGAAGACCAAAGTCTTCACCTAAAACTACAATGAATAACAAGGTTACCAAGATAAAAGTAGCTCAAAGTCTTTCTTTTATCTTTTAAAATCATCTTTAGATAAATTCAATACACATACTTTGCTTATTAAATCGAACAGATGAGAGATTATTAGGAAAGAGAACATTAGAACTATTTCCTAAGTAACACAAATTACTCCATCACAAAGTCTGAAATAAACCTGTTTCTCATTCATTTGATGAAATATGATTTACAAGTTGAGCACAAAGTCTCAAGAAGTGTCTCAATTTCAGTAGAGTTTTTTCTCTCAATTATCCATAGATACTTTTACAAAATAGGTTCCCTCTATATATAGGGAGAAACCTTCAAAATTAAAAAAGATTAAAATATTAAAATATCTAGTCAAAGATGAGTCATCTTTGACTTTGAGATATTTTCCAAATTTTTTACATGTAATTACATATTACAAAAGTGCATGTACTTTTATATGACAAAAGTACATGAGAAGAGAGGAAGAAAAGGGAATGGAGAAATGATTCAACTCCTGCTGTCGGACTTCTTCAGATGAGCATCATACATGGTGATAGATCCCTGAATTCCTATACTGTCTGCTACAATGGTATTTTTGAAGATCACTTTGGCTTGGATTGTAGCATCCTTCAATGATGTGATTGCTTTGGCATGACTAGTTAACCTAGCTCTTGATTATCCAGAGTCAACTAAGTATCTAAGATGTTATCCACAGAAGTCATTGAAAATGCTTTCTCTTCAAAATCCCTTTGAATAATGCCTTTGAATTCTTGAATCATCTCTTCTGCTAAAAGAAATTGATTATCTCTAGAGGTGAGATTGCAAGGCAATTCCTCTAGTCTGTTCAACAAGCCTGTGTCACTTTTCTCACTAGCGTCTTTGGAAGACTTGAGATCTTCAATTAGCTCCTTAAGTACCTGGATCCTGTATATTAGTGATTCTTTGATTTCAACGTAGGAGTCTTTATTGGCAATGAAACTGATTGATACCAAGGTGCATTTCTTCAGATCCTTCATCTCTACCCACTTGCTAAGATATTTATTTGTACTATCAATATCTTGAGAAATAAGAGAGATAAGGTCTTCTAAATTTATCCCTATTTTCTTCATCTTCTTTGTCTTCTCAGCAACCTCTGTAAGCAAGAAAATTTCTTGAGTATGCATCTTTTCTATATAGTCTTCAAGCACTTTCCCTTTCATGTAGGTTTTCTTTGCTTTCTAAATAACAGGATCGTCTATGGAAAAGGCTTCTGGGGTCGCTGCTTCAGGAGCAAGAGTGAATTTCTTGAATATCACGGTCAATTATTCTACCTTTGCCTTGTAATAATCCTTCATCTCCTTTTCTCTATCAAATTTTTGGACCATGATATCCATTGCTGACTACAGGTCACTCTTTGCACCCTCGTGAGTGACTTTTCCCAACTCAACGTGAGAAATGGATTAGTTCCTCATGTCAAAATCCTCTAGGGTTGCATCATGTGGAGGTTCGACTATCTCTAAAAATTTGTGCCCCTTTTCCTCAACCATTTTTGAAAGGATCCTTGGTTTCTTAGGGGTCTTAGCTTTCACTGACACTATTTTTCCAAAATCAAAGTCATCTGCAGAGATAGCTTGCTTCTTCCTTTTGGGTGTGCCCCTTCTTATGGAGATAGAGTCTCAGTTCTCTGCTGCTTCGTGGGCCTGTCATCTATCTCCATCTGTTTAGCTACCTATTCTTGAGTACCCTGTTCTCTAGCCCCCATAGCTGTTGATTCTAGCTCCTTCTCAGCAACCTTCGATTTCTTAGACACAAAGATGATTCTAGGCTTGTGAGGCTTAGATGGAGAAGGAACATCACCTTTATTCTTAGTTCTATTCTCTGCTCTCTTCCTTTCTTCTCCCTAGAATTTAGCCTCTGATCCTGTGATGAATTCCTTCAATGTGATTCCTTTGGTTGCTAGCCAATCATTGGTGTTAGCCAATATTGGTTCGAATCTCTTTCTTAAAGAATTCAATTCTTTTTGAGACCACTGAATTGGAGGAAGAGAAGAATTAGTGACCTTCTTAGCCAGGTATCTATTGTTAATTATGTTCTTATCATCAACCAGACTAGGGGGAATATCTGTAAGCCCTAGATATTCAATCTGCTCCAAAGCCAACCTATTGTAGTCCATCTTTCTGGTTTCTCATGCTGTTCTCAAGTCTACCCAGATGTCCTCAATCATGGGCTCATGAAACTGGGTCTTTCTTTGGATCATATCCTTGACACCCCTGTAGTCAAAATTGGACCTTCTCTTGAACTGCTTCATGGTGACTAGTTGCATTTCTATCTCCATTACCCTTGCTTTGGTGGCAATCAAAACTAAGTATCTACCAATTTCTATTGGGAACCTGAAACCTAACTTTTTTAGTTCCATTTGCTTGGCGTGTATGACAATAATCTGCCTATACATCTCCATTAGGATTAATTTGTCAGATGGAAATTGGGGGAGCATGCAAGGATAGCCTTGGAAAAAGCCAACTCGTAAATAGCAAAAAGAGGAAAATTGTAGAAACATGTAGCCAAAGTCATTGACGACCATCTAGGCTTCATCTGATACTCTATTTTGTTCAAGCTGAGGATTAAAAAGGTACAAAAATATTGTGAAGAAGGCATCATTTACCCTCTTAAAGTGACGGATTGATCATTTTAGTGTCAGCTGAGGGTAATATGAATAAACTGAGGTGGTTCTTCTGTCTCCTTCGATTTTCAAACCTGGAAAGGTTCGCATCGAAGCTGTAATGTACACTAAGTATGAAATCATATAGAACTTTCAAGTAGTAGACACTTTTGTCAACTACTCATGAAGAGCGTTGCTGATCTATTCACCCTAAAAGATGACTTGTTTCCCTTGTAGAATTATTTTGATAAAGGGATACATCCATTCATGGAATTGAGAAGAAGATGGTAGACCTCGTACTCTACTGAGAAGAGTAATTAAGTCACTGACTTCTTCTATGAAATCACTCTTTGAAAAATTATGCGGCCATCTAGACAAGTTGGTTCTGGGAGGCTTGAGCCACCTGTTATTCATCACCTTTTTTTCCCTCTCGAGATCTTTATCGTACTCTTTATGTGCCTCAATGAAGTTGATTTTTAGGACTTCAGTAGCAGGAGGGCACATGAAGAATTTATCAATAAATTTGGGGTCCAGTCGAATTACCGTGTTGCCACTAGCATCTGACACTGAACTGGTCTCTTTGTTATAGAATTGGGCGCACTAGAAGATGAACTTTGTCTGATGCACCGCTACAAGGAAAGAGGATACTAGGTGGATATTGCTCTCAATGATTCTTTTCATCTTTGAGCTTAGGTTTGTCGCCTTGGTTCTCTCCATGAACTCAGCCATATCCACATGGCTGATCCATGTATCTCTAATGTCATCGACATTAGAAGTGACCGAGGTGATTGGGAAAACACCTTGGTACTGGTACTTCATGGACTTTGACTTCTTCAGATAAGTTTCAGTCATTGGGATGAGCCTTTGTCAAGAGGGCGCTAATGAATGAGAATCCTCAGGGGGTACTGGGATAAGAATCATGATTGTGCAATTAGGGAAAAATCAGCAAATTAGGGAATTTGCACGTTGGGTGATCATGACCAAGAAAGGGCACTTGATAGGGCCAAGGTGAAAGTGGGTTGGAAAGTGAGAGGAAAATGCGGAGGAGACAAAAAATAGAAAGGAACAAAAATTTCTCCGGAGTTAGAGAAATTTGAGAAAAAGATGCAAAGGCAATGAAATTCGTTGCCCTGACATGTAGGACGGTTTGCATGCACAGGTGGTAAAATTCACCACCCTTGGCATGCAAGATGGGAAATGCATCGGTGGCAAATTTTGCCACTGGTGCATGTTTGGCAAAGAAGGTGTTAGGGAAAAAAAAATTGCCACCCTTACACCTAAGTGTAACGGCGGCAAATTTTGCCGCCTTTACACTTAGGTCAAGCAGACCTGCATCGGTGGAAAAATTTACTACCGGTGCAGGTGGGAGGATGCACAGACCTATATCAGTGGAAAAATTTTCCACCATTATAGGTGAGGGGGGAATGCATGGTTAGGGTGGCTAAATCTGCTACCCTTACAGGTTGAAGTCCATAAAGAAGGGAGGGCAGTGAAATTCACCACCCTAGCCTGGAAGAAGAGGAAGGATGGCCGATGGGGAAAAAGGAAAAACATCAACAACAAAAACAAAACTAATAGAAAGAAAACCAAAAAAAAGGAAAAACATGAAACAAAATGCAAAAACAAAGACCCACTTGGAAAATGGCGCACGATGAGAAGTTGAATCCAAAAAATGCTTCTTCCCGCTTGCTGGGTCGTCTAGAGGCAGAGAGCAGGAGGAGGATTGGAAGAAATTAATAAAAATGGGGTCAAAAAGGGATTAAATGGGGAAAAAATTGGCCCCAACCACTTGACGTGCGTGGCCATAGATGTCGTGCATGAAAAATGAGGCAGTGCAGGGGTGGCAAAATTTGTCGCCCTTACACTGAAAATCAAAGGGACATGCAGGGGCAGCAAAATTTGCCGCTCCTGCATGTGAAGGATAAAAATGTAGGGGCAACAAAAAAAATTTCTCTCGTATGAGGAACAAAGAAAAATGCATTGGCGGCAAAATTTGCCACCCGTGGATGATAAAGGGAGAAAAAAACTAACTCTGAAAAAGGGAAATTTGTCCCCTGGTCGCATCGAGATTGTAACAACTTTTGTGTTTTGGGGAAAACGTAACAAAAAGACATTACAAACTTTGAATGATGCCAATTGAGCAAACATGAGAACAAGAAAAACTTATCTCGAAAAATGAACTTAGAGAGAAAAAGGTGAAACAGACAAGTTTTGTGGGGGGGTTGTTTCAAAAATGAGCTACACAGATTTTGGAAACAACAGCTGGCTCCTGTTGGGGAACTTTTGTTAATTGAATCGATCAACAGAAGTAGAAATTAGTCTCTAAGTGCCTTCATCCAAGCCATTGGGCTACATAGTCACGCAAAAAAAAAACAAACAAACAAAACATAAAAACTATACAAATATACAAGTGGATCCATCTAAACTTCAAAGACTAAAATGCTTCAGATGCTGCCTACTGTGGGGTAGTGAAAATAGTGTTCCATCTTGATACTCTAGCAAGAAGCTATTTTCACCGCAAATTTGTTGAATGGTAAATGGACCTCTCCACAAAGAGTCAAATTTATCGTGCATTCCCTTCGATTCTCTCCTCTTGTCCCACAACAAGACTTGATCTATGATTTGAAAATCACGAACCTTAAGTTTTTTGTCAAAAAGTTTCTTCACCTGATTCTAATGTGTCATAATCTAGTCCACCACCATGGTTCGCTACTCATTGAATTTGGTTAGACACATGATCCTTTTGTCAATTGAATTTTCAAAGGTTGAGTCTTCGATTGCTTTAGCTAACCTGAGCGCTGGGAGTTCTAGAGTGATAGGTATCTCCGCATTCAAGCCATACAAAAGTTAAAACGGCGACATGCCTATGGCCCTCTTGGGTGTAATCCTATCTGCCCATAAAGCATCAAATAGTGCTTTGTGCCAAGTTCTCTGATTGTCATCTACCAATTTCTTAATAATAGCGACCAGGTTCTTATTGCTCGATTCTGCTTGGCCATTTCCCTGTGGGAAATAGTCTAAAGTATGGGACAGGGTAATTCCATAATAAAAGTAGAATTGAGTAATTTCATGTGAACAGAAATAGGCCGCATAATCTATTACAATTTTTAGTGAAACCCCAAACTGAGAGATGATATTTTCCTTGAGAAAATTGCACACCACTTCAGACGTAGAGTGCTTGGTTGGGATGGCTTCCACCCATTTGGTAAAGTAATCAGTTGCCATGAGTACATAATCATGTCTAACACTCAAAGATGGGTTAACTACGTCAATGAAGTCAATACCCCACTGTTGAAAAGGCTCTTCAATTATTACTAGCTTGAGGGGCAATGCGGCCAGTTTAGGCTTCTCGATAAACTGCTAACACAATTCACATTTACGCACCCATTTGTAGGAATCTTGAAACAACGTAGGCCAATAGTACCTTGCTCATAAAATTTTGTGTGCTATCACTAGTGTAGAAAAATGTTCTCCATAGGCTGAATTATGGAAAGACTCCAAAAGTTTATCTTGTTGTACCTTATCGACACAATGAATAAATACCCCGTTTAGGCTTCTTTTATACAAACCATTATCCCACAAAACATAGCTAGCAGCCTTTAGTTTAACATTTCATTTTTTCTTATAGGAGAGATGAGTGGGACACTCACCATAGGTTAGAAAATAGGTGATCTTAGAATACCACTCATCAGTAGTGGTAACAAAGACGACCGTAGGCATGTCTTCGATCTCTATTTCTTTATTTTCTGCTCTCTTAGGAATGTTGTCGGTAATCAACTAACAAAGACCCTTTCCCCACACAAGTTTGGTAGGTTTGATGTCTAGATCAAACTCTTAAATCTTGGCAATCCAATTACCCCTCTTCGTACCAAACTCTTGTTGAGTCAAAATAGACTTCACTGTTGTATCAGGCACCAAAACCTCAGTATGCGAGTTCAGGATATAAACCCTGAAATGTTTAACTACTTTGACCACTGCATACGCATGCTTCTCCATGTTGAAATATTTTAGCTCATGAGCTTTGATCAGATAACTCATGAAAGAAATAGGATATTAAACACCTTCTTGGTTCTGTTGAACTAAAATAGCTGAGTGTATGTTCAGAAGCATAACTATATATTTTGAAGTTTTTGGTGTAGTTTGGACAAACCAGGATTGGTGCACAAGCAATTACTTCTTTGATGTCTTTGAAACCTGATTTTCCCTCTGTAGTCCACCTAAAGGTAGCATTACCTTTCATCATATTGACAGTGTGGCAAGTTTTCTCAATGAACTCAGGGATGAACCTCCGAAGAAAATTCACCTTTCTAAAGAAAGAGTGAACCACAGTTTTACTAGTAGGCAGAGTAAGTTCTTGGATGCACTTGACTCTTTTTGAGTCAATTTTAATACCTTCTTGGGACACAATATGTCTAAGAAGTTTCCCTTCTATCACGCCAATGATAGATTTTTTGGGATTTAGAGAAATACCATTTTGATGACAGTGTTCCAATATTCTTTGTAAATGGTGGACATGGTTAGAATGATGCTTTGAAAATACCATCAAATCATCCAGGTATACTACAATGAATTTACCCATTTCATCCTTGAAATCGAGGTCCATCACTCTTTCAAATGTAGCACCAGCATTTATCAGGCTAAAAGGCATCCTTCAATAAGCGAAGGTGCCCCATGGTGTGGTGAAAGCAATCTTATGCTGATCTGCTTTTCCAACTTCAACCTGATTGTACCCTAAAAAACCATCCAACATTGATAACATCTCTGAACCTGTCACCATTTGCAAGACTTGATCCATGATAGGGAGAGGGTAGTTATCTTTTAAAGATAACTTATTCAAGTTTCTAAAATCCATGCAGATTCAAATTTCACCATTCTTCTTCCTCACAGGCACTATATTATCTATCCATGTGGAGTGATGGATTGGAAAAATTATCCCAGCATCAAGCATTTTTTATATCTCAAATAAAATGGTACCTGATATTTTTAGATTATATTGCCTAGACTTTTGCTTGTAAGGTACTGAGTTAGCCTTAAGAGGAATGTCATGGCGAATTTCATTAGGCTTGAGTGATTTCAGGTCATCATAAGAATATGCTAAGACATCTATATATTGGCAGAGTAGAGTAGTGAACTTAAATCTCTCCTCAGGAGTGCAGCATTTTCCAATGTTCACCATCTTAGGATCTCCCTTGGTTCCCAGATTTACTTGATCAAAATTTTGAGAGGAGTTTGAATCCGTTCACTATTGTTTGATGAACCTGTCATGGTTATCAAGTAGTTTCTCTAGGGAAACTAGGCCTTTGGGAATCTTATTCCCCTTAAGTTGTAGAAAATCTTCACCTGCATCTGAATTCAATTCAGGAGTTGTCTCACATTCCCAAAGTTCACTGCCTTCAAAATGCAGTTGTTCGAAGCTATCTTTTTGCTCCAAGAAGGCAATGATTTGATTGTCATTGTTGAATACTTGCCAATGGTTGGCATTATCAGGTACACTTGGATTAAATACCAGTTTAATAGTGTACTTGTCTCTTTTAAAGTCTGGGTGAGGAACCAAGAGAGCAGCAAAAACAACCAATGCATCCCCCTGGTCATTGAATTCTCTTAGAATGACAGAGATGCTAAAAGCATCAAAATTTTTAATTTGGTCCCAAACTAGATTGCAATAGTGGTGCAATATTTCATTCTTGATTTGATAGAGGTTCCTTACCTAACAAACCACCAATTCGGCATCCCCTTTATCATCGAGGAGTTTAATGTCTTTTTCTCTAGTAGCTTGCAATCCAAGTAACAGGGATTCGTACTCGGCTATGTTGTTAGTGTTGCTAAACTGCAACTTGTAGGATAAGGGAATAATATCTCCTTGAGGAGATACCAACACAACTCTGGCTCTTGAACTAGTAGAGGAGCAACTACCATTGAATTCTAAGATCCATACCTCACTAGACACTGCTTTTCCTTTGAAAATTTCTTCATTTGGGGAAAGAGGTTTTTCCATGCGTTCTTTTTGCTTTACCGATCCTCTTGCTTTGTCAACTGAACACATTTCCAAGTTATTACCTATAGTAGTTTCGTTAGATGCCTCATGAACTTCGTTTGTAGACAGGAAGTAGTTACCCATGCCCAAAGACTCAAATAAAATTTGAGCTTCTGGTGCTGACGATTGGGTGACTACATATTTTGCCTCTTTTTCAAGAAGCAATCTCTTCATAATACCTTGAATTGGGATCTTTGCTTCTGATAGGTCCATGCTTATCTCACCACCAACATCTTTGTAGAAATTTTTCCCAAGAAGGATGTCGTAAGTGGCCGGGACATCGGCCACCAGAATCATCATTTTTATCCTCTTTTCTGGAAAAGCTGCGAACGCAAATTGGGCATCTTTTATTTGACCAAAGAGTGGGACTTGTTTGTTTTCCATAGGAAAACACCTCCCAAAAGTTTTGGTTAAAGTTAGACCGAGGGAATCTGCCACCTTGGCAGGCATAACATTATAGGAAGCTCCAGAGTTTATTATGCAATTACTCAATTTATAACCATTTATTAGCAAGAAAACATAAAAAGGTTCTATTTTTCCTGGAGCAACAGGAGGAGTCACAACAAGATTATTTTGGGTGGATTTATCCTTGGGAGAATCATGAGTTGCCTTTGAAGAATCTTGTCCTGTGGGGACGTCTTTATTTTTTACATATTCTGCCAACCTATCAAACTATTCAGGATTAGCTTGCAAATACTCAATCTCAGTAATTTGAATCTTAGTCTTTCTGGCATGATCAATTATATCAAATAATTGAAATGAATTTGAGATAGAGAAAGAGGGCCCATCATCTTGATCTTTAGTGGGTGTGGCACTGGTCTGAGAAATAGAGGTGGAAGATATGGGACGATTTGAGGTACTTACTATTTTGTGAGTGACCTGATCTTTTGATTGGTGAGGCAATGGAGTCCCTCATTTAGCAATGGAGACCACCGGCTGAGGTTCTTCTTCTACTTTTTCTTTGTCAGTTTACGGAGCTGACTGGTTTTGAGATCTGGTAAAAATAGCATAGGATCCATCAAACCCTTCTCTTTTACTTCCAACTTCATTCTAGTAATCCAGGAAACTGATATTAGAGTCGCCAGTTAATTCTTCTTCCTACTCTTCGAAGAGATTAGCATCATCTTGATGGTCCAACTCAGGTTGGAGCAAAAAGTCGTGTTCAGCCTCTAGGTAATCGACCGCTGAATTGGCAGGTGCTGCTTCAATGGCAAGTTTTCCCTGAGGGGGAGGCAGGTGATTTGGTTGCCCTTGGTTCTGGGCAGCATTGCCCTGATATTGCTAATTTTGGAATGTTCTCCTTGGCATATCTTGATGAGTGAGAATAGACATACCTTGGGCCATTTGTCTTCTGAGAGTTAGCATTTTATTTGCTAGCTTTTGTACCATTGGGTCAGTGGTGGCTACAGGTGAATACTCAGAAGATGAAGAGGATTTACCTTTATTAGGGTCTCTCCTTATCTTTCCTGCCAAGATAAGGTCATCTTCTACCTCAGTAGCCAAGTCTTGAGTAGCAGTAAGGTCTATGTGTCTGACCCATCTCAGCAAGAAACCCACTTCAGGTAGTTGTGAATTGATGAAGAAGTATTTGAGGTTCTGAGGCGTCAGCTGGGCGACCATGGGAATCATGTGCCTCAACTTGTCAAACCTGGCAATAAAATTCCTCATAGGCTCATGAGGCTCTTTCTTCATTTGATTGAGTTGGGCTAGCAAGGCATGTGCATCTTTTGTGAATTTAAACCTGGCTTCAAATTTGGCTTTCAAAGTGTCCCAGTCAGTCACTGATCCAGCCTATAGGTGGTAGAACCAGTCTGTAGCAATGCCTTGTAGTGTCTCCATAAATAGCCTGACCGTTATGTCTTCGAATTCCACCCTTATTACACTGCAAGCTATGCTAAAAGCTGCAATGTGTTTATTAGGATGAACCTTCCCATCACCAAATAATTTGTAAAAATTCTTCTTTGAACTACGTGGAAGCTAATGCAGAGGTGGAGTCAAGTTCAGGGGACCAAAAGAATTACTCCAGGGGCCTTGAGCCATGATTTGATTATGCAAAAGTGGGATCACTAATCCAAGTGGAGCGTGGATAGGTAAAGCTCAGCCAGCAGCAGAAAAAGAAGTTCTACCTTGTGTTGGTGGCCTGGTAGGGCTAGGAGGAAGACTCTTAGTTTGTCTAAGGTGAGGTTGTGGAGGAAACAACACAAAATTACTTTGTTGCACTAACTCAAAAGTAGGGTCAATAACACCTTGGAATTTCTGGCCTCTAGTATAATGTGGAGTTGCCAGATTATAGAAAAAAAAATGGAAAAGAGCAAGATCTGCTTCAGCTTGAAGTTTGAGACTTCAAATTATGTGATCTTCCCTAATGGAGTCACCAAAAACTGTTGAGTGAATATTTTGTTGTCAACTAACTAATGACAAAATGGGTATATCAACCATAATATAAGGAGATTTATGCCACAAAAAGTGTAGGTTTACCACATCTTAATGAGATAAATCTCTCCTCTCATTAAGGAGAGGTTCCCTATGAAATACTTATATGCTATATGTATATATAAGTAATAAGAAAATAATACTCAGGGTAGTATAACACCATCCATCTCTCTTTTTTCAGAGAGGATGTCCAAGGAACAAAGAGGGAAATCCCGATCGATGGCTAGAAGCATTCCTCTTTTTTCAAGAATGGTATCTAGCACAGAGCCAAAAATCCCCTGAAGTAGTAACAAAGTCCACAAAGAAACCCACGTAAGCACAAAGTCTTCTGTTGCCTCCTTCACTGATTCAAAAAACATGTAACAGTAGAGTGAAACGAAGCCCAAAGTATTCACCTAAAACTAAAATGAATAACAAGGTTACCAAGATAAAAGTAGCTCAAAGTCTTTCTTTTATCTTTTAAAATCTTCTTTAGATAATTTCAATACACATACTTTACTTATTAAATCAAACAAATGAAAGATTATTAGGAAAGAGAACATAAGAACTATTTCTTAAGTAACACAAATTACTCCATCACAAAGTCTGAAATAAACTTGTTTCTCATTCATTCGATGAAATATGATTTACAAGTTGAGCACAAAGTCTCAAGAAGTGTCTCAATTTCAGTAGAGTTTTTGCTCTCAATTATCCAGAGATACTTAAACAAAAGAGGTTCCCTCTATATATAGGGATAAACCTTCAAAATTAAAAAATATTAAAATATCTAGTCAAAGATGAGTCATCTTTGAATTTGAGATATTTTCTAGATTTTTTACATGTAATTACATATTACAAAAGTGCATGTACTTTTACATGACAAAAGTACATGAGAAGAGAGGAAGAAGAGGGAATGGAGAAATGGTTCAACTCCTGCCACCAAACTTCTTCAGATGAGCATCATACATGGCAATAGATGCCTAAATTTCTATACTATCTGGTGCAATGGTATTTTTGAAGATCACTTTGGCTCAGATTGTAGTATCTTTCAATGTTGTGATTGCTTTGACATGACTAGTTAACCTGGCTCTTAGATTATCCAGAGTCAACTGAGTATCTAAGATGTTATCCACAGAAGTCATTGAAAATGCTTTCTCTTCAAAATCCCTTCGAATCATGCCTTTGAATTCTTGAATCATCTCTTCTGTTGAAAGAAATTGATTATCTCTAGAGGTGAGATTGCAAGGCAATTCCTCCAGTCTGTTCAACAGGCCTGTGTCACTTTTCTCACTAGTGTCTTTGGAAGACTTGAGATCTTCAATCAGCTTTTTAAGTACCTGGATCCTGTATATTAGTGATTCTTTGATTTCAACATAGGATTCTTTGTTGGCAATGACGTCGATTGATACCAAGGTGTGTTTCTTCAGATCCTTTATCTCTACCCACTTGCTAAGATATTTATTTGTACTATCAATATCTTGAGAAATAAGAGAGACAAGGTCTTCTAAATCTATCCTTATTTTCTTCATCTTATCTATCTTCTCAGTAACCTCTGTAAGCAAGGAAATTCCTTGAGTATGCATCTTTTCTATATATTCTTCAAGCACTTTCCCTTTCATGTAGGTTTTCTCTGCTTTTTGGATAGCAGGATCCTCTATGGAAAAGGCTTCTGGGGTTGATGCTTCAGGAGCAAGAGTGAATTTTTTGACTACCACAGTCAATTGTTCTACCTTTGTTTTGTAATAATCCTTCATATCGTTTTCTCTGTCAAATTTTTGGACCATGATATCCATCGTTGACTGTAGGTCACTCTTTGCACCCTTGTGAGTGACTTTTCCCAACTCAACACAAGAAATGGATTAGTTGCTCATGTCAAAATCCTCTAGGGTTGCATCTTGTGGAGGTTTAGCTATCTCTAGAAATTTGTTCCCCTTTTCCTCAACTATTTTTGAAAGGATCCTTGGTTTCTTAGGGGTCTTAGCTTTCACTGACACTATTTTGCTAAAATCAAAGTCATCTGCAGAGATGGCTTGTTTCTTCCTTTTGGGCATAAAAGTTGATAACTAAGGAGGGAGATTAGAAGTACTTATTATGGAAACAGTCCCTATAGCTAGTGTCACTGGGCTAACATCTGCACTGCTAATGGGAACAGCGGGCACAGTGGGTGTAATAGGTGAAACTGTATCGGCCACTGACTGGTTAATGGCGGAGCTTTCTCTTATAATGAAAGAAGGAGATGAGAGACTAGGGATAGAATCTGAGGAGCGAAGGATGTCTCTAGAAGTGCCCTGAGGATCACCAAACATAAATCTAGAAGGAGAGGCAGCTCCAGAAGAAGGAACACTGATGGGAGAAAGAGGTGATGGAGATGCCACAAGAGATTGAGGTGGCGAAGAAGAAACCCCTGCAAGTGGTTGTGCCCCTTCCTAGGGAGATAGAGTCTCAGTTCTCTACTGCTTTATGGGGCTATCATCTGTCTCCATCTATTCTACTACCTGTTCCTGAGTACTTTGTTCTCTAACCCCCATAGCTATTGATTTTGGCTCCTTTTGAGCAACCTTTGATTTCTTAGACACAAAGATGATTCTAGGCTTGCGAGGCATAGACGAAGAAGGAAAATCACTTTTATCCTTAGTTCTATTCTCTACTCTCTTCGTTGCTTCTTCTTGGAATTTAGCCTCTGATCCTGTGATGAATTCCTTCAACGTGATTTCTTTGGCCACTAGCCAATCATTGGTGTTAGCCAATATTGGTTCAAATCTCTTTCTTAAAAAATTCAATTCTTTTTGGGACCACTGAATTGGAGGAAGAAAAGAATTAGCGACCTTCTCAGCTAGGTATCTGTTATTAATTATGTTCTTATCATCAACTAGACTAGGGGGAATATCTGTAAGCCCTAGATATTTAATCCGCTCTAGAGTCAGCCTGTTATAGTCCATCTTGCTGATTTGTTATGCTATTCTCAAGTCTTCCCAGATGTCCTCAATCATGGGCTCATGAAATTGGGTCTTTCTTCGGATCATATCCTTGACACCCCTGTAGTCAAAATTGGACCTTCTCTTGAACTGCTTCATGGTGACCAGTTGCATTTCTATCTCCATTACCCTTGCTTTGGTGGCATTCAAAACTGAGTATCTACCAATTTCTATTGGGAACTTGAAACCTGGCTTTTTTTAGTTCCATTTTCTTGGCGTGTACGACAATAATATGCCTACACAGCTCCATTATGATTAATTTGTCAGATGGAAATTAGGGGAGCATGTAAGGATAGCCTTGGAAAAAGCCAACTTGTAGATAGCAAAATGAGGGAAATTGTAGAAACATGCAGCCAAAGTCATTGACAATCATCCAAGATACATATGATACTCTTTTATGTTCAAGTTGATGATCAAAAAGATATAAAAATACTGCGAAGAAGGCATCATTTACCATCTTAAAGTGATGAATTGATCTTTTTAGTGTCAACTGAGGGTAATATGAATAAACTGGGGTGGTTCTTCTGTCTCCTTCGGTTGTCAAACTTGGAAAGGTTCACATCAAAGCTGAAATGTACACTATGTACAAAGTCATATAGAACTTCAAAGTAGTAGACACTTTTGTCAACTACTCATGAAGAGCGTTGTTGATCTGCTCAGCTCAGAAGATGACTTGTTTCTCTTGTAGAATTATTTTGATAAAGGGATACATCATTCATGGAATTAGAAAGAAGATGGTAGACCTTGTACTCTGTTGAGAAGAGTAATTAAGTCACCAACTTCTTCTATGAAATCACTCCTTGGAAAATTATGTGGCCATCTAGACAAGTTGGTTATGGGAGTGTTGAGCCACCTGTTTTACATCACCTTTTTTGCCCTCTTGAGATCTTTGTCATACTCTTTTTGTGCCTTAACGAAATCTATTTTTAGCACTTTGATATCAGGAGGGCACATGAAGACTTTATCAATAAATTTGGGGTCCAGTCGAATTACCGTGTTGCCACTAGCATTTGACACTGACCTGGTCTCTCTGTTATAGAACTGGGCGCACTAGAGGATGAACTTTGTGTGATGTGCCACTATAGGGAAAGAGGATACTAGGTGGATGTTGCTTTCAATGATTCTTTTCATCTCTGAGCTCGGGTAGGTTGCCTTGGTTCTCTCCACAAACTCAGCCATATCCACATGGCCGATCTTTGTATCTCTAATGTCGTCGACATTAGAAGTGACCGAGGTGATTGGGAAAACACCTTGGTACTGGTACTTCATGGCCTTTGACTTCTTCAAAGAAGTTTCAGTCATTGGGATGAGCCTTTGTTGAGAGGGTGCCAATGAATGAGAATCCTCAGGGGGTACTGTGATAAGAATCATGATCATGTAATTAGGGAAAAATGGGTAAATTCAAGAATTTGCACATTGAGTGATCATGACCAAGGAAGGGCACTTGACAGGGCTGAGGTGAAAGCAGGTTGAAAAGCAAGAGGAAAATGGGGAGGAGTCAAAAAATGGAAAGGAATGAAAATTTCTCCAAAGTTAGAGAAATCTGAGAAAAAGATGCAAGGGCGGTGAAATTCGCTGCTCTGGCATGTAGGATAGTTTACATGCACTGGTTGCAAAATTCACTACCCTTGGCATGCGATGTGGGAAATGCATTGGCAATAGATTTTGCCACCAGTGCATGTTTGGCAAAGAAGGTTTAAGGGTAGTAAAATTTTCCACCCTTGCACCTAAGTGTAACGGTGGCAAATTTTGCAACCTTTGCACTTAGGTCGTGTAGACCTACATCAACGGCAAAATTTGTCACTGGTGCAGGTGGGAGGACGCACAGACCTGTATCGGTGGCAAAATTTTCTGCCATTATAGGTGAGGAAGGGAATGCATGGTTAGGGTGGCAAAATCCAACACCCTTACAGGTAGAAGTTTGGAAAGAAGGGAGAGTAGCGAAATTTGTCGCCCTAGCCTGGAGGAGAGGAAGGATGGCCGACGGGGAGAAAGGAATAACATGAAACAAAATGCAAAAATAAAGACCCACCTAGAAAATGGCATGTGATGAGAAATTGAATCTAAAAAATGCTTCTTCTCGCTTGATGGGTCGTCTAGAGGCAGAGAGCAGGAGGAGGATTGGAAGAAATTAATCAAAATGGGGTCAAAAAGGGATTAAGTTGGGCAAAAATTGGCCCCAACCACTCAACGCGCATGGCCATAAATGTTGTGTAGAAAAAATGAGGCAGTGCAAGGGCGGCAAAATTTGCCGCTCTTACACTCAAAATCAAAGGGACATGCAGGGGCGGCAAAATTTGCCGCTCCTGCATGTGAAGGAGAAAATGCAGGAGCAGCAAAATTTTCCGCTCCTACATTTCGGATGTAGGGGTGGCAAAATTTGGCACTCTTGCATGAGGAACGAAAAAAAATGCATTGGCGACAAAATTTGCCACCCGTGCATGAAAAAGGGAGAAAAAGACTAACTCTAAAAAAGGGAAATTTGTCCCCTGGTCACATCAAGATCGTAACAACTTTCGCGTTTTGGGGAAAACGTAACTAGAAGATGTTACAAACTTTGAACGATGCCAGTTGAGCAAACACGAGAACAAGAAAAACTCGTCTTGAAAAATGAACTTAGAGAGAAAAAGGCGAAACAGACAAGTTTCGCAGGGAGTTGTTCTAAAAATGAGCTGAGCTGATTTTGGAAACAATAGAGTGGGCACCTCTTGAGAGAGAAAATTGGTAAAGACTCATTAGTGACATGATGGACATAGGTGGCCTAATTCAATGCTTAGAGGATAGGATAATAATTCATAAAGTGCATTAAGTTTAGTGCTATCAACCTCATATGCCTTCTTCTATACCACCTCATCCCTCTTTTTTGCCACCCATTCTTACTCGAAATATTGAGTTAAGTGAGTTTCAAAGCATCTCAAGTCTTTCACATACTCCACAAACCCTCCCATCATGGAAACCAATCCAAGAGAACATCCGAAAGAGGAAATAGGTTATTGTTGAGAGTGTTGAGAATCAAGATAAATCAGAATTAGAGAATTTGATTGCTACTTGTAGAGAAACTAATGAGGCTATCTTGGCACAAAACTATATTCCCCTTCCTCAAGAACCCCCCCCCCCCCCCCCCCCCCCCCCGCCCATAAGACCTTTAAGATTCTAATCTGGAATCAAGTAGTGAAGTTAAAGAATAAATAAAGTGAAATAAGCCTAGATTGGGGAGTTGAGATCAAGGAATATTCAAGCCCCATCCATCCCTCCTTAAGATTCTAAAGCCTTCCCATCTTGGAAATATTTTCAAGAAGGAATCCAAGCCAAACAAGAAATCCTTGTTGAAAATATTGAAAAACCTAAGACTTTCCCATCTTGGAAATTAATTCAAAAGAGAATTCAAATAAATAATGAATTCCTCATCGATAAAATTAAAAGCCAAAACATTTCAAAGTTTGAGGGATTCATTAGTGAATTGAGGGAAGAAAGAGACAAGTTCATTGATCATGAGAGTTCAAAACTAGTTTGTGAGGTTGAGCAACCCCTCCTTGAGGAAGAAAGTCAAATTAAAGTTGTAGATCACTCCCAAGAAGGATATAAAGAGGATACTTCAAGTGAACATGAGGAATACCTCATCATTGGAACACCTCTTAGTGAAGAGAGATGTAAATCAGCCTTTGAAGTTGAAGAAAAAGGTGACCTTGATGGAGTACAAATTGATCAAGTGATAGTAGACTTTGAGAGAAATGGTCTTTCCCAATGTGAACAAGGTGTTGATCAATTTATTATAGTAGAATAAAAAGCTCCTAAAGATCCATTAGGTGTGGTAAAAAAATTCTTTGAGTCCCAAGGTATAATAAAAGAGATACAAACTCTAATTCCATTTAAAATTGTGTTTTGAATACCTTTATATCAGCTCCCATAAAGCTTGAAGAAGGTCTATATGAACTAGAAATAGGTGAAGTTCAATTGGAGGACTTGTTTTTAGTTCTAAGAGTAGGTTATACATTTCTTTAGAGATGTTATAGTCTGATTCATATTGAGAAAGAAATTTATATCAAGAAAATTAGCAAGAGGAAGGCAAATCTCCAAACTTACCACTCCAAGAGGCTACTTCATTTGAAGATGAATTGTTTGATGTTCTTAAAGAATTTTATCAACCTCTCAATCCATTTGTAGGTAATTTTTCACTCTAAAAAGATAAAATAAACCTTTATTGGTCTCAACCTCTCAAAAAGCAAGGAGCTTCAGCCCTTGAAGATAATTCTACAACAATGCAAAAACGAACATGCAAATCTATTTAGTCTGAACCACCAACACTTGAGGAACCAAAGGTATGTCACATGGTGAAGGTTGATTAGGTCTATACCACTGTAGGAGAATGTTTTATCAGTTATTTAGGTTAGTTGGAAGCCAACAATCAGGAGCAGCCTATTGATGAGGCAAGAATGGTATTGTTTGTGCCAAGCAACTAAGTTTGGAATGAGTGTGATTTAATCTTTAACTCATATGTTCAATTCATATACAAGGCAATGAAGCAATAAGGTCTTATGGCTAGTCATGGAAACCATGAGCATGCTAGCATCTCCAAATGCAGGTGGAATCCCCCACTCCATAAATGATGCATGTTTGGAATTCAATCATCATGTGACAATTTGATTCCATGGTGTCATGATGATCTAAAGAGCTTCCCATTTCATCCTAGAGTAAAATGATATGTCAAGGTTAGTTATGTGTAATATATTGCTTATGCTTTGTTTTCCCTAAGTGTTTGTTACCACAAGTGTGTGTTTGTGTTGTATTATTTAGTTTCCTTTGCTTTATGTGTTGTTTATTGCCACCAATATCAAGGTAGATTAAATGGTTTGGCTTCTATGATTTAAAACAATACAAAATTGAGGAATTACTAATTTTAGAAACTTATTATTTTTAGACTGCACTACTAAAATTGAAATTAGGGCACTTTCATTAGGTTTTTAGGGGGTCAAAAACATTGAGCAAAGCTCCATGCCATCTTAGCATGTTCTCATCATTATTAGTTTTCTAATCATTCAAATGGGGAGTCAATTGGAGCTACGGTGTAAAAGTTATGGCTCCCAAAAGTTTCATCATCAATTGGGGTAGAACCATCCCCTGAATTGTCGCTTGAATTATTGCTTGGATCATTCCTCCCTCCTTGAGAAGTAATGGTCCCCATTGTATCAATATTCCTTATCAAGTGTGGCATTTGTGTTTTAATTTGATTCTCTATAAGCCACTCACCTGGGTGGCTAAGCTGGCCCCTTTTGACCACCTGATAAAGTGAAATAGAGCATCCTCTTGTTATCTTCAACCAGGTGTCCACAATCTGATCCTCCTCTACTAGAGAAAAACTCTATGGATTAAGCTCATCAATGTCTAGTTATTATGTTATGACTAAAGTGTCCAACAGAGGTGGATGATATGGTTTGAGAAGCCCCATGTTGAATATTAGATACAGACCAAGGTAGGCTGGTAGGTTCAACTCAAAAGTATTTTCTCCAACTTTTATAGTGATGGTGTAGGGACCATATTGCAGAGGCCAATTTTTTTTGTGTAGGCCTGCAAGTTGTTCCTTCTAAAGCTGAAACCAAACCTTGTCACCCATAGCAAAATCGTGTGCAATCCTATGTTTTTCATGGCATTGCTTATACTTCTTATTCATCTTCTCCAAGATGTCATAAACTTGTTAGATGTGTTGCATTTGTTCAATGAACTTTGTTGCTTTTTATACCTTAGATCTTCCATGAAATGTGTATTCCATGATGGAGAATGGAATGGCTATATCAATTGGTGCCATGGGTTAGAACCTGAAGCATACTTGGAATGGATTGTGCTTGATCGAGATGTGTAGGGCCCGATTGTATCTATATTATATGAAAAGCAACCTCTCATCTCATGGGTGTAGATGTTTGGAGTGATACATCTGAATCATGTGAACAATCAAGTGGTTCACCACCTCTGTATGACCATCAATCTATGGATGAAAGGATGTGGACTTCATCATCTTGTTATCCATCATCTTCCATAGAGTGGACCAAAAGATGCTTAAGAACCTACTATCTCAATCTGAGACAATGGACTTGGGGAGACCAAAATGGAGCCATACATGAATAAAATATAGTTGATTAGTTTCTTCAGCATATTTTTATTTACAAGCAATCATGATAGCCATTTTTGAAAAATGATCAACTACAACAAACATACAGTCCTTGCCATGTTTTGAAGTGGGCAAACCTGAGAGAAAATCCATTGAGATATATTCCCAAGGCCTAATTAGTTCTAGCAATGGTGTGTACAATCCTTGCTTCTTATTTGTTAGCTTGGCTATCACACATAAGGTGCAAGATTTGAGATCACTTTCCACATCTTTTTGCATATGGGGCTAGTAGAAGTGTTTTTGAAGAACTGTCAATGTCCTTTCTACACCAAAGTGTCTAGCTATCCTATTGAAATGTGCTTCCCATATCATCTTCTATTGCTCTATAGCTGGAACACAGATGTGCCCCATATGATAGAGGGCATTATCTTGCAAATAGAAATCAAAAACATGTTTACCTTTTTTAAGCACCTGATATGTATTAGCAAAGGTAGGATCTGCTTCATACAGAGCACCCTAAGTGGCAGTCTCATGTTCGCATAGGTCAAGAACTATTGTGAGTGCAGTAATTGGTGGGCGGATCAGATAATCTATGGTTGTATTTGAGCTCCCCTTTTTGTGTTTGATTATCAGATGGAATTTCTACATATATGTGGCCCACTTTTGGTGCCTCTCATTTCATAGTTTGCTCTACATCTAGATGAATTTCAATGGTCTGTGGTCAATGTGGATGACCATCTCTTTCCCTAAAATGTAGTGTTTCCATTATTTGCAGGCTTGCATAATGGCATAGAGATCTTTATCATATGTTAGGTATTTATTGACTGTATCAGTGAAATTTTTACTATGATACACAACAAGATAGCCATGTTGCATGATGATAGCTCCCATGGAATATTCAGATGCATCTGTCATCAACTCAAAAGGTTGATGCAAATTTAGCAAGGAAAGAATAGGGGTTGAGCGAAGTTTGTTCTTCAAATTCTCAAACTCCCTTTATTGTATTTCACCCCACTAAAATTTAGCTTTAACTCCTCCTTTAGTCACTTGGATTAGTGACCAAGCAACATATGACAATCCAAGAACAAACCTACGATAGAAATTTACAAGACCCAAGAAGCTATGAAGTTTTGTGAGGGTCCTTGATGTAGGCCATTCTTGAATAACTCAAATCTTCTTTGGATCAACATCGACCCCTTCCTCATTCACAACATACCTGAGGTACTAAATTTTTTTCATCCTGAATGTGTATTTGTTGAGATTTGCATACAACTTGTGCTCTTGAAGAGTTTGAATCACCTTACGAACATGCTGCAGATGTTCCTCCCACATTCTATTGTAGATGAGTATGGCATCCAGGTAGACAACCATGAATGAGTTGGTGAAGGGTCATATGATGTCATCCATCATCCTCATGAAGGTTGTAGGTGCATTAATTAAGCCAAAAGGCATAACTAACCATTCGAATAGCCCCTCCTTAGATTTGAATGCAGTCTTCTAAACATTGGTGAGATTGATGGGAATTTGGTGATAGCTAAATTTGAGATCAATTTTAGTGAAGAACTTCACACCATGGAGTTGGTCCAGCAGGTCATCAGTCCTGTGGAGGGGGTAGTGATTCTTCATAGTGATTTTATTCAAGGCTCGATAGTCAATGTAAAACCTCTATGTTCCATCTTTCTTTGGTGCTAGGACAATTGGGCTGCCACAAGGTGAAGAGCTTGGCCTGATGTGACCCTTTTGGATCAGTTCTTAAATCTATCCTTTTATCTCATCATTCTCCAAAATTGATCTGTGATACACATGATTATTAGGCATAGGTGATCATGGGATCAAATTGATAGAATATTTTACCTGGCAATGTAGTGGAACTCCTGTGGGTGACTTGAATAAGTCATTATATTCTCCTATGATTTGTCCCATCTGCTTTTGTTGTTGTGTTGATTGTGTAGTCAGGACTGCAACATTGACTTTCTCAGATTTCTGTGGTTCGGCCACCATGAGAATGAATTGTTTTGTCTTCTCCACCAATCTTTTACATTGCTTAGCACTGATGAGGGAGACAGATGTGGGAGAGGGTACATTTGGTACACTATAGTACCACATTTCAAGAGTGAGGGTGATTCTTCAAGTTTGTGATTCATAGATGCTATGTCGATCATACATAAATGGTTGACCAAGGAGTACATCACAAACATCTAGATTGAACACATTACACAAGACTTCATCTTTAAAAAGTTTTATTGCATATGAAAGAAGACACTGATGGGAGACACGGAGGTCTCTCCTTGGGCTCAACCATCTAATATTGTATGGCTTTGGGTGAGGCTTCATGGATAGATTTAGACTTTTCACAACTTTAGTAGAGATTAAATTCTTTTGACTCCCACTATCAAGAATGAAATGTAGAGGCTTACCTTTGACCCATAATTTAGAGTGAAATAATCTTTCCTTGTCATCTGGCCTTTCCTCATGGGTCTATGATGAAGCGATGATGGTATCGAGCTCAACATCTATAATCTCTTCTTTGTCCTCTTCGACTGTAGGTTGTGTATGAGACAGAGTAGTAGATGTCAAGTATTATGACTCAGAAAGCAGTGACTTGATGGCTTGACATTCTTCCTTAGAGTGAGTTCCAATTTTGTGGTAATCACACAATTTTCCAGTCTTCCCCTTCTGGGGTTTCTTATCTTGAAACTCCTTTTGCTTCCAATTTTGGCCTCATGTTTGACCTTCCTTGTCACTTTTCTATTTTGAAGGTTGAATCTTTGTAATCTTTCTTCCATGCTTCTATTCAATCTTCACTGTGAACTTGTATGCCTCACCAAGGCTTTTCAAATTGAAGAGTTATATTTCCCCCCATATGTACCCTTTTAGTCCACCACGATATTTGAGAGTCTTATGTTTCTCACTTTCTTGGATGCCCAATCTTGCAGACAGAGAATGAAAAATATCTATGTAATCTTGAACAGATTGGTCCTTACCTTGGCAAAGTTGTTGTCACTATATGTACAGATCATCATATGCTCCAATGGGATAGTATTTTTTCTTTACCGCTTCCATGAAATCATCTCAGGGCCAATGTAATCTGTACTAAACCTCTTTTTGTATACTTTCTACTAATTTTTCATGGGTAATGATGCTTTCAAAAGAGTAAAAGTGATCTTTTCTCCATCAGTAAATTTATTTATAGAGAAGTAAGAAGACAATTGATCCAACCAATTTTCTATTGCATTAGCATTGATTTTGCCTCCATATATAGGAATATCAAAATTTACCTAAACCTTGAAAGGTGTTGGGGCACTGAAAGGATGTTCCATGGATGAGGAGCCAAGAAGTGCATATGAGAAACCATAATTTCCCATCAATAGTTATTGGAGAATTTAGGCAAATTATTGCAGCATCTATGTTTGTTGTCATTGGAGGGCTTCATTCACCATTTTTTTGAAATAATCTGATGTCTCGATGTTATCCACCATTTGAATTCATTTGGAGTGAATAGGTAGATAGTTTGGAAGCTCTGTTGTTTTCTACCCAAGCTTCTTGTAGCCTGACCTCATCCTTGGGATCATACACTCTCAAGATAAACCGATCTGATACCACTAATCCAAAACTTAAAATTTTAGATTGACAGATATTTCAAGAACACAAAAATAACATAGTAACATTGAATTCTCTAAAAAGAGATGTTTTAATACTCAAAATCGTAATACAACTATATGCTTATCTCTGGGAAGAGATGTTTTGATTTCCATTACGGGTTACATCTTCATTTATACACATTTTGAAAGTAGGATGAGGATGTGGAAGGTCACCAATATCGAGGGAGATTAAGTGGTTCGACTTCCATGATTTAAAATAATACAAAATTTAAAGAATTACTATTTTTAGTCTACACTACTAAAATTAAAATTTAGGGCGCTTCCATTGGGTTTCCAGGAGTCAAAAACCATTGAGCAAAGATCCATGCCATCTCATCCCATTCTTCTCGTTCTTAGCTTTCCAACGGTTCAAATGGGGAGTCAATTGGAGCTATGGTGCAAAAGTTATGGCTCCCAGAAGTTTCGTCATCAATTGGGGTAGAACCGTCACCCAAATTGTCAACTGAATTGTTGCTTGGATCAAGACATTTAGATTTGCAGCAGGTGGCAATTTCGATGGCGATGGCAATGGCTTTAGTGACTGCAACATCTCGTGTTTGAAATTGTTGTCGGTTAGCTTCTGCATAAGCCCTCGAAAACTAGACAGATGGATCTTGTAAAGCTTAGGAACCGGCCTAGCTATCACATTTACCTTCTTCGTTATTTTTGTTGAATCTTTATATATATATATATATATATATATATATATATATATATATATATATATATATATATATATAAAACGACGTATCAATTGATTATAGCTATTTTTATCGACTATTTTTGAATTTTTATTGCTTTGTTGGCTCACCAAAAATAAAAGTGAACCACTAACACCATTACACTCCTTAACTGCCATTGTAAATTAAACATCTCAACATAATAAATTAATTAATTAAAAATAGATATCATTTTTTTATAATATCAACACATATATATACAAAATTAGCTCCAAATATTATTTCAAAAACACCTATCAATATAAAAACCCTTCAAATTTGATAACTCCGAGTGCTGCACCTAGTTTTGATGGCCGGCAGCGTCATGGAAGTTTTTCTTCTAAAGTGTCAAAACTTTGCAACAACAATGTCCACTCGTTTATACTTTTTATCAAATCGAATCAGCACGGTGTAGATTGGTGTGTGTTTTTCTCTACACGTTTTCCGTCGTTTTCCCTACTTGTTACAGCCGGGAAGCTGCTTGGATTCTGGAACGCATATAGGATACATTTATTTATACCCTTCGTGATCATGTCCAATTCACTCTTCTGTTTTCTCTTCTATATAAATCCATCTCTTTAACGCTTGCTCAGCGTTAATATTCTTCCATCAATGGCTGCTTCTTCCTCATCTCACCAACCAAATGTGGAACGCCGTGCTTTCTCTGTAATTGAACCTCACGGCCATATAAAGAGGAATGTATCTGAATCTCCAAGATTGTTTGATGTGTTCATCAACCACAGAGGCCCTGATGTCAAACAAACTCTGGCTCGTCTGCTTTACGAGTCTCTTCAAGAATTGGGAATACGAGCGTTTCTCGATTCTGAAGAGAAGCAACTCGGAGATGCATTTCCTTCTACCATTGAGATGGCCATCGACTCTGCGTCAGCTCACATTGCCATTTTTTCCAAAAGATATGCAGAGTCCCCTTGGTGTTTGGATGAGCTGTTTCTCATGCTGGAGAGTAAAGCTAAGATTTTTCCTGTGTTTTATGAGGTGGAGCCGTGGGAACTACGCTACGTAGAAAAAGGAGTATATGCTGATGCATTTATTAAATATGAAAAGAAGGGGAGGTACCTGGACAAGCTTCAGGAGTGGAAGGAAGCCCTTCAATCTGTTTCATTTCTCATCGGCGAGGAGCTCAACAGGTAAGATTTCTGAGGTTTAATTTCAGTGTATTTGGTAATTCCATTTCACACAACTTTGTTTCTTACTTTGATCTTGTTAATTTTATTTCTGATACAATTTCCCTTTCTTTACAAAGTTGCGGTGACTGCAAAAACATAGTGTCAGCACTTCAAAAAGAAGTAGAAAGCTTAAAGCATAAGCTGCATGTTGCCAAACATCCGGTAGCACTTCATAAGCGTGTACAAGACTTTGAAAGACGGTGCCTTGATGAGCTTATACGAGATTTTGAAAGCCAGTGCAGGATGAAAGAAGAATGAGAAGGGAAGGCTCAAATCGTTGGCATTTTTGGAATAGGTGGGGTGGGCAAGACAACTCTGTCAAAAGAGTTGTTCAACCGAAAGCATTCACAATATAGTCAAAAATATTTTCTGTTTGATGTGCGAGAAGACTTTTCAAAAGGTGAGTTGCCTTTATTGCAATTCAAACTCCTCAAAGATATCTTCCATCAAAATCCACCTAATTTTCATAGTATGGAGGAAGGAACAAGCTATATCAGTAATTGTATAAAAAGAAGCAGGTATTTGAGCTCCCTAATTGTTCTAGATGACATTGAGCACGTGGAACAATTAGAGGCTCTATTGATAATGGATATGCTTAATAAGTCTGACAATAGTCTGGTAATCATTACAACCCGTGATGTTGGGGTACTTTTAAGCTCAGGAATTACTGCTGGTTATCGGGTAAAGGGAATGGATAGAAATGATGGGAGAGAGCTCTTTTGTTGGCATGCCTTTGGCCAACTCGATCCGTTTGAGGGATATGAGGATTTGGTTGAGGCCTTTTTAGATGTGTGTGTAGGCTTACCTCTGTCTCTTCAAATTCTGGGCAGGCATGTTCATAGCACAGTTAACCATTATTGGTAGTTACAATTGAATAAAGTTTATAAGGCACTACCTCACGACATTAAAAAAATACTTGAAATAAGCTTTAATGCATTGGACGATGAGGAAAGACAAATTTTTATGGATATTGCATGTTTTTTCATTGATGAATCTAGAAGTATGGCCATAAATGTCAAAATCAAGAGATCATACAAAAAACAAGAACTTAAACAAATAATCAAGAACAGAACACAATTGCTACAGCAATCTCTTGAAAGAAAAAGATTTTATTGATCTTCAATTTTCCTTGCTTACAATGATGCGCCCAAGTGTCTTTAAATAGATTTGAGAGCAAACAATAATTAGAAAAACAAAGTCAAGACTAATTTTAGTCTTTCCATGCAAACTAACTCTCTAACAAATTCTCTAACAGTTTAACTAACTATTTGTTAACTAACTGAATATAAACTAACTAATTGCTCAATTGCAGCTAACTGCTTGCATGCATGACGAGTGGAGAAATTAACTCCAATTCAACTTGAGTCTCTAACACTCCCCCTTAATTTCTACCACTTACAATTTTATCATTTACAATGCCTAAATTTTGTCTCAAATAATCAAAAGTATCTTTTGCTAATGCCTTTGTAAATATGTCTGCCAATTGATCTTCAGATCTGCAGAAGTCCAGATGGATTTCTCCATTGTTCACTAATTCTCTGATAAAGTGAAATCTTGTATCAATGTGCTTGCTCCTCTTGTGAAACACATGATTTTTTGATAATGCAATTGCTGATTTGTTGTCACAAAAGATTGGTGTTGACTCCTTCTGTGCTTGTAATAAATCTTTCAATATTCTTCTCATCCAAGTTGCTTGACATGCTGCTGATGTGGCTGCAACATACTCTGCTTCAGCTGATGAAAGTGTCACTATAGGCTGCTTTTTGGATGCCCATGTGACCACCCCTGTGCCTAAAATAAAGGCATGTCCAGAAGTACTCTTCCTATCATCAATGCTACCTGCAAAATCACTATCTGTAAAACCAATCAAACTAAAATCATTAGTTGTGGAATATAAAATTTCATATTTTGTAGTTCCTGCCACATATCTCAATAACCTTTTTCCAACTTGCCAATGTGAGTCTTTCGGTGACTCCATGAATCTTTAGATTAAACTAACCCCATAACTGATATCTAGTCTAGTAGCTGTAAGATACATTAAACTGCCAACTAGTCTTTTGAATGTTGTAGAATCAACATTAGACCCTTGGTCTTCTTTGCTAAGTTTAGTCCCTGTAGCAAATGGTGTAGGTGTTGGTTTATAATTCAGCATCTTAAATCTCTTTAACACATCCTTTGCATATTTAATTTGACGGATAAATATTTCTTTCTCTGATTGTACAACTTCTATACACAAAAAATAATTCATTAATCCTAAATCTGTCATTTCAAATTCTTTCTTCATTGCTGATTTAAAAGTGTCTAAAGATAAATTTCCAGTAAAAATCAAATCATCAACATATAAACACACAATCAAAATCTGACCTTCTTTATTGATTTTTGTGTACAAAGTAGGCTCACTATCGCTTCTCCTGAATCCATTGTTTATCATATAAGAGTCAATCCTACTATACCATGCTCTTGGTGCTTGCTTGAGACCATAAAGAGCCTTCTTTTTTCTTCATGTCCTTGTACTTCATAACCTATGGGCTATTTCACATACACTTCTTCATCTAGAAAACCATTCAAGAAAGCGGATTTTACATCCATTTGATATACATTCCAATCATTTGAGCAGCGATTGATAATACCATTCTAACAGTATCCAGTCGAGCAACTGGTGCAAATGTTTCATTATAATCAACTCCATGTTCTTGTGCAAAACCTTTTGCTACTAACCTTGCCTTGTGTTTTTCAACATTTCCATCTGCATCAAATTTAGTCTTATAAACCCATTTGACTCTAATATAATCTTTACCCTCAGGTAAAATAGTTAGATCCCATGTTTGATTTCTTTCAATAGCATTCAACTCTTCATCCATTGCTTTTAGCCAATGTTCCTCATTAACTGCTTCTTCATAATACATAGGGTCATGAGTGAAAAGAGAAAAATTTGAAACCAAATCTAATTTCTCTTCTTCTTGAATATAAATCTCATTCAAATTTCTCATTTTTTTACCTTTCAATCTTGCTCTTAAAGTAGCAAGAGTTGGATCTGATTCATCACTTACTTGTGAATTTGGAGTAGGGTGACATGAAAGACTAGATGATTCACCTTGTTCAAACCTTCAAGGTGTTCTTATTGTAGTGCTTGTGCCTGCTTGTGGAGAGGATTGTCCACCTTGAAAATTTTGTTCTTCAGAAACTTCTTCATCCTGTGGAATTGGTGCTCCAACTGTGATGGTGCTACCATCCCATGCTTCTGCTTCCTTAAATTCAACATCTTTGCTTATAATCACTTGCTTTGAAATTGGGTTATACAATTTATAAGCTTTTGATTCTTCACTATAGCCAATAAAAATTCATTTCTCACCTTTATCATCAATCTTTCTTCTCAATTTAGATGGTATAAGAGATTATGCAACACAACCAAAATTTTTGAAATGATATACACTATATTTCTTACCACTCCACGCTTCTTGTGGAATTTGATCTCTGACACTCTTTTTTGGGCTTCTGTTTAGAATATACACTGCACATGCTACTGCTTCTACCCAGTATTCATTTGACAAGTGTTTGTCTTTCAACATGCTTCTTGCCATTTCCATGATTGTTCTATTCTTTCTTTTTGCTACACCATTCTGCTGTGGTGTGTACCTTGTAGTCAATTGTCTTTTGATTCCATGATATCTGCAAAAATTTTGAAATTGATTAGACATATATTCACCTCCTCTATCTGATCTAAGTACCTTGATATAACGGCCACTCTGCTTTTCAACCATTGCCTTGAATTATTTAAACTTTCCAAAGGCTTCAGACTTATTTTTGAGAAAGTATATCCAAGTCTTTCTGCTAAAGTCATCAATGAAGGTTAGAAAATAATTACTACCTTCAAATGATGGAGTTTGCATTGGTCCACATAAATCACTATGGACTAACTCCAATATTACCTTAGCTCTATATGAGGCTCCTACTGGAAAGCTCTCTCTATGCTGTTTTGCCAGAATACAACTGTCACATGAACTTCTTGGCTGTTATATTGGTGGTAAACCCTTCACCATATTTTTCTTCTATAACAAATTTAAACCTCCAAAATGTAATTGTCCATAACTTAAGTGCCATAACCATGATTGGTCTAACTACATGGTTTTGAAGTGGGCTTCATCTTCTTCTTGGATGCACTAAATATGAAGAGGGAACATCTGATTCTTGGTCATCTCCACTTTTCCTATCAACCTGTCACTTGGACACTTGTCCAATATTGTGCAAACATTATCCATAAAGGATGTTCTGTAACCCTTTTCTACTAACTGACCAACACTCAAAAGATTATGTTTTAGTCTAGGTATAAAATAAACATCAAGTATAAACCTTCTTTCACCATTCTTTGCTAAAATATTTATGACACCTTTACCCATGACATCTACTGTGATATCATTTCCTAATTTCACTTCTGATTTTACAGAATCATCAAGACTAGCAAAAAATTCTTTATTCCCTATCATATGATTACTGTATCCACTATCTAAAAACCAAATATCTCTAGCTTTATCTTGAGTAACATTACAAGTAAGAAATAAGCTTCTAGAATTAGAACTAGATTCACCTGGATTAGAACTAGATTCACCTGTGTAATTAGCATTCTGCTTATACACATATCCTTGTTTATTTCTGCAGTCACTTGCATAATGACCATATTTCTTGTAGTAATAACATTGAACATTAGATTTATCAAACCTCTGTGAACCTCGTTGGAAGTGATTGTTTCCATGTCCTCTACTACTGTAGTTTTGATTACTGTTCTCACCTTCATCTGAATTATTCCTTCCATATATGCCTCTGCCTCTTCCTCTCAAGTTTGACCTGGCTCTTCCTCTTCCTCTGTTGAATGATACCAGTGACTTGAAGGCATTCTCAAGAGAAGTGTTATTCATATTCATTCTAGATTTATGTGTTAACAAAGACCCCATTAATTCATCTACAGATAATTGTTCCAAATCCTTGGTTTCCTCAATAGCTACAACTATTGCATCAAATTTACTGGGTAAACACTTAAGTATTTTTTCTATGATCTTCTGATTTGTCATAGTTTCTCCATTAGATATAATTTGATTCACTATATTCAAAACTTGACTCATAAATTGGTCTATTGAATCTGAATCACTCATTTGCAAATTTTCAAAGCTTCTTCTAAGGGATTGCAATTTAGCAATTTTTACCTTTGTATTACCTCTATAGGTGGTTTCCAAGATTTTCCATGCCTCTCTGGATCTTGTTGCTACTGCAACTCTAGAAAATATAGATTCATCCAATGCCTGTTGGATGAGAAATAAAGCTTTTGCATCTTTTTTCTTGTTCTCTTTAAGCTCGTCTTTTTGTGCTCGATTTAATGCCAGATGGGTTGCCTCATCCTGCAATTCTACAAAGCCTCTCTCTATCAGATCCCAAACATCTTGTGAGCAAAATAAAGTTCTCATCTTAATTGCCCATAAATCATAGTTCTTACCATTGAAAAGAGGAATTTGAGGCTATAAAATACTGTTGTTCGCTGCCATGTCTCATGCTGAAATGGCTTTCTGGTTGCTGTTTCGAAACACACAGTCACCGACATCGGTTACACTGCCATAGTCGGTCATTAATACTACTGATGTCGGTTTACTCTGTCGATGTCAGTCTGGGAGTCAGTCGATGTTAGTTTCCTTGCCGATGTCAGTCCCTGCGCTACCTACTGGCAATTCCTATGCTTTTCCTTCACGCATTGGACTGTGACAGCTTCACTCTCCTTTCTTCTTGACGCCTCCCTATTGACTGATTTCCTAACCAAGCTCTGATACCAATTTGTCAAAATCAAGAGAGCATACAAAAAACATGAACTTAAACAAACAATCAAGAACAGAACACAATTGCTACAACAATCTCTTGAAAGAAAAATATTTTAGTGATCTTCAATTTTTCTTGCTTACAATGATGCGCCCAAGCATCTTTAAATAGATTTGAGAGCAAACAATAATTAAAAAAACAAACTCAATAATAATTTTAGTCTTTCCATGCAAACTAACTCTCTAACAAATTCTCTAATAGTTTAACTAATTGTTTGTTAACTAACTGAATGTAAACTAATTGATTGCTCAATTGCAACTAACTGCTTGCATGCATGAGGACTGCAGAAATTAACTCCAATTCAACTTGAGTCTCTAACAATAAAAATATGGGAGGCATCGGGATGGAGTGCTCCACATGCCCTTCAAACAGTAAAAAATAAGTGTCTTGTTGAAGAAATAGAATACCCTAAATGGAACACAAGAGAATGGACGAAGGAAGTTGTATTGAGAATGCATGATCATCTGCCGGTTATGGGAAGAGAAATGGCAAATGAAATGAAGCATCTTCATCGCCTGTGGCATCATCAAGATCTTAAGTCTTTGGTATGCTTCTCATTTATTTGGTGATGATCAATTTTATTTTTTTTGGACATTTGTGTGTACGTAATTGAGCCATTCATTTTCTTGCTGCATCAATTTTTGACTTGATCTTTGAATGCAGGAATTAAAAGGATTCCAAACCATTCTTGTTGAATCTAGTGGGAGGAGTTTCCAATCGATTCTAGACAGATCCATGCATGCTCAGATTACATATTTTCTAGGCAATCAAAATGACTAGAGTCAGACATCAGTCTCTTTACTATGTTTGGAGCTTGACTACACTGGAGGGATTGACTTTCACTATGATAGACCCACAATGCCAAGCATTCTTTCCTGGATTCCTCTACAAAATTTGCAAGGTTTAGAAATCGACCATGGAAATTTTGAAAGATTGTGGTAGAGTGATTTACAGGTATGTTAATATTCATTCAAATTGTTGATAACTAATGCATGTTGTCCTCATCGATGCATGCTTTTCTCACCACATGCTATCCATATCTGTTGACTATAGTCCTCATCTACGCATGGGACTTTTCTATTTCTAGTTTATTTTTTTTGAAATCCATTATTAAACATTGTTTTAACTTGTAGTATATTAGTGCAGCCAATAATGCATGTTTAAAACTTTTTTTAGACTGTTGTTTAAACAGCCAGTTAAACCCCTCTAATTCAAGCACTCCAAGCTATTTAATAAGTTGCATCCTTACTATTTTATGACTTGAAAAATTGTAACAGATATATCAACAATAATACAGAGTATTATTGCATATTTTTGGCTTGTCTCTGCTGTAAGTGTTTTGTTTAATTAACTATTATTTTGTTATGCTGTTATAATTGGTTTATCAGTGAGTTGGGCTTGGATAAAATCTACATTTGATATCAAAGCAGGTATTTTTTTTTCTTTTGGGTTAAAGATTTAGTAGTTGGAATTTTGCCAAAAAATTATCATGTCAAATTCTAACTCCTTGCCCATTCCAGAATTTGAAGGAAATGAGTATGATTATTGGCGTATCAAAATGATGACTTTTTTGATAGAAAAAGATTTGTGAGAGATTATTGAATCAGGTTATACAGAGCCAGCTGATTGGAATGCCCTCACAACAAATGATAAAACAGCTAAAAAGGAGGCTAAGAAGAAGAATGCTCAAGCCTTATTTCATATTTAAATAGCGCTAGATAAGAGCTTATTTCCATGAATTGCAGGAGCAAAGACAACAGAAGATGCTTAGAAGACTCTAAAAGAAGCTTACCAAGGTAGTGATCAAGTCAAAGTTGTCAAGTTACAGACATTGAAGAGAGAATTTGAGAATTTAAAGATGAAAGAAGCTGAAAGTGTGAGTACCTGTTGTGTAAGAGTAAAAGATGTGGTCAATAAGATGGCTACACTTGGTGAAATTGTGAACAATGAGGTTGTGATCAAAAAGGTGTTGAGGTCTCTCACACTAAGGTGGAACCATGTTGCCATAATCATAGAAGAAAGCAAGAATTTGTCTACACTTCAATTTGATCATCTAGTTGGATCTTTGATGTCTCATGAAGAAAGATTGAGAGATTCATTTGGAGAAAGTGAAGAGAAAGCTTTTTCCTCCAAATTACAAATCACAAAGAATGAATATGCCAATAGTAGCATCAAAAGTAATCAAGGCCAAGGTAGAGGTCAAAATCAGAATTACTCAAGAGGAAATAGAGGCAGAGGTGGTTTTCGAGGAAGAGGTGGTTTCAGAGGAAGAGGTAGAGGCCGATTTGATAAAAGAAATATTCAGTGTTATCATTGTAATAGGTATGGCCACTTTAATTATGAGTGTAGATTAAAAGAAGGTAATAATGGTAAAAGCGTTCATTATGCTCAAGAAGGTGATGAGAATCCTCCAGATAATTTATTTTTATCTTATGACAAGCTGAAAATATTTCTACAGATGTTTGGTGTTTAGATTCGGGATGTTCTAACCACATGTCAAGGAATGAAAAACTTTTTTCTATAATAGATGAAAGTTTTAAATCCAAGATCAAACTTGGTGATGACAAATCATTGGAGTTTGCTGCAAAAGGAGCTATGGAAGTACATACAAAAGAAGGTATGAAGAGTGTTAAAGACATTTATTACACTTCAAAGTTAAAGCATAATTTGTTGAGTGTTGGACAATTATGTGAGAAGAATTATAAAGTTGTATTTGAAAATCAAAAATGTATAATTTATGATAAGAATCAAGGAAATATGGTGGTAACAGTTGTGCCTATGACAAAGAATAGGATGTTTCCATTGAAGTTTTGTGAACATAACAAAAACCTTGTCAATATGGCATATGAGGATACAAGTTGGTTGTGGCATCTCAGGTATGGGCATTTAAATTTTCATTGTTTGAAGATTCTAACATCAAAAGCATTAGTTTCTAGTTTGCCTAAGGTTGAAGAGCACAAGGAAGTTTGTGAAGGATGTGCTAAAGGAAAACATGCAAGAGAGAAATTTCCAAAAGGCAATGCATGGAGGGCCCATTATCCACTACAGTTAGTTCATTCAGACATTTGTGTTCCTATGTAGACAAAGAGTTTGGGTAAGTCATCATATTTCATTACTTTTATTGATGATTACTCATGACAGTGTTGGGTTTATTTTTTGAAGACCAAATTTGAAGCTCTTGAGACATTCAAGAGGTTTAGAGCCCTTGTAGAAAATGACAAAGGGTGCAAAATCAAATGCTTAAGGACTGATCATGGAGGAGAATTTTATTCAAAATCCTTTCAAGGTTATTGTGATATGCATGGCATTAGAAGACAACTCACCACTACATACACACCTCAACAAAATGGTGTAGTTGAAAGGAAGAATCGTACAGTGGTGGAGATGGCACGAAGCATGCTATAAACAAAGGGATTAAGTAATTCTTTTTGGGGAGATGCAGTTGCTACAACAGTATATATTCTCAATCGGAGTCCCACTAGTGCACTTGACAGGATGACTCCGTATGAAGCCTGGTATGAGAAAAAACCAAATGTTAATTATTTCAAAGTTTTTAGTTGCTTAGCCTATGTTCATGTTCCTGATCAAAAGAGGCAAAAATTAGATCCAAAAAGTGAGTCATGTATTTTTGTTGGATATAGTGAGGAAAGTAAGGCTTACAGGTTATATAATCCTATCGCTAATAGGCTTATTGTGTAAAGAAATGTGATTTTTGATGAAGGGGGAGTTTATGGTCATCAAAAAGGCCATATGGAGAAGTCAAAATCTGTTTTAAATGAAGTTATTATGGATGATATTGATCATGGGCAGCCCACTAATATTTCTATTCCAAGCACTACAAACCCACCAAGTAACCCCTCATCTAGTTGTTCAATTCCAAGTGTAAGTCCAGATTCAAGTCCTAGTTCTGCAAGGAAGGTAAGAGGATTGAGTGACATTTATCAAAGGAGTTCAAATCAAGCACATGAAGAAAATCCAAGAGGTGAGACACTGAATTTTGCTTTACTTACCAAGGCTAATTTTGAACCATCATGTTTTGAAGATGCATATACTAATGAGGTTTGGATGCAAGCAATGCAATAAGAGATGGATTCTATTCACAGGAATGACACTTGGGAGCTTATCAAGCTTCCACATGACAAGAAGAAGATTGGCACGAAATGGGTCTACAAGACTAAGTGTAATAGTGATGGAAGTGTTCAAAGGCATAAGACAAGATTAGTTGCTAAAGGCTTCACACAAAAGTATGGCATTGATTATGAAGAGACATTTGCACCAATAGCAAGACAAGAGACCATTAGAATGTTGATTTAATTACTAGCTCAAAAGAATTGGAGCATCCATCATATGGATGTGAAAAGTGCCTTCTTGAATGGGTACTTAGAAGAAGTATATGTGGAACAACCACAAGGTTTTGAAATGCAAGGAAAAGAAGATCATGTCTACAAGTTAAAGAAGGCTTTGTATGGCCTCAAACAAGCACCAAGAGCATGGTATGCTAGGATTGATGGATATTTTCGAGAGAATAGCTTTCAAAGAAGTAAGAGTGAACCTACCCTTTACTACAAACAAGAAGGTAATGATATTCTAATTGTAAGTTTGTATGTTGATGACTTGTATATGGGTAGCAGTTCTATGATGAAGGATGAATTCAAAGTTTCCATGATGAATGAATTTGAGATGAAAGATTTAGGCCTCATGAAATATTTTTTAGGAATGGAGGTTTATCAAAGGGAGAATAAAAATTTTATTTGTCAAACAAGGTATGCTAAAGATATGTTGAACAAACTTGATATGGTTGATTGTAAACCAGTCTCCACTCCAGTTGCTCATAGAGTTGTGTTGTGTAGAGATGATGGTGCTGAAAGAGTTGATGAGATAACTTATAGAAGTATTGTTGGAAGCTTAATGTTTCTAACTCATACAAGACCTGATGTTGCTTATTCAGTTTCACTCATTTCAAGGTACATGACAGAGCCATCAGAAATACATATGAAGGCAGCCAAGAGAATTTTGAGGTATGTGAAAGGCACTCTAGATTTTGCTATTCATTACTACACTTCTAAAAGGTTCAATCTTGTTGGTTTTAGAGATTCTGATTGGGGAGGTAGTTTGGATGACCAAAATTTAACATCTGAGAATTGTTTTTCTTTTGGTTCTAATTTGATTACTTGGAGCTCAAAGAAACAAAGTATAGTTGCCCTTTCTTCTACAGAAGCAAAGTATGTTGCAGTCACTTCAGCAGGTACACAAGCATTATGGCTTAGAAAACTTCTTGAAGAAATTGGAGAGATTCAAGTTCAGCGCATAGTTATTTTTTGTGATAACATTAGTGCTATTAAATTGGCCAAGAATCCAGTCCATCACAGCAGGATAAAACATTTTGATTTAAAGCATCATTTTATCCGAGATTTAGTGCAGATGAAGGTAGTAGAATTGAAATACATCAATACTAAAGAACAGGTGGCAGATATCTTCATGAAAGCAGTTGCAACAGATTGTGAGCCCTCTTAGCATCAAGGGGGAGTATGTTGATAACTAATGCATGCTGTCCTCACCGATGCATGCTTTCCTCACTGCATGCTATCCATATCTGTTGACTGCAGTCCTCATCTACGCATGGGACTCTCCTATTTCTAGTTTATTTTTTTTGAAATCCGTTGTTAAACATTGTTTTAACTTACAGTATATTAGCACAGCCAATAATGCATGTTTAAATTTTTTTTAAGACTATTGTTTGAACAGCCAGTTAAACCCCTCTAATTCAAGCGCTCCAAGCTATTTAATAAGTTGCATCCTTACTATTTTATGACATGAAAAACTGTAACAGATATATCAGAAATAATACAGAGTATTATTGCATATTTTTGGCTTGTCTCTGTTGTAAGTGTTTTATTTAATTTACTGTTATTTTGTTATGCTGTTATAAATGGTTTATCAGTGAGTTGCGCTTGGATAAAATCTACACAAATCTAGTCTCAAATGCATTCTGTAAAAGTTGGTCTTTGTTTCCGACTGAAAGTTTGAAACAAATTTATTATGAATTTCAGGCACCCTCTTAGTTGATTGAGCTGAAGATATTTGGATCCAATTTGGAAGAGTTACCAGATTTATTAGGAATGTTAAATCATTTAGATAATGTAGTCTTAGACATAAGGGGAATGACTACTGAAGGGTGGTCCTTATTAGAATCCATTATAGTTAATCCAGTAAGTATGGTTGTCAGCCCTTCGAGCAACTAACGTACAATATTAAAAGAGAAGACTCAGCTGCTTTTAAGTCTTTATCTTTGTATGTATGTTTGACTGATTTCAGATTGAAAGGAATGTTGGCTCTGAATAACAGGGGACTGTGCCCCACTGTTAAGTTTCCCATGAGTAGCCTTGAACAGCTCAAGATTTCGGATCAGAATTTTGTGACCAAGGTCTTAATTAGCGGGCACCATTATCCCAACCTCAAATCTCTCCGACTTATTGGCATGGATAACCTGATTGAGGTCGACCTTAAAATGGTAACAACATTGAATAGTCTTTCCTTGTTTAATTGTATAAAATTGGATTGTGTGTTAGGAATATCTGATCTTACAAAACTTGTAGAGTTGAATATTATTGGAAGTTCAGAACTTAGTCAGTTCCCATTTCTTGCCCCTCCGAGCATCCTGGAGATTGTTACAATTCATAAATGTGAAAAGCTGAGTTGTCTTAAGGTCGATGGTTGTAAAAATTTGAAGTTAGTCAAACTTAGCTACATGAAGCTGAGTTGTCTTAAGTTGGATGGTTGTAAAAATTTGAAATCATTCGAACTTACATGCATGGAAAACTTGATTGAGCTGGATTTAAGAATGCTAACAACACTGTCTCGTCTTCAGTTGAGTGATTGTAAGAAATTAAACAGTGAGTCAGCAATATTTCATCTTACAAATCTTAAATTTCTGTTCATTATTGAATGTCCAGAGCTTGAGTTGCCATTTCTTGACCATTTGCACAGCCTGAAAAGAATCACAATTATAAACTGTCTTAGGAAGCCTGTAGTAATTAAAATTAGCCAATGCCCTGAGCTTGAAGAGTTAAGTCTTGCCCGTGTGAGTTGCTTGGAGTTAAGTCTTTCCCACCCGAGCTGCTTGAAAAGAATTATCATTGAAAATTGTTCAAAGTTGAAAAGAGTGTCAGGCATATCTAATCTTACCCAGCTTGTAGAGTTGTACATTTATCAGTGCCCCGAGCTTGGACCTGAGTTGTGTCTTGCTAGTCTGAACTTCATGGAGAGGATTACAGTTTATAGATGTCAGAAGCTGAAATATCTTGAATTGAATGGTTGTAAGCTGAAATATTTTGAGCTGAATGGTTGTAAACATTTTGAAAGAGTGTCAGGAAAGGAGGGGCTTAAAGAGCTTGCAATATGAAACATCCGGGACTGCCCTGAGCTTCAGAAGTTGCCTATTCACAATGTATGTTGCTGGGAGAGGATTACAATTGAGGGATGTGGGAAGTTCAATAGCTTTGCAGTATATTATTTGCCAAATTTGAAGAATGCAAGATTAGAAATTGGAAGAGCAGTGAATGAAGCGGAGTCAACTTTAAACCGGAATCTATTTTTCGACTTGATGGGCGCAGCTGCTGTCACTGAAATGAATATTCCCTTCCATGTCCTATCCCCTGCTGCTTCTTTGAGTGCAATCATTGTATACCGTGTGGTTGTGGTTGATGGGTGTACTATCAACAATTTGTCATGCGAAGAAGTTCACCTGAGCCAAGGAACGTGGATGTTCACTACGGTAATCACGAATCCAAAGCGACTCAGGAGTATCCATACTGAGGCAATTGAACGGAAGTGTTACGGAATAGTGAAACAGGGGTTTGTGGTGACGGTGAAGAAAGGTGATGAAATGAAAACTCTCCATGTACTACAAACAATTGTTGATCGGTTGTATGAGAAACAGAATCCAGATAATGGCTATCGCTGCTTTCGGCATTGTCACAGAAATTGCGATGCATGTAAAGTTATTTTCTAGATAGCATTTGAAATGATCAAAATGTAAATCAATAAAACAGTGGAAATTGCAAAGCATTTACAATTGATGCAAATTTAATTATAAAGATAACATAGGATACAAATTGTCCAGGTGAGAAAACCAAGGGGGTGTTGTTCATGCTGTATCTGCACACTCAGAAAAACACAGTTTAATATGAAAATAACTTACTTTGTGCTATATGCTTACATTCATATTTATAGATGGCAAATTTACAATAAAAAGACATTTTTTCTAATCTGTAATTCACTGTTGTTGGTCTGTGCCGACCATTCTTGGTCTGTGCTGATCTGTGCTGAGCTCTAGAGGTGCCAGTATGTTTTACTGAAATAAATTTATTAAAACCCCCTATAAATTTATACTTCTATGACCTTAAGATAAGATTTAAAGACACCCTTATGATTAAAGACATAACATATGGATCCTGCTTGCCTTTATGAGTCTTCAAGCTGATTAGGTACCCATTTACATAATTTTCTTGACCTTTAATTTATCTTTAAACTTTACAAAAAAAAATTCGCTCAATGCTTTGGTAAAAATATTTGTAATTTGATTTTCACTGTTGTAATATACAAGTTGAATGATATCATTTTGAATCAATTCTCTAATATAGTGATGGTGAATCTCCACATGTTTTGTTCGTGCATGATAGATAGGGTTCTTTGCCAATTGGATTCAACTTTTGTTATCACAATATAATGTTGGAGGTTAATTTTGTGAAAAATATAAATCACCAAGTATTCTCCTCAACCAAACTACTTCACGAACAACTACACACGTTGATGTATACTCTACCTCTATTGATGACAATGCAATCATTGGTTGCTTTTTGCTACACCATGAAATAGCACTAGATCCAATGTTGAATACAAAACTAGTAGTAGACTTGCAATCATTTACACATCCATCTCAATTTGAATCTGTAAGACTTGTCAAAGACACCACCACATATCATATATTCTATTCCAAAATTTATAGTGCCTTTAACATATTTTAATATCATTTTAGCAGCTTTCCAATGAGGTATTTTTAGAGATGACATAAGCCTTGAAACTAGACTGACTGCATAAGAAAATTCAAGGCTAGTTATAGTCAAATAGATAAGACTCTCCACTAATTGTATGAAGAATGTGCCATCTATATTTTCTGAATCATCACTTTTTGATAATTTCATCCCTACTTCAACTAGTGTAGTGATAGCTTTGCATTTTTTCATTTTGAATTTGACCAACAAATCATGTGCATATTTGGTTTGAGAGAGCATCGCCCTGTCATTTTTTTGTCACACTTGTATACCAAAACAATATTGAAGTAGTCCAAGATCAACCATATCAAACACATTTCTTAATCTTTTCTTTCTTTCATCAATCAACATGACACAATTACTTGTGATTATTATGTCATCCACATAAAGTACCACAACTATAATTCCATCATCACACTTTCTTATATAAAGATTAGGGTCCAAGAGACTTTTTACAAAACCTTCATGTTTGAAGTATTCATCAATTTTGGCATACCATGCCTTTGATGCCTACTTCAAGCCATATAGAGACTTACTCAACCTACAAACAAGATGTTCTTGACTTGTTTTCACAAACCCCTATGGTTGTTCCATGTAGATTTCCTCTTATAAATCACCATTAAGGAATGCATTTTTTACATCCAATTGATGAACCTGCCATTTAAAGTTAGCAGCCAAACCAAAAACAAGTCTTATTGTATTCATTTTTGTAATAGGAGCAAATGTTTCACTAAAATCAATTCCTTCTTGTTGAGAATACCCCTTTGCTACAAGATGTGATTTGAATTTTTCAATGCATCTATCAAATCTAAACTCGGTCATATAGACCCATTTAGTACTAATAATATTCTTACCTTTAGGAAGTTCTATCAATTCCCATGTATTATTTTTCATCAATGAGCTATACTCTTCTTTTATTGATTTTTTTCCATTTTTTTTTACCTTTTGCTCATTCATAAGACTGAGGATCACTTAATTTAGCTCTTCAAGTCATTAAGGCATAGTTAAGATTATGATCTTTATCGTCAACTTACTTACTCTTTTGATAAATTTCTTCAAGGATTTTCATTTTCCTTGGGGAGCTTTGTGCATTTTCATTGGTTTCTTCCTTCTCTATGTCCTCAATTTTTTGGAACTAATTCAAAAGTAGGTGCATATTCCTTATGCATACCTTCATCAAATACAACATCCCTACTAATAATTACTTTCTTAGTTTCATGATCATATAACCTGTAGCAATTAGACTATTCACTATAACCAATGAAGATACATTTCATATTTTTCTTATCAAGTTTATTCCTTAATTCATCAAACACATAAACATAAGCATCACATCTAAATATTCTAAAATATTTGGCTGATGGTTTACTACCCCACCATGCTTCATGAGATGTCATATTTCTTACATATTTTGTGGGAGATCTATTGAGTATATAGGTAGTAAGTATTGCTTCAGCCCAAAAAGAATCAGATAAAGTCTTAGACTTAAGCATGCACCGAACCATTTTTGCTAAAGTTTTATTTTTTTACTCTACAACTCCATTTTGCTAAGGTGTATATCTCACTATTAGTTGCCTTTTAATACCAACATTGTCACAAAAAATTTGAAACTTTTTTTTATGTACTTTTGTTCCATTATCTCTTTTAAGAATTTAATTTTTCTCCCACTTTCATTTTCCACTAGGGCTTTGAATATCTTAAATTTTTCAAATACCTCACTTTTTTGCTTTAGACAATAAACCCAAATTTTTCTTTTAAAACATCAATAAAGGTTAACACATATTTTGATCCTTCCAAATAAGAAGTAAAAAATTGACAAACTACACTATGCACCAATTGAAGATTCTCTTTTGCCTTAAATGTTCTTTCTTTCTCAAAGCTATCCCTATGTTATTTTCCATACAAACAAGCTTCACACACACTTGAATCTGAATATATTTTTGGAAGTCCATAAACTATGTCCAATTGTTTCATTAAACCCAAACTTTGATAGTTAAAATGCCCAAACTTGAAATGCTATAATACTCTAGAATTGTCATGACTTGTAATAAAAATTTGCATACATGTTCTTCCTAAATTAAATTTGTATACTTATCCATCTAATGTCCCTTATGCAAGAACTTTATATCCATTCAACATATCTTTAATGAAGCAATTATCTCTGTAAAACCCAATTTTGTAACTTTGATTTGTGATTTGACTTACTGAAAGAAGATTCTTTTTAAAACCAAGAACATACTTCACATTAGAAAAATATTTTATCTTTCTATCATTCATCTTATCCTTCTATATTATAAGTTGAATGATCACCAAGTAATATCTTTTCATTTTCACACTCTTTATCTTTTTTAATGGATTTGAAAATTTCCTTTTTAAATGTCATATGTTGACTTACACCTGAATATATATACCAAACATCACTTAAATAATTCTGAGCATATAAAGATGTAATGAAAAAAATACCTTCATTTTGTCTATGAGTTGTCACATTTTATGTTTGCTTTCTTGGCTAATTTTGCACTTTTACCTTCTTTCATTGCATTCTCATTGAAAATGCCCCAATTTTTAGTAATTTTAGCACTTAAATGTATTCTTTTGTTGTCTCTTCTTGTCATCTCCTTGGTTCATCCTTTTCTTGGACTCCATAGTCATCTTGCCACAATTCTATATTTTTTTATTTCTGAATCTACCTTTTAAAATGTAGGCTTGCTCAATATAAGTAGGTTCCTCAAGTTTTCTTCTAAGTCTTTGCTCTTCCTACAGCAAATAACTAGTTACTTCTTCAATTATTAGAGTCTCAATCTTATCAGCAACTTCTAGGGATGTAATTAGATATTCATTGTTGTAGGAAGACTAGTAAGAGTTATCTCAACATTCAACTTCTCTTAAACTTTTTCTCCCATATATTCTAATTGATTTTTAATCTCCTTTAATTTTTGTGAGATGCTCTATGACATCTTTATCACTTCCCACTCTTAAATTATGTAATTGTTTCTTGAGATAAATAACCTAGTTTTGTAGGCTTTTCAAATATTTTCTTTAACCTTTTCCAAGCTTTATATGTGTTTTTAATTTCATCAACTACAAACATTCTAATAAGAGCCAATGCTTCATTATTCATTCTTCTACATTCAATTTGCTCTATATTTTCAAGAGGTATTTCTTGTTCTTCTTTTACATGCTCCCATAAATCTTTTTCAATCAATACATTTTTCACCTTATACTTCCAAAGAGAATAATTCTTTTCAGCTAATTTGAAATTAGGTACTAAAATTCTTGAAGTAGAAACCATAATTTCAGAATTTTAATCAAACCAAAGAGATTCACTATCAACTTTATAATCCACAAACAAAATCTCAAATGAAATGTCTACAACCCACAATATTTTGTCTCAAATATTTTTTCTTATCTTAATCTACAACAATGTGAATCTTAAAATACCTTTCTTATTTTAAAACTCCACACACAACATTTATCAATGGGAATCAAGTATTAATTAGTATTCATTCTTTCACTTTAAAATGTTATATCATCCACAATTTATTTTATTTAATACCTTGCAAAAGACAAAATTAATATCACTTTTTGCCTTAACAATTTTTTAAAACAACATTAAATCCCTTTTTCTTCATACTTCAACCATTTAAAAGTGGTGCCTAATAATACATAGCAGAAAAAAATTTACTACCTTTTCAAACCTTTACTAGTAGCTCTCCACACCCACTTTATTCAATGATTTATTTCACTCCTCACAATGGAATTTTGACAGCCTCTGTTCAGTAGCACATCACATTCATAATCAGCCACTCTCAACTTTCTTGACCCATTCACAGCGTCTTCAAAACATGTAGTAACATGAATGCAACTTAATATCTCTCAAACTTAACCTCATCCATGCTCAGATTAATCACAACACATGAGTTCTAAGTCTCTAATACCGTATCTACACATTTAGAAAAACATAGTTTAAACATGAAAATAACTTGCTTTGTGTTATGCTAACATTCATATTTATAGATGTCAAATTTATAATAAAATATATTTTTTTTGGTTTATGATTCACTATTTTTGGTATGGGCTAACCCCATTCAGTTAATAAGACATATAATGTGCTTCCCAATTACCTCTCTTCGCCATTCAATATTTACCATTTTGCATCAATATATCATTAATTCCATCAAACATTTTAAATAGAAAATTTATTGAAGTAGGGATTAGTGTAATTGTAGAGAGGCATAGTACAAAGCCAATGTACCTCAGACTCAATGATAGATTTTTATATGAAGTGTGGTTGTGTTTGCAATGCTCTGTGGCAATGGTGAAGCTGGGAACACCGGTTCAAATCCCATACTAACCTAGACTTAAACAAAAAAGAGACACAAAATAAGGTAGATTATTTATTACAATTATGAAAACATTACAAATAATAAAAATTTGGACCAAAAAAATTGAAAATATGTACTCCTTGCAAACTGGGAAAAAAACTTTTACATGATAGAGTTTAACTGGTCACACGAAATGCTAATAGGTTTTAAATACATTATCAATTATCACAATCAATTTCAAATGTCTAATAAAACTTGATTTTAGGTGGGATTGGACACAACCAAGCCACTTAACCAATCCAATATATATATATGTGTGTGTGTGTGTGTGTGTGTGTGTGTGTGTGTATGTGTGTGTGTGTGTGTGAGAGAGAGAGAGAGAGAGAGAGTAATTGATTATTGTAGGTAGCTAGTGTCATAGAATTTATCACATCAAAGAGCTATTTGGGATTCCCAAAGGCCTTTATCTATTATATCACATACCAAGTTAGTCCCAAAGATAGTTCAATATGTTGCATAGTTAACATAGGAACCTATGCATTCTCCTACTATACAACAAGCCCCATAGAATTTTAGGCCTTTTAGAGTTTCCCATCATACACAATATTCTATGAACAGTAATGAAAATGGATACATTAGAGAACCGAATTCATTTTTAGATTCTAATACACCTACACATGTTACAATTCATTCATAAAAGGTAACCCTTGCACCATATGACAAAGGCACCCCACATGACTATCTCATTGATTGAATAATTGGTTAGCCCCTTTACACATTCAAATAAATTCAGAAATATAACAAAATCAAAAAAATAAAGAAAATGCCAAAAAAATCAAATATTCCAAAAAATAAAAAATTATGACCTAAGCATGACATGGGTATTAGATTACATTATTTACATATGTTATTTACCACATGTTAGATAGATGGCATATTCATTTTATACACACATGCATTTCACAAGATATATGAGTGTGATACAAGACATACAGATTATACATTTATACATAGAATTTGGACATTTTATATACCCAAAGTCCATGCTAATGTTGGCGGAATCTACTTCCACAAGTTACATTATTATAGGGTATATCTTTCTATGATCTCTTTACCATGTGGAACTACATAGAATTGCTTACACATGCCTTGATAGTTACTCATTTCTTACATAATGCTACATTGGATATGTTATTTTACTATGATGTGATATTGACATGTATGGATAGTTTAGACTAATTTTCACTTATTCTATGCTTTATTGGTATTGTTATTTTTCCATAATAGGCTACTTATTAATTTTTATTGCATGTGGCCCCTTGTCCTTGTTTGCGGCTCTTTAGCCTTATTTGTTACAACATGTGTGCCTCTTTCTATATCTTCTTAGCCATATTTTTTTCTGCACTTGTTTCCTCTTCTTTGTGTCTCATTAGCCTTGTTTTTTAATGACATCTTTATATCCCTTGTACACATCCCCTTGGCCTTATGTGTGGCATTCTATGTTATTGTGTGACATTACGTGTTGAGTTTTTTGAGCTTGTGTGATCACTATGTTTGTAGGTGCCATGATCCATATCACATAACTCACCTTTGTATGTTGTGCCATGATTCATATCATTCAATTCCTTATCACATAGTCTTATTCAATGATAAGTACTACTATGTGCTTCATAGATACATCTATCTTGACATACCACTTATATGTCCTTGCATTCCATATGCTACATACATGCCTTGATGCTATATACATTACTATGATGACATACTCTCCACATATTGACATAATTTTACATGATATTATATTTATACATCACATAATATAGTTAACTTATCATTTGAGATGAGTGACTTGTAGGATCTATCCCTCACCTCAAAATAGGGACATGTTAGTGGGATTTGTCATAGATACTAAAGCCTCTATGAACATATTTGGGTATGAAATATATATTTTATAGTTCATATATGAACAATCAAGATCTGAGTTTGCCAATTATACAAGACTAAGGTGCTATATAATTCATAAATATCATCTATGTATAGATATGTGAAACACTTTTCCACAAGAGATCAATTAAATCTCATAAGCTTACTTCCGAAGTACTTCATCCTAGGAATTAGTCCTTGAGCTCAACTCATGGATGATAAACAAAAATTAAGATGAGCTTAACTACAACCATAACTAGCTCCAAGGTCAAGCAAGAATAATTTCACACAACCCTATAATAATAAAACAAATAAGGTAAGCATAGCTCAATAAATTTTGCATAGATATTGATTATTAAGACACGACTTGAGAAATCAATAGCAAGAAACCTTGATTTTCCATAGTGAGAAAATAGACTTATAGATTCAATTAATTGAAAACCATTATTGTATACAATACTAACAATGGTTATGGCTTTCCATTAAGAAGGCATAACAACACCATAGTATCATGAGTAGTTTTAACCCTCACATAATTTTTTATTAAACTTATAACTTCTTGTTTTTTCACACCAAAGTGTTATTTATCTAATTTATTAAAGGCATACACTTGATTAATAATATGCTATACATCGTGTTTAATAAAACCTAGATCTATGTCCTTTATTAGATCATAATTTCAATCCATTGTCCTCATATCTCTATTTCAATGATAAGCTAAAAGGTCAGGGCTTTACACAAATATTTAATCAAGCATCTACGGTTCAGACCTTATGAAACGAATAAGAGCAAGCCATTGAGGAACACATATCTATATCAAGAACTTCTTAATGAATAGAATGATATTTATATGACCCTAATCTATTCAAATGTATAGTTATTATGCAATACACAAAACTTGTTCCCATAACCCAATCAATGCATAATTAGAGGAGATACATGTACACAAGAAGAGTCATTATGATAGATGTCAGATACCTTGGACAAACTAAACTAAAAAAAACACCACTTAATGGATCTTGTTCCATAGAGTATTTTTGAGGCATACTTTTCTTGACACGTAATTACATTGGCTCTAGGTAGGTTTATGTAGATACATGCTTACATCAATGTCTTATAATGGACTAATTTCATTAAATGGTTATGGTAAGGCATTTCAAACCAACCAATACAGAGTGTTTAACCCATAATAAGGTAATTCAAGAACTATATAAACATATGTTAATTTTACTAGTGATCAAACATTAATACAGGATCAAGCTACCAAATACACTAATATTCAAGAAATAATTATATTCCTAAGTAGAACTAAAATATAAATACAGCTAATGAAGCACAATAATCTCTTAGTAATTATTCATCTTATTGTAATGAATAGGGTGTGTAATATTAGAACAAATCAAGATATCACATCATAATTATATGCACCTAAATCTGCTATCCTTAATAATTATATTAAACTCACTAATTTATCCAATAACCATAGCCTTAGCCAATTAATTAAAATTATATTTCCCACATAATATTTCCTACACCCCATAAACCTTTATATACCCCTATGATCAATTAATCACCCTATTAGCCTACTAACAAGCCTAATTAAATACTAATCCTATTGCATTACCTGCCCACTAACCCACTTGAAAATTAAAACTTCTTATTTATTCAACTACCCCCTAGCCAACCTACCATCATAGCCTCTCCTACATCCCCCTAGCCAACCTATTTATTTAATGTATTAAAATATAATATAAATAAATTATAAAATATAATGAAATACCTAATATAATTATATATATAATATATTTTTAAGATATCAAATTATAAATATTAATTATAAAATAATATATAATTATCATCCCGCCTCAACTTTGAGAAACAATTATTATATAAATGTAAATAAATATTATAATACTAATATAAAATTTGTAGAATATTTTTAAATATAAAATATAAAAGAACATAATATATTAAAATATATCAAAGACTAAAATATATAGTATAACATATATTATAATATAACATATATTAATATATAGACTATATTATACTATATTAATATAATATTTATAATAATATTTTAGATAATATTATTATTATAAAATATATTATATTCAATTAATAGTTATAATTTAATATATATTTATATACTATGTTATACAATAATTTAATATTAAAATAATATTTTATTTTAGTAAATCTTATAATATTAATTTTACATATTATTAACAATACTGTTAACATATTATTATTATTATTATTATTATTATTATTATTATTATTATTATTATTATTATTATTATTATTATTATTATTATTATTATTATTATTATAATATATGCATTGTTGCTCCTAAGTGTGGCAGTTGGGAAAAAAACACATGGAATTCATAACTCTTCATGGAAAAGATAGTTGTTCCTGCCACTTTCCCTGATGCTTTAGAATAACTTTGTGCATACAACATGGGAATCCAAGGGTGTAAAGTAAGCAAACAAGGAGACTGTGTATTATAGATTCTACACTAGTTGTATTAAAGTAGTTGAGAAGGCACTTGAGTTGTTAGTTATGTATATAGTTACGGAAATTTTGTAGAAATGATCCTCTGAAATAGAAAGAAGCTCAAGGAGTACCATCACTGCCAAATGGGAAGACATCAAACTACATCCCTCTATTTTAGTTAGAGTCTTAAACTTATGGAGACTAAGACATCATCATGGTAAACTCGCAAAGCCATTTACCTCATGCCATGTTTCATTTTGACTCATGCCATAGTTTTTGTATGGATTGCAACATAGATTAATGGTAGGAAATCACCAAGGCAGCCTCACAGCATTAGTGAAGCCTCATGCTTGCAAAGTCTTTATTTTACAAACATAAACTCCCTTACATAAGTAGATATAAAACAAATTACTGAAATAGGGGATCGGCAGAGCATAAACATAAAACACAAAATTTAAATATATTAAATGGTTCTAAAAAATCTTTTATAAACTTAAACTCCCTTACATAACTAGCTACAGTTGTATATTAAAATCTTATAAAAAACTATTCTTTTGACTTCTTCTTTCCTTTCTATTTTGTTGATCTACCTATGGTTTGATTGTTGTCAGCAAAATATTCTCTTGCTCTATTTACTAATGTTACTCTTCTTCTATTTTGCCTCTTTTTTCCTTCATAGTTTATTGTTAGGTTCTGCTACTCTGTCTTCTCTAGGGTGCTTCTTTTTTATGACTGTTATTATTGCGTAGAAAACCTGCCTTTTCTTCTCCTTCTAGTTATTTCTCTATTTTTCTATGGACTATTTTTGATTTATTTTTTGCCAATAAATAATATACTTAAATTATATTCTATTTATCTCATTCCTTTTTTTCTTCTACTATTGGGCTTATAGTTGTCTCCCCTGCCACCTTATTTTCCCCCCAAACTCCAAACAGCACCCAAAATTTTCAAAATTCAAATCTACTGCAATTAATTTGTTTGGTGGTTGCATTTTTTGAGTGGAGCAGAGCAGGGGTAGGTGAAGGAAAGAATATTAATTTAACACTCCCCCTTTTTCTTTACCTTCCTACCATAGTTTACATAACTTTTTTCAACATTCAAAACATCCTTATAACTTCTCTTTATTTTCCCAAATACTTCTACACCTCTTTTATGTATGTCTAGAGCTTTTTATCTTAAGTTCATAGCTTTGTTGATGGAGTCTATAGCTAGACTGGCAAATTCCATAGATGTTCTATGGACTTGACTAGCAGAGTCTGTAGTTGGATCGAGAGAGCCCGTAGCTAGGTTATGGACTCGAGTAGCAGATTTCATAGCTTCCTTATGGGAGTAACTACTCTTTTGAAGTCTGTAGCTCAGCTATAAGAGTCCATAGCTATGTTGTAGGAGTTTAGAGCTAAACTATAGGAGTCTGGAGATGGACTGTAAGAGTCAATCATTATTTGTGTAACCCACAAGATGAAATTCATCTATTGCTACATATAAAACTCCATAATCTTTGATTCCATTTACATACCTCAATATCTCCTTGCCCGCTTGCCAATGTGTCTCATTTGATGTCTCCATAAATCTAGCATTAGGGAAAATTTAAATGTAAAATGGACCTCCTAAGATAATTTCAAAAATGTGAAGAATGACATATGAAAACAATCTAAATCGTTTAAAATATGACATCAGCCACTAGGGTGACCTTATTTAAAATAAAAATATAATCATTTTAAATTATTATATAAAACTTTCTAAATCCTGTAAATTAACTCACTTTAGTTAAGATGAGTCTACTTGTTTTATCCCATCTCTTCTTTTTTATGGAAAGTGTAACTATTTTTTATTTTTTCAAAAAACAAACTTGAACAATAAATTTACATTTTCTATTTTCATTTACTAAAAATCTACAAGAATTCCTATGAAAGATCTCCCTTAAATATTACATTTGGAAAATTATTATCATTTATATAAAATAATTTTAATTTAAAAAGTTTATTTTTTTATAATTTAAAAAAGTGTTTAACCAAAATCATTCTTTTAAATTTTTTTAAGCTTTTTGTCAATGTGAAATGTTTCTAAGATTCCTTATTACTTCCAGACAAATTTTTAAAAGGCTAGTGGTTAAGGTTAAATTTGAATGTCCATATATCTTATTTATGTCTCGTGCAAGCGCCACATATGCTCATGGGCATAGTATATACTTTGGTTTTTTAAGTTTCTACATATTAATATTAGGCAATGAACAAGTTACAACTTAGTAGAAGATCATGTCCAATATTGGGCCGATTAAATAAATCCAGCCATCTAAATTGATAAAAATATTAGAATACAAGTTGATTTATAAAAATAATATTGTATCGCAAATGAAAGATCATATTCTCCAATTTGTAGAAGATAAGCTGGATTGGTTAGGAAACATTATCAATCTTATTAGTATTTAAAATTTAATAAGTATTGTCTCGAAAAAGGATTAAATAATCATCGTGTTTTGGACAATAAAATGATTTAATTGGAGATGACCATTATCATTCAAATTATCAATCTTATCCTTTCAATCCTTGTGCTTATCATTCCAATCATATTTGTGGGATGAAAACGGTGTCTTATTTATTTTGGAAAAAGCCTTAACAAAACATTAAATATAAGATAGGAAATAGGAAATATGCCAAGGAAAGCTCGTGAAAATGACAAATAAAAACTATAAAAACATTATATCTTCCACCAAATCCAATAATGAACTTAGTGATGTTATAATACAGAGTTCTATTTTTAATATGCTTTTTAAAAGCCTCAATTCATTTACACATGTATCAACAATGTTGAAAAAAGGAACGTTGACACTCTACATACAAATAGAACCAAAACTGGTAGATAAGTAGTGTCATTTATTTTAAACCAAATGATGGTTGTTTTATTTTAAATCAAATAATCAAATGGTTGTTTTATTTTAAATCAAATAATTAAATAAAGATTTGTTATTTTTTACAAAGTTCTGAGATTCTTTTTAAATCAAATAATCAAATAAAGATTTGTTATTTTTTACAAAGTTTTGAGATTCTTTTAATTCTTTGTAGACAAGTTCTATTTGTAATCCCTCAGTCTTTGATTTCATCTAATAAAATATTAAAACAATTTAATTTTTTGTTACAATTTAGAGTTTTAGGTAAATTCCATGCTTAAACATTTATGTTGTTGGTAAACAATTATCCCCATTGGTTAAAAGGGGTTTATAGAATGGATAATCATAGACTACTTCCTTTATTCACACTGACTCATAATTTGTCTTGCTCCTTTGAAGCCCTCTCATTCCTACATATTTTTTGAGAATTAAACTCAGTTGCAGACTCCCTTTACAAGGTGGGTCTTTGGATCCTGATCTTTGGGTCATTAATGAATTCCCAAAAAATGATTGCCCATGAGAACAATCATTTTCAGTTATGGAGGCCTAATTTATTTGCTCTATGGATTTATATTTTTGAACTTTGGTGGCTTGTCACATTCTAGAAATATTGTATTGAACATGGGTGCATGAAGAACTTGTTTTTGGATTACCAATGTTATGGAGGCCTAATTTACTCATTCTTGTGCTACTGAGGGTGGTGGATGCTATTGTTTTTGACCTCCTCATTCTTTGTTTTTTCATCATTGGTGGTTGCTCGGTTGTCGGGTAGTGATTTCATTTGATCTTACCACTTGAATTTAGTTTTCATTGTGTTTTCTTATTGTGCTTGCACTCTTCAACCTGGATTTATCTCTGCTCATCCTTTAGAGTTGTGGTCAGTTTTCTTGTTTTTTTTGGTGCTCATCTCTTTGGCACTGGTCTTTCTTCCCTGATGCCCCTGCTTGAGTGGCTCAACTAGTTGTTCCTATTGAGACTGGAGATAATTTCTCCACTTATTGTTAACTACCTGTTCCACCTCCCTTTCTTGTTCGCTCCTTCTCATGCACGCAGTCTGCATGTTCAGTAGTTAACATTCAGTTCATTCAAGCAGTTAGAGAATTAGTTTAGTCTCAATTTGCATGCAAAGACTGTAGTTAATCTTTAGTTTGTTATTCAGCTATGTTTGCTTTCAAAATCTATTTAAAGAACCCTTGGGCGTAGTCTTGTAACATAGAATCAAGAAGATCAATAAAAATCTTTTTTTCCATGATTGCCGTAGCAATCTGAGTGTGATTGTTATTTTATTTCTGTTATATTTTTTTATTTCCAGCAAAATGGTATCAGATCCAAACAGAGCCTGATAAGAGAAGCCCAGCCAGCTAAAAACCTAGAGACATGGTTTTCTATTGCTAGGAAGCCTGCGTGAGTCCAAGAAGCACCACAGATCTATCAATCACAAAGGCATGTGGTGAGATAGACCGTCCAAGATGACACGTTGGTAGAAAGAGCTAAGACGCTCAGTAAAGCCCTTGACTGTCGATCAAGCAGGAGATAGTCTAAGGGGACACGCAGCCAACTCAGAGGAGCGCTGAAGAAGTGAGCAGACATGTCAGAAAGAAACTTACCAGAGATCAAAGCTAGCAAATATTGTTCATTCTGCAAGCTGTTACAAAGGGCCGAGCCAAGGCTGAGTTAAAATCATGCCTAGAGAAACTCTGACTAAGCGACAGCCATAGAAGAGAGGATTTAATCGTGGCACCAGAAATTTGATTTGTGCAAGGAGGATTTAGTCACTGAGTAGAAATTTAAAGAAGTTGTTCATTTTGAAAGGTTCATCGTGAGACATGGCAACAAATAACAGTATTTCTCAGCCCCAAATTCTCATTTTCAATGGTAAGAATTACGATTTTTGGGCAATTAAAATGAGAACATTGTTTTGCTCACAAGATGTTTGAGATTTGGTAGAAAATGGTTTTGTAGAACCACAAGATGAGGTTGCCCATCAGGCATTAACTCGAGCACAAAAGGAAGAGCTCAAAGAGAACAAGAAAAAAGATGCAAAAGCTCTATTTCTAATCCAACAGGCATTGGATGAATCTATTTTCTCCAGAGTTGCAGCAGCAACGAGATCCAGATCAGCATGGAAAATCTTGGAGACTACCTATAAAGGTATTACAAAGGTGAAAATTGCTAAATTACAATCCCTAAGGAGAAATTTTGAAAATTTGCAAATGAATGATTCAAAATCTATAGACCATTTTATGGGTCAAGTATTGAATATTGTGAATCAAATTAGATCTAATGGAGAAACAATAATAGATTAGAAGATCATAGAAAAAATACTTAGGAGTTTACCCAGCAAATTTGATGCAATAGTTGTAGCTATTGAGGAAACCAAAGATTTGGAACAGTTATCAGTAAATAAATTAATGGGATCTTTGTTAACACATGAATCCAAAATGAATAGGAATAACAATACTTATTTTGAGAATGCTTTCAAGTCTTAGGTATCATTTGGCAGAGGAAGAGGAAGAGGAAGGTCAAACTTTAGAGGAAGAGGTAGAGGCAGAAATGGAAGGAACAATCCATATCAAGGTGAAAACAATAATCAAAACTACAATAATAGAGGACGTGGCAACAATCACTTCCCGCAAAGTTCATAGAGGTTTGATAAATCTAACATTCAATGTTATTACTACAAAAAATATGAACATTATGCAAGTGAATACAGAAAGAAACAAGGAGATGTGGACACGCATAATGCTAATTACACAAATGAATCTAGTTCTAATTCTGAAAGCTTATTTCTCACTTGTCATGTTGCTCAAGAAAATGCTAGAGATATTTGGTTCTTAGATAGTGGATGCAGTAACCATATGACAGAGAATAAATAATTCTTTGCAAGTCTTGATGATTTCATAAAATTTGAAGTGAGATTAGGAAATGATAACAAAGTGGATGTAATGGGTAAAGGAGTAATAAATATTTTGGCAAAAAATGGTGAAAGAAGGTTTATTTCTAATGTTTATTTTGTACCTAGACTAAAGCATAATCTTATGAGTGTTGGACAGTTAGTACAAAAAGGTTACAGAGTATCTTTTATGGATAATATTTGCACAATACTAGACAAATTTCCAAATGACAGGTTGATAGAAAAAGTGGAGATGACCAAGAATCAGATGTTCCCTCTTCAAATTCAGTGCATCTAAGGAGAAGAGGAAGCCCACTTCAAAACCATGCATCTAGACCAATCATGGCTATGGCATTTAAGGTATGGAAATTTACATTTTGGAGGTTTGAATTTGTTACAAAATAAAAATATGGTGAAGAGATTACCACCAATAGAACAGCAAGGAAGTTCATGTCAAAGTTGCATTCTGGCAAAATAGCATAGAGAGAGAGCTTTCCAGTAGGAGCCTCATATAGAGAAAAGGTAATATTGGAGCTATTCCATAGTGATTTATGTGGACCAATGCAAATTCCATCATTTGGAGGCAGTTCTTATTTTCTAACCTTCATTGATGACTTTAGCAAAAAGACATGGATATATTTTCTCAAAAATAAGTCTGAAGCCTTTGGAAAGTTTAAATAATTCAAGGTGATGGTTGAAAAGTAGAGTGGCCTTTACATCAAGGTACTTAGATCAGATAGAGGAGGTGAATATATGTCTAATGAATTTCAAGATTTTTGCAGATATCATGGCATTAAAAGGCAACTAACTACAAGGTACACACCATAGCAGAATGGTGTAGCTGAAAGAAAGAATAGAACAATCATGGAGATGGCTAGAAGCATGTTGAAGGCCAAACATTTGTCAAATGAATATTGGGCAGAAGCAATTGCATGTGCAGTATATATTTTGAATAGAAGCCCAACAAAGAGTGTCAGAGATCGAATTTCACAAGAAGCTTGGATTGGTAAGAAGCATAGTGTACATCATTTTAGAATTTTTGGTTTTATTGCATATTCTCTTATACAATCTAAATTGATAAAAAAAATTGATGATAGAGGTGAGAAATGCATTTGTATTGACTATAGTGAAGAATCAAAGGCTTATAAGTTGTATAACCCCATTTCAAAGAAAGTGATTATTAGCAGAGATGTGGAATTTAAGGAAGAAGAAGCATGGGATGGAAGCATTGATAAAACCATCAAAATTGGAGCACCAATTCCCCAAAATGAAGAAGAATCTGAAGAATAAAATTTGCAAGGTGATCAATCCTCTCCACAAGCAATAACAAGCACTCCAATAAGAACACCTAGGAGCTTAGCACAAGGTGAATCATCTGTTCATGCATGTCATCCTACTCCAAATTCACAAGTGATGAATCAGATCCAACTCTTGCCACTTTAAGATCAAGATTTAAAGGTAAGAAAATGAGAAACTTGAATGAGATTTATAATCAAGAAGAAGATAAGTTAGATTTGTGTTCAAATTTCGCTCTTTTCTCTCATGATCCTACGTATTATGAAGAAGCAGTTAATGAGGAACATTGGATAAAAGCAATGAATGAAGAGATGAATGCCATTGAAATAAATTAAACATGGGATCTAACTAATCTACCTAAAGGTAAGGATTGCATAGGAGTCAAATGGGTTTATAAGACCAAATTTGATGTAGAAGTAAATGTTGAAAAACACAAGGCAAGGTTAGTAGCAAAAGGTTTTGCACAAGACCATGGAATTGATTATAATGAAACATTTGCTCCAGTTGCTAGACTTGATACTATTAGAATGGTTTTAGCAATAGCTAATCAAAATAATTGGAATGTATATCAAATGGACGTCAAATCAGCTTTTTTGAATGGTTTCCTAGATGAAGAAGTGTATGTGAAACAACCACCAGGTTATGAAGTGCATGGACATGAAGAAAAAGTCTACAGACTGAAGAAGGCCCTCTATGGTCTCAAGTAAGCACCAAGAGCATGGTATAGCAGGATTGATTCATACATGACAAAAAATGGATTCAACAGAAGCAATAGTGAGCCTACATTGTACACAAAAATCAACAAAGAAGGTTAGATTTTGATTGTGTTTTTGTATGTTGATGATTTAATTTTCACTGGAAATTTGTTTGTAGACACATTTAAATCAGCAATGAAGAAAGAATTTGAAATGACAGATTTGGGATTAATGAAGTAATTTTTAGTCATAGAAGTTGTATAATCAGAGAAGAGAATTTTTATTTGTCAAACTAAATATGCAAAGGATGTGTTAAGGAGATTTAAGATGCTGAATTGTAAACCAGCACCTACACCAATTGCTACAAGGACCAAAATTAGCAAAGAAGATAAAGGGTCTAATGTTGATTGTACAACATTCAAAAGACTAGTTGGTAGTTTGATGTATCTTACAGCTACAAGACCAGATATCATGTATGAGGTCAGTTTAATCTCTAGATTCATGGAGTCACCAAAAGACTCACATTGGCAAGCTGGAAAAAAGATATTGAGATATGTGGCAGGAACAACAGAATATGGAATTTTATATTCCACAACTAATTATTTTAGTTTTATTGGTTATACTCATAGTGATTTTTCAGGTAGCATTGATGACAAGAAGAGTACTTCTGGACATGCCTTTCTTTTAGGAATAGGTGTGGTCACATGGGCATCCAAAAAGCAACCTATAGTGACACTTTCATCAGCTAAAGCAGAATATGTAGCAGCAACATCAACAGCATGTCGAGCAACTTGGATGAGGAGAATATTGACAGATTTATTACAAGCACAGAAGGAGTCAACAACAATCTTTTGTGACAACAAATCAGCAATTGCATTATCAAAAAATCATGTTTTTCACAAGAGGAGCAAGCACATTGATACAAGATTTCATTTTATCAGAGAGTTAGTGAACAATGGAGAAATCTATCTGGAATTCTGTAGATCTGAAGACCAATTGGTAGATATATTCACAAAGGCATTAGCAAAGGAGACCTTTGATTATCTAAGACAAAATTTAAGCATTGTAAGTGCTGAAGTAGTTAGTGGTAGAAATTAAGGGGGGAGTGTTGAGACTGGAGATAATTTCTCCACTTATTGTTAACTACCTGTTCCACCTCCCTCTCTTGTTCACTCCTCATGTACGCAATCTGCATGTTCAGTAGTTAACATTCAGTTCGTTCAAGTAGTTAGAGAATTAGTTTAGTCTCAGTTTGCATGCAAAGACTGTAGTTAATCTTTAGTTTGTTATTCAGTTATGTTTGCTTTCAAAATCTATTTAAAGAACCCTTGGGCGCAGTCTTGTAACATAAAATCAAGAAGATCAATAAAAATCTTTTTTTCCATGATTGTCGTAGCAATCTGAGTGTGACTGTTATTTTATTTATGTTATCTTTTCTTTATTTCCAGCAGTTCCCGTCGCTCCAGTCTGTTGTTGACAAATCTTGTTGTGGTCAAGGATCAGATGTGAATTGGTCTCTGGCTATTTGCCTTTTGGTTGGCCCTCTCAGTCTAACAAGGTTTTTGTTCTTTTATTTTTGCTCCTCCCTACCTGCATGCTCGACCCTATTTTTTTTGGATTATCTTGGTCTTTTTTAGACCAGATTTGTTCAAGTTGTTCTGTTAGGGTGTCCTCACCCCTTGTCACTTTTATTTTTAGAATGCTATTGCATTTTCAGAATGTAATTTCTAATTTTAAGTAATAGAAGTTTAAAATTTGTTTTTCTAGGGAAGCCCAAAAAAAATTATCGTCAACCCCTGGAGTGCTCAAATGTTTTTTTTTAATCTTGTTTTAGAAAGAGTTAATATAATACAACCATTACAAATAAAAAGAGGGTATGTATAAAACTGTAGCATAACAATCTGGAACCTCCATTATAAAAGCATCTAATCCAAGTCAAGCAAGATTCCAATTTCAATATTCAAAAGACAATCAAAACATAAGGCGTCTACTCCGAGTCCAGCAACATTCCATGTTTGATATTCAGAAGACTGAATCAAAACAGTGAACATTGAGCCTTATTGATCTCTCAAAAGAATCTCTTAAATATATACCCATCCTTTCTATGAATCAAAACAATCTTAAACTACTTTTAAAAATGGCCTAATCTTACATAAAATGTACGGCCAATTGCAAAAAAGACCAATACGTATTTATAATATTCGACATCAAAGACCAACTTCTTTCCCTTTATCAGCATTTAGATTGCACCTCCTTCATGCAATTGCTTGTATAAACATCTTAATAAAAGGTGGTGATCACTCTTCATGATTTTCCCAAAGTTTTTGTCTTAACATACTATATCATATACAGGTTGCTGCCCTTTTTGGCTTTACTAAAAAAATAATACAAAATAAAATATACCACATATAAACTAGTATATTTATATAAACTTACATGGACGCTAGATGATTCACTTTTAGATTTAGACAATCAATCAAGATAATTTCTAATATTAAGTTACTAATTTTCTAATATATATTTTATTTTTATGTATTTTTACCCTTCTATTTATATTTTATTTTTAATTATTTGCACCTTATTAAATTTAGTTGTTCATAAAAAGACTTTATTTTATCAATTTTTCATCTCAAAATTTGAGTAAACTTGTAGTTTTTATGGGGTTCAATACCCTTGTTTGAAAGAAAGAGTCGACATTGAATTTTTAAATGTATTTTGAAAAATGAATAAGATATGACAGACCACAAGGTTATGATATCATACAATGCATTTAATAAATGATGGCAACATGAAAGAACAGTTTGATAAAACCTAACTCCCATTCTAGGTTTTCTTGTTGGATGCGGCCATATACTGATCATTCTATAACCACATGAGTGAACCAGCTTAGGGATTGTAATGTTGAAACCAGGTGGATAAGGAACATTACAAGTCAATAGTTGTTGCATTACAAACTATAGGAAACACATGGGATTTTTTTAAATTTTTGGGCAAAGAAGGGATGGTCAAAAGCTTCTTGAGCTTGGAGGTGTTGTGATGGCTGAAAATTAAGTAGTTCTTCTAACAAGTCTATAAACAAACCAACAGAATTATTTGCATGTTCCATTACCAGATTCTGCAAAGACAATAAAAATATGTAACCTCCACTCAATCAATATATATTTTCCCACCTAATCAAGTACTTGAGTACGATTATAATGTGGATCCTACCCTTAGTCGGGGTAACTTCTTGATAGTTCTAAGTTCTAATGCTCTCTCTAGAAGATGCTCCTTCAGGAAAATTTAATCTTTGTTCCATTTCTAAAATATTTTGCACATCTCGCACTAATAAATAAGTTAAGTTAGCTATATGTGAAAAAACTAACATAACAAAAAGAACACCAAAAAAAACATTTTAAGGTAAACATCTCACTCTGCTCTCCTAATCATATGCTAGGGCAATGGCCCTTTCCATCATCACAAGATGTTCCAGGTTTTCATGTGTTTGAAATAGAGTTTCACCCTAAAAAATCAGGTTGAAATTAAATAAGCACTATTATTTGGTACATATTTGAAATAAAAACTCACATTTGCCAACATGTCCAATACAACAACAACTTGAGCATTAGATAAATCAATAAAAGATTAATCACATTCAGACAAATTCCCAAACTAGGCCAAAAATGACCACACATTCCCATCTTTTAGCCAACGATAAGCCCATCCTAACCACCCTCATTAGTATTAGTAAAATATTCACATGTTATTGGTAAGAGGTTCACAACCTTATCCAAAAATGAGCCAGCCTTCCCACTATTAGGTTCAAGTTCATAGTTTTGGCCATGTGGGAACCCATACACACCATTGTTGAGAACAAGTTACCAACTTTGGCCAAGAATGATAATAGGTTCCCGACTTTGGCAAAGAATGAAAACATTCTCACCATTTAAGAAATCACATCCAAGTGGGGCCTAGATTGAACCCATCCTCACCATTGTTGGAAATGGATTCCCAACATTGACCAAGAATAAGTCAATCTTCACGAATCTTACAAATACATTCCGAAAATTGGCCAAAGACCCACCCTCCTCCTCCTTGTTAGACTCGGTAACAAGTTACCATGTTTTGCTCCAAATTATAAAGTCTCCCTGATACTAATAATAGGTTTCATTATTTAATTATAGTATATTACCGGCAAACCTCTACCAGTATGCAATCAATACTCCAAATATATGCAGGGTAGCTCCACCCTAGACCTGAAATACAAGAACCCAAAAGCAATAAAGAAAGTAAATTTTATGAGAAATGAACTTAAGTTAGTACTAAGCACATAATCAAACACCATAACTCATTTCTCAATTTACCTAAAATGACTTCAGGTGCCCTATAATGCCTTGTAAATATTATAGAGTTATGATCCTGGTCCTCAAATGTGGCACTTCCAAAATCAATAAGCTTTATAGCAGTTGTCTTCAGCAACCTTATGTAACATGTTCGATCTGGTGATGTCAAAGACCTTTTTGAACCATTCTGCACAAAATAATTTTAATCATAGAAATGTTGTAAAGATTATACATAGCAAAGAGTGCCAATAAAATCCAAAACATATTCAAGGAAACACCCACCTTATAATTTGGAACCTTCTCATACCCAAAAGAAACAAAAATTATATTTTTTGGGTTTAAATCAATGTGAATAAGATTCGATCTATGCATATCTGACAAAGATTCATAAACCAGAATCAGTAAAAGACGCAATAAATATATTACAAACATCATCCCCAAAACATTAAATCACTGACTACCTCAGCTCTAATGTAACCATTCAATAAGAAATCAATATATATAGTGCACTCACATGGAGGAATACTTGCAGTCTCAAACCATACTAATGTCCTTGTTCTTGAAAACTCTGATTGGGGTGTCATCCACAAAAAACCTGAAACCCAAATCCAGTGCCACCAGCACATAAAAATATGATAAAGAAGTTTAAATACAATCAAGTGATTTTCTACCTGGAGAAGATTTTCTAAGTCAGGGAAATGAATTTACTCAATCTGACGCATGTTCTAGAGAACAGAGTAGGAATGATAATCATAATAATAAAGGATTTACACAATACTACACAATATGTTATAAAGGACTTTAATAAATTGAGGGCTTTAGTCTATGATGTTTGACAAACATCACATTTTTTCAAGAGGATCTTTGTTAATATTTGGTCAGAAACTTTACTTTTACAATATGATATTTTGAAGATTATTTTTCCTTGTATCTTCTTTAAAATTGAGTAGAAACGACATAATGATAGGGTTCTATATATTATAAGATCAAAACATCTTTTTTTTCACAATTTTTTTTGGAAGATATTTTTAAAGAACACCTAAGATTTGAAATAATTAATGTACATCTATTTTCAGGTATGTGGCAGACTTTACTGCAAAGCATGCATTGTCCAAGGCATGGGAGACATGCCGGAAGGTCGCAAGTGCATACCTTGCATTGGTCACTATTCCAGTCAGAGGTTTGCATCTAACCTCTACTATTCACATTGTTATCTTTAATAAGTTTAAAGGGATTAGTGTGTTAGGGTTTGTATTTGAAAATACATAGTAAGTGTATTTTTAGTCGCATTCAGTAATGATTGAATCTTCTTTTATTGCATGTATATCAGTCGAGTGGGGGAATTAGGATGTTGTATGTCTGTGCCGAGCATAGTAAAGTAGGCAGAACTGAAGTGGGTAGAATTGGGTCACAGAAAACCACGAAATCAATTGACGAGAACACAAACACATAGCCTGCACTGCTTGGTAAGAGGCAGTGCTCATGTGAGATCCAACCAGGCCAACCAGTAGAGCAACCTGAATTCTTCTGTGTAATGCTTATCTTGCAAGCAGCTTTTTTTTTTTTAAACGGAGTGTACGTACCATGAAACGGACTTACAGTAATTTTTAATGTAAAAACTTTCTTGGCATTATTAAAAAAAACCCCAGCGTGGGTCACAGATTCATCTTGCCGATCACCACATAGCACCTATAGATGAGTGTGTTTGTCACCATGTAGAACACCAATAACGTCCCTATGCATATCAAGTTGACTACGATCCCCAAATCGACGAACAATGCTATCACCACAGTACATATTCCTGCACCCAAAAAATAAAAAGGAAAGAAAATCAAAAAGCATTCTTTCCTCAACCCAAACAGATTCTTGAACTTGGCACGGTATTACCACCATCAGCGATGTCAAGACTCCCAAGCTTGTCCTGGCCCCCACCACATTCGACACCCATCCCCACTCTGCACTATCCTTGAATGCCATCGAGAACAGGGCACTCTCATTTATCTGCAACGCCACCCACAAAATTAATTCACCATCAAACAATAAAGATGAAACCAAACGAATAGCATAGCAACAACAAGTATGAAAACAAAAGATTTGGTATTCGTACCATATCATATGGCATCAATTTGCACATCGTTGAGACCAAGAGGTCGTAGAGCATGGTCATAATAATGACACAACAATAACAGATGATAAGATATGAGTACCTTCATCAGGTCCCAGAGGCTGAAATGTGAGTGGTATTCTTCTCTAGGCATGTTATCGTTTCCTAGCTCTAACATGTCAAGATCTGATCCCCAAATGCACAAGGAAAAAGATTGAATAAGGCCATAAAAATGTAGCAGAGCATAGAGGCACACCATGTTGAAAACTGAGCTCTCCTTGGTGCTACAGTGAAACAAAACAATACAATATCAGTCCCTGTAACCGAAAAATTAACTAAAAATCCAGGGGTCGGTTAGTCTTTTACGGACCTATAGCAAATACATATGGTGATCATAACAATTATCATGATCGCAAGAAGATCTGGCTCATCGTAGCCCTTCATTAACCCCTATACCTTGAACCACTAGCTATCCATATTACTACCAATTACAGACCCTAGATAAGACGTCAAGCTCTGAGCGACGGATGTGTTCGACAACACGTACTCCATTATCAAATTTGTGCTGGTGAGATACGCTACCAATTCACGTACACGGTACCAAAACATAATACAAGATCCATCCACATTCTAAACTAAAACCAGCCATGGCATTAAACTAAATGTACCAAATGTTGTTCAGTGGTAGCTAAAGGCTCCACCCCCAATGGGCATAGTGATGGCAAACTCGATGTAGCAGAAAGTCGAGAGCAGAGTAGAGATGCCTGCTATTGCGTAGGAAATAATAACTACCAGTCTGGCGTACTCTCTGGCTGCCTAGCTGGTGGTGACGAACATGCCCGCCCTGACCATGCCGCCAATGCCTAGGCACACTAAATCATGCCACCACAAATCCTTTTTCATTTCCACACCCAATAGGGCCTTCACCCTGCTCAGCTCCTCCCCGTAGCTCCACACTACTCCCGCCTGTTGCACCACCCACCTCCGCGTATCCTTTAAGGCTGTGTGGTAAGCCTAGACAACATCAATGAGTGTGTGATGGCCAAATTTTTTGAGCTTTATGCTCTGCACAATTTGACACCGTATTTATTTATTTTTCGACAAATCTGACATGATACTGTGGATGACATCATCCATTTTCCTCTAATGTAAAAGATTGCAGCCAATGAAAATAAACATAAATATTTTTTTTCTTAATTTTTTTGTTAAGAATTGTGTAACTTGACTTTTGAAAAAAGGCAATTTTTTAATGCTTTCAAAAATAATACATTTTGATTGGTTCAAAATACAAAATTTAATCACATATTAAAGCATGTTGAAGGCTTTAGTATCCCTAGAGGACTAATAATATGACTTAGCTATGTTACTACCATGGAATATCATTATAATTGTACGTGAATATTAATATTTATATGGATAATATATATAAATATTATTTATAAAAATAATATTATTATGTAGATAAACAATGTTAATATTATTTATAGTGATAATTTTTAATTATTAAATATATCTATAAATACAAATTACATTAATAAAATGCGAGTTAAAAATATATAAAATTGTTTTTTTTATAAGAAACTAAATTGCGCAATTTTTAGAAACTTAAGATTGAGTTTGATTTTTGAGAGATTAAAAAGCTCAAGGACTATCTAAAAAATATAAAACGTATACTGACGAAATATTTTTATGAGTCATCATATAAATATGTGATCCCACTTAACTCATGTAGTTAAGTGATTTATTTTTATTTGTATTTAAATAATTTGCAAAAAAAAAAAAATTAGTAGGCCCATTTTATATCTAAATTTTCCCTAATAATATGAGGATGATTGCATACATGATGTATAGCTTAGTTGCAATCAAATACATTAGGATTCTCACTAAGCTCTTATACCATGTGGAGTCTACATTATTGTTGTAATCATCCTAGTACAACTTAAGACTTGTCTCAACTAGTGTGGATACAGGCTTGCTATCTAGCATCTTAAACGTCTCCAAAATATCTTTTGAATACTTATATTGGCATATGAAGGTGACACTATTGATTTGATTGATTTCTATTCCAAAAAAGTACTTAAACAAGCCTAAATCAGTCATTTCAAACTCATTATTCAAGGCTAGTTTGAACTCTTTAATAGACTGATTTATATTTCTCATGAATATTAAATCATCCACATATAAAACTACAATCAAAATACCTTCTTTGCCTGCTTTTATGTATAGTGTGGGCTCACTACCACTTTTGCTAAAGCCACTACTCAACAAGTATGAATCTATCCAAATGTACCATGCCCTTGGAGTTTGATTGATCTCATACAATTCCTTTTTTAGTCTATACACTTTGTTCTCATGCTTGAGAATCTCATATCCAGGTGGTCATCCCACATAAATCCCTTCTTTTATCACTTCATTCAAGAATGTTGACTTGAAATCCATTTGATGCACAATCCACTTGTGTTGAGCAGTAATGGCTATGACTGTCTTTACCGTTTAAACTTGCTACATGTGCAATTGCCTCATTATAGTCATGTCTAAGCCTTTGCTTGTAGCTATTCACCATTATTCTTGCCTTATGCCTCTATATCTTGCCTTTAGAAGTGGTTTTTATCTTATACACCTACTTGATTCCTATGACCTCTTTTCCTTTTGGTAGGTCAACTAACTCCCAAGTCTTATTTCTCTCTTTTGTGTGATTTTGTTCATCCATTGCCTCACACCACTTGTTGTCCTTGACTACATATTCAAAGTAGATAGGATTAGCCGATTAAAAAAAAAGAATAATTCATAATTTCATCTTCATTTTTATCATACCTTGACTGCTCATAAACTACTTTCAATCTTCTTGTCCTTGTAAGATGTTGGCTTGAGTTGGATGAGGATGATGTTGACTCTTGAATAACTCCTTGACATCTTCGATGGCTATTACCACTAGATGAATCGACCCTTTGTGAAATAGGGTTCCAACTTGGTACATGGGTGGATGTACCACCTACTATTTTAGTTTCAATAAAGGGTTCACAAGCCCTTATTTGCACTTGCTCTTATTTGTGTCTCTCTTCCCAAGCTTCATGTTCAATTAATTGAACACCCTGATTGATTATGAGTTCTTTAGTGATGAGATTGTACAATTGGTAAGCCTTTTATTGGTCACTATACCCTATAAAAATGCACTTCTCACCTTTGTCATCCCATTGATCATTCTTTGCTTGGGCATGTATGTGTATGCCACACAAACAAACATTCTAAGTTGTTCAACACTTGGCTTTTGACTGCTCTATGATTCTTTAGGGATCATATCCCTAATACTTTTCATTGAAAAATATTCAACAAGTATATAGATGTTGTTATAACCTCAACCCAAAAATCATCAAGAAAACTCTTTGCCTTTAGCATGATCCTTGCCATCTCTTGGATGATCCTATTATTCCTCTTGGCCACACCATCTTGCTACAGTGTATACTTGGCTATAAATTGATTTTTGATGCCATAATCCTTGTAAAAAATCATGAAATCATTGGATATATACTCTCACCCTCTGTCTATCCTTAAAATCTTGATATAGTGTCCACTTTACTTCTCTACCATGGCCTTGAATTGATTGAAGGTCTCAAATTCATTCCATTTATTCTTTAAGAAATACACCCATATCTTCCCATTGAAACCATCTATGAATGTCATGAAGTAAACATTATTGGATAGGTTGGGGGTCTTTATTGGGCCACACAAATTTGAATGGATCAACTCTAAATGAGCTCTATCTTTCCATACTTTACCCAAGGGAAATGCACTCTTATGTTGCTTCCCCAATATATAGACTTCACACATTTTGTTTGGTTATTTTATAAGGGGAAACCCTTTCACCATCTACTTCTTATGAAGAAGGTTCAACCCACCAAAACTCAAATGTCCATATCTAAGTTTCCAAAGAGTAGACTCATTTACTATCATTGTTTTAAATGTTGTTACGAGCTCACTTTGAATTATCAATGGAAATATTCGATTACTTGTCATCTTGACTGCTGAAATCTATCTATTACAGCCACTCCTATTAAATATTATGCATTCACCATTTTCAAATCTGACTTTGTATCCCTTTTGAACAATTTGCTTAATGCTAATAAGGTTGTGCTTCAACCTAGGTACATAATAAACATCTTGAATTTGTCTTTTGTCACCCTGTTTGGTGCAGATAAAAATGCTTACTTTGCCCATGATAGGAACCTTCTCATTATTTACCATATTTATCTCTGATTTGATTGACTCATCAATGTGGTTGAACATCTCCTTGTTCCTACTCATGTGGTTGCTACAACCATTATCCAATTACCATGTCTCTTTACCACTTTGTTGGTAATGTTGCATGTTATGAACAAATTTCCACCTTTCTTATTCCTATTAGGTTTAACCTCTTGTGTATGAGAAATTTTTGAATTCTACCTATTCATGTCATACTCCTTCTTTCTACACTCACTAGCATAGTGTCCATACATTTTTAAATAATAACATTGGATGTCAGACTTATTATACCTTTATGTAGATCTTCCTCTAGAAGTGTTGATGCTCCTTCCTCTTCCTCTTTCATGTGACTCTTGATGGTTGTGCCTTCCACCTTCTTGACTGTTGCAAGTTCCTCCTCTTCCTCTATTTCTTGATCCTCTCCTCCTTCCTCTCACATGCACATTGATTTTGAATGCTTGCTCATGGGAGGAGGTGGCTAACCTATTCATCCTTTGTTCATGGGTTTATAAGGAACCCATTAGCTCATCTATTGACATTTTTCTCAAATATTTTGACTCTTCAATTGCAACCACTATAGGTTCAAATCTAATTAGAAGGATCCTCAACACCTTCTCTATGATCTTATGATCTTCAAGGGTATCACCATATATCTTCATTTGATTGATAATATGTATTGTTCTTATGAAGAAGTCATTAATAGACTTATTCTCCTTCATTTTTAGGGTCTCAAAGTCCCTTCTTATGAGATTCAAATTGACAAGTTTCACCTTGTCACTTCCTTGATAAGAATTATGTAAAATGTCTCATATTTGTTTGGAATGGACAGTTGTTGCTATCCTAGAAAATATTGAATCAACTAATGCCATTTGCATGTAGCTGAGTGCCTTGACATCTTTCTTCTATTCTCCTTCAATGCATTCCTTTGTGCTTGGGTTAATGCATTGAACGTTGCTAGGTCTACAACCTCATTATATGCACCTTCAACCAAAACCCATAGCTCTTGAGAGTTCAATATAGTCTTCATTTTTATGCTTCAGACAACATAGTTCTTTTCATCAATTGTAGAGAGTTGCTATAATGAACCATAACTACTTGCTTACATGTCTAACTGAGATTACAACATAAAGGCTCTGATATCAATTGTTGGAAGAAAATATATAATGTGTAGGCCTAGGTGGGTAGCAAGAAAATAGCACAACAATAAAACAAAAGATTGAAATAGAGGATGGATAGAGCATAAACATAAAACACAGAATTTACATATATTAAATGATTTTTAAAAATCTTTTATAAAATTAAACTCCTTTACATAACCATCTATAGTTGTATATTAAAATCTTACAAAAAATTATTCTTTTGACTTATTTTCTTTCTATCATGTTGAATTGCATATGGTTTGATTGTTATCAGCAAAATATTCTCATGCTCTATTTATTGATGTTCTTCTTCTTCTATTCTGCCTCCTTTGTCCTCCACATTTTTTTGTTGGGTTCTCTTTCTCTATTGATTTGTCTTCTTTAGGGTGCTATCCTTTTTTTACTATTGTTACTTCTTAGAACATTTGCCTTTTTTAATTCTTCTAGATGCTACTCTATTTTTCTATGGACTATTGTTGCTCTATTTTTCTTCGCGTAAATAATCTACTTCTATTATATTCTATTTATCTCATTCTTTTTTGTCTTTTATTATTGGGCTTATAGCTATCTCAACTACCTCAATATTTGACCCCCAAACTCCAAATGACACCCAAAATTTTCAAAATTCAAATCTACTACAATTAATTCATTCGGTGGTTGCAGTTGTTGAGTGGAGTAGGGCAGGGATAGATGAAGGAAAGAATATTATTTTAACACTTACCAATAATGAATTTAAACTCAAAGTAGTGTTTTATCATTCTATTTTTTCCCTTCCCTTCTCTATAGAGTTCTAAATTACATTCAATATTGCATTTCATTGAAGAAATTATCTGATATATTTAAATGACTTTTTTGCTTGGAGGTGGATTTGTTAACTTGGTTACTTACTCCTTTGTGTATAGCAATATTTTATTCAGCTATAGTTTACCCTTGAATAGATTTCAATGGACTCAGGTTTTATGTGTTAGTATAAATGTTTACCTGACCATGTTCTGCTTGAGAGATGCATAGGTCTAGTAATGCTTGCTAATATAACTTCTTTATTTATCTTATTATATTTATTCCCTAATAACTTAAGTTCAGAAATTTTGATCATGGTATATAGCACCAATATTTTCTTTTAGCAAGAAATTTTGTTTAGGCTATTATTCTATACTAATTGTATTGTAAAATTGATAATAATGTAAACAAGCTAGAATTGCTTCTTAAGCCTAAGCTACCGACTCACATTCTAAAAACCACTCACGGGTCACTTATATAAATAATTGTGAATGTTATCCCCTTTTTAAACATTTTTTTACATGTTTGAATTATAAAATTTACAAATAATGAATATGATATGATAATAATATTATAAGTATATGGATAAAACTAATAGACAAGGTATATTATAATATAATGACAAATGTATAGATATAAAACACAGACAAAGATATGATGTATGCATAAGTATCATATGGAATATTACTTTTGGACCTTTATTGTTGGTGATATTCCTTATTGGAACCATCACATACTGAGGGTCACTCTCAAATGAAGTAACTATGTCTTCTTGGATTTATTTTGTATTCATGTTAGGGTATGTGTTTCCTTTTTGCCTTTAACCAGATTTATGAATCATTAGTTAAGACATTGATAGAAATTGTTGCAATAGTTAGACTTCAAAACACATCAATTTTCTAGTTTAAAATGTCCATTTAAGTTATTAATATCTGATGGGTACTATTGTTTTCACTATAGGTTATTAGTTTTAGTTGCTTGGCATCATTAGCTAATAACTTGAGGTTATTTTTGAAAGATGGAAACCATGCCTATATGTTTGTGGATGGATGATAATTTTTTTTAATATAATATTTTCTAGTTAATGTTAAAGAGGACATGGTGGCTCTAGCATGTGCCCAATGTGTTGGTTGTGTTTGTTATATGTTTCTTTTGATCCCTTGGGTAACAATAGAGACCTATGAGCTATTTAGCAAGGTGGATGGAGAATATATTCTAGGGAGATATTTTATATGATTATAGTTTGATTTTCTTAACTAACAACCACCACCTGCATAGGTAAAGTTGTTCCACCAAACATGAGGAAAGCCAATAGATGCTACCTGTTCACTTCTAGATAGCACTATGGCAAAAAAATCAATATCTAAGTATTTTCCCTTAGGGTAATCTCTATTTTATCCAAAAGAGTAGTATAGAATTTCCATATTGTCTTAGATTGCCTTGAAACATTAACAAAGAATGTATCTAGAGAAAAATTATTCATGAATTCATAAATGATTTACCGGAATAGAAGAGCACACAAAGAATACAAAATAATGGAATGTATTATTCCTCTTTCATTGTGATTAGAGTTTGTGAAATTATCAAAGTGGGTTGATACAACAAAATGTCTAAAAGGCATTATTGGCATCTCCTACCTTGATCGTCTCCCCTCACTTTGTTTGTGCAAATAACAACAATGATAGTGGTTGATGGGGCCACAATTGGTTGAGGTGTTTTATGAAGCAGTTTATGGGTATATGTATATATTGGTTTCCCAATGCACATTTGTTTATTTTCAATGAATTTTAACCCTTGTACCAAAGCTCTTATTTTAGCACCCTACTAAGATCTCAATCCATAAAACCATATTATGAGGAGAGGCCAATTATTATTAGATAATTAAAATGCATACCTGCATGGATAAAAAAAATTACATGTGTGGCTGTGTACAAATTACGTGGCTGTGCAATACAAAATTCACCTACCCACTACCATCGACAAATACTCAGGGAATAACATGGTTCTTGTTGTTCAATACTTATGCATGCTAACATTAGTGTTGACTCAAGTTAAGTCACCATTCTAACGAAGTGTATACTTGAATGGTTAACATATTAAGTATAAATATATTTGGTCCTTTATAAATAATCTCATTTTCCTAGATTCTCTATTTGCTTAACATGCAGTTTAATCTTTTTTGTTCTATACATGATTACATGGTTTATTATTATTAATCAAAAGCACTTAAGACAAATAAAAATGTCATATTAGAGACCATTTTCCCACCAATTGTAGAAATGTGAAATCAAGTTTTCTTTACTAGTAATAATTTGCTTAAACCATTTATTTTTGGGTGCACTACAGTTAGCCCTGATTCTGTGCATGTAGGTGACATTGTAGATATGTATGGCAGATTGGGGTATGAGTGAAATTATAGGAATAGAAACCATAAGAGTTTCCTTCTGTGAGGAATTATAATATAGCCTTGAAGTGTTATTGGAACATGTGCTTCAATATCAGACTCTTAGGGTGTTTACTTTAGCATGAGTCTTTTTAACTATACAGGCTAGTGAAACTCATTAATTATTAGGATGTGAGCTTGTTTTATCTCATATTAACCTTGGATAAATTTATTAACTTGATCAGAAGACAAATATTCTTTGATTAGTGTAATTATATTAATTTATGAGTGTTTGGTCTTAATGGACCAATAGATTATGGGTTCTTGGTAGCGTTGGATCTTTGGTTGTGTAATCATGTGAGAGTGTTTGTGTATGCAAACACATATTGCGATGTCAAAGTTTTGTTTATCTAGTGATATTTGGTTATGTCATTCCTTTGAATATGCAATGAGATTTTAGTGGCTCATTTGAGTTACATGTTAGATTCCCTGTTGGCTTAGAGTGCCAACCTCTTTGGTGATGACCTCTCATGGAGGAGACCATCACAAGTGAAAGGAGAACTACATTGGAATTTGATTCTCAGGAGCCAATATGTAGGCTGCCATGTTGAGGTGGGGCATCGGGTCTAGGTCCTTAGGGTTGGATTGGTTACATAGCAACCAAGCAACTATTTGAATTTTTTATAGTCCTTTTAATGTGAGTTGTGGATACATTTGTATGTGTTCTTCAATAAAAATGACTAGACAATAGATATTGGTGTAATAATAATGTTAATTATTGACATATCATTTTGTGTGCATATGTATAGACAATAAATGTTTAGTGTTATATGTTATTATAAGGTTTTTTGTTTGTTTCATTGCAAGTTAATTATTAAACAATGCCAATTATAAAATCAAACCAAATTAGTTCTAAATCAAACTCAAAGTAATGTCTGAACTGGAGTTTTTCCAAAACTAAAACTTGAAGTCCTTTTCTCTATCATACGAGAGTGGAAAATAACATCCATTTCTATTATAACTTGATTGGATGTCATTATGTGGACTTAGTTTTGGGAGATGATAGCAATATTTTGCATCATTTATTCGTGTTCATATCATAGAATTGATTTAGAATTGACATGCTCAAAGTAGCTAAAGTTCATGTTTGACAATGTTGCAAGTTGATAGTAGTTTCATTTAGTTTTAAATTAATAGAGAAACTTTGAAATAGTAAAAATAGGGTTGTTTTCTATTTTTATAGATCCAATTCCAAACCCATTTTATTTAGGAAATGATGGGTAGAATAGCTCTTCTGCTCTATAACTCATTCAGAATGCCAATTTATTTTGGTGTTATATTCTTTCAGGATTGATTATGTAGGTTAATAGTGATAACTTGTAGCTAAGATAATTGTGTAGAGATGACATAAATACATTTCATAAAGTGGGGGTATTTTATCCATCACTATTTTATATGCGATTTATTGCATTATGAACTAGCTGCATGGCATGCTGGTAAAGTTTGTTTGTGTCATTTTATTGATAGTTTTTCCATGGCATGCTTTGATTATTTTTATTAATGCACTTTTATAATATAATTAGGTTGGTCAAAGATTTTTGGTTGGCCTAGGCTCAATTTGAGACCTCTTGGCTTGCGTGATGTTTTATTGTCTTGTTGTTGTGTTCAATGTAAACATTGATTCAATGAACTACAAAGACTCACATATTTTTGAATTAAGGAAAGATAAGTAAGAAAACTTTTTTGAGGAATTTATATTATAATAAAAAAATCTAGTGCATTTTTCAGTACCTGATTGGAGGGGTTCTTACACAAAAACACCATGAACATAAAAGGCACAATAATAATATCATGCACGTAAAAATAAAAATAACATGATGTGGGTTCGGTTATAAGAAACACACCTATGGGTAACATTTCATCCCTTTAATTTTTTGATGCTACAAGGCCTACAAAACATTGCATCATGTAGAAGTTGTTGTTTGGTTCTATGGTCATTTGAGGGGAGGTAGTTGAAAAGGAATGTTAAACTGATTATTGATGGTACACATGGTGGTATTAACTCACCACATTAATGGAAAAAGTCCCACCAAGCATCAATGAACGTGGTATTTTTTTGCATATTAGTGAGCCATGTGTCTTCCAACACAACCCTTCATTTTCTCTTAATGAGCCATTTTAACTTCGTACCATGCCTTAGTGCAGAAAATTTGAAGCCAATGCTAAGATAATGTGTTTGTTTGGAAATTATTATTGCTCAAATTTATAAAAATATTTGGTAAGGCTTGGGTATAAACTATTAGTTGTACCTATAAAATGACCCAAAAAAAATTTGTCAATGAAATATCGTTATGAGACTTTAGACAACATTGCATTGTAATGCGTACAACTTATTTTAACAAAAAAGGTGATACTATCTAAATCCAAAATTTTAAATTTTGAAATGAAGTAAAATAAACCATATAAAATCCAAAATTAGAAATCCCAACTACTTTTTCACTTCTCCTAACCCTTTAAATTTAATTGCTCAATAATAACCTTTACAATTATTATTTCACAAAGTGTTAATTTTTTTTTTTAATAATCACAATTTACAACAACATTATCAGTTGTTTATATTTTAATCAAAGCTAATCACTTTTAGGGCATGACATGTGTCTAATTTTCACTTGAAGAGTAAAAATGTTAAAATATAAAATCAATTTATGAGGGGTCAAACTTAAATTAAACCTTTTATTTGAAAGGCAACATTCTCAAATCTATTAAATAAAAAAAACTTCAAATTTTGTTAGTCTGAATGCAATGGTTTTGAACTTTTGCAATTATTATTTTATCTCATGAACTAGTGGCCAACAGCATCATGGAATCTTTTAGGCTTTTTCTTGAAGAATCAAATTTTGCAACAACAATGTCCACTCATTTATACTTTTTATCAAATCCAATCAGCACAGTGTAGATCGGTGCATGTTTTTCTCTACATGTTTTCCATCATTTTTCTTAGTTATTACTGTCGAGAAGCTACTTGGATTCTGGAAAACATATAGTGAAATGAAATAATACAAGGCACTAACAATATACTAAGCTATTGAAAAATAATACAGAACAAATATATAAGCAGCTGCTCATAAAAATATAAACTCTGAAGTACCGATTCCTGCAGCCTATATATATATATATAAACTCTGAAAAAATCAAGATCCATAAAATCAAGATCCAAGAAAATAAGATCTGAAGAAAGACTTTTCTTATTCAAATAATTTTTCCATGTATTTAAGTGCTGCCCATCATCTTCTTTTATAGCAATGGAGTGCTTAGTTTAAAAATAGATTAAATTTTAAAAATAAAAAAATTAAAGATTTTCAACCTGTTTAAAAATAAAAGATTGCACTTATGCAACAATCTAAAAAAAGAAAGCTAAAACTAAAACTGAAATTGCATTGATCATTCATGCATGTTTGCATGTCTTCAATCTCCCCCTGTATGAGCAATGGGGATGTGTCCCAACTGATGCCTCAAAGCAACAAAACTAACTGTAGGTAAAGCTTTGGTAAAAATATCAGTAACTTACTCAGATGTAAGGCAAAACTGTAATTCAATTGTCCTATCTTGAACTAAATCTTATATGAAGTGATGTATGATCTCAATATTCCTCGATCTAGCATGAAACATAGGATTTTTGGTCATTGAAATGGTACTTCTATTATCAAAGTAGATAGTTGTTGGATGTTCTTGAACCAATCATAAATCTTCCAAAACTCTTCAAATCCATATGGCTTGACAACTAGTTGTTGTTGTTGTAATATACTCTACTTCTATGGAAGAGAGAGCCATAGTTGCCTGCTTTTTACTACTTCATGAGACAAATCCAGAACCAAGTGAGAAAACATAACCAAATGTTGATTTTCTATCATCCACTGAACCAACCCAATCAGAATCTGTGAAACCAACTAGCTCAAATTTATTAGTGGAAGAGTAATGAATACCAAAATTTTGTGTACCACTCACATACCTTAAGACTCTTTTTAAAATATGCCAATGAGACTCATGTGGATCCTCGATGAACCAAGAGTTGAGACTCACAGTATACATAATATCAGGTCTCATTGTAGTGAGGTACATGAGACTCCCTACCAAACTTCTGTATAAAGTAGCATCCACTTTGGAACTTGCATCCTCCTTGGTTAATTTTTCACCAAGGGCTATAGGGGTTTCAAATGTTATGCATGACATTATTCTAAACCGTTTCAATAAATCAGCCACATACTTGGTTTGAGAAATGGATATACCTTCAGGTTGTTGTTGCACTTCTACTCCAAGAAAATAATGCATGAGTCCTAGATCTGACATCTCAAATTCTTGTTTCATTTCTTCTTTAAATTTCTCTATGAGAGATGGGCTACTACCTGTATAAATGAGATCATTTACATAAAGGTAAACAATGAGAATATCATTACCAATACATTGGATATACATGGTTGGCTCTGAATGGCTTCTACTGAATCCCTTCTTCAAGAAATAACTATCAATCCTTGCATACCGGGCATGAGGATCTTGCTTCAACCCATAAAGAGTTTTCTTCAACTTGTAAACCAATTTTTATTTACTTGGAATTTCATAGCCCATGGGTTGTTCCACATATACTTCCTCATCTATATAATCATTAAGGAAGGTTGATTTGACATCTATCTGATATAATGGCCATTTGTATTGTGCAGCAATAGCCAAAAAATATTGATTATATCAAGCCTTTCAATTGGAGTGAAAGTTTCTGAATAATCTAATCCAAGTGTTTGTGCAAATCCCTTGGCAATTAGTCTTGCCTTATGTTTTTTCACATAACCATCAGCATGATATTTCACCTTATAAATCCATATTTGACACCAATCACCTGTTTATCTTTTGGAAGTTGCACTAATTTCCATGTATTATTTTTATCAATTGTTTGTATCTCATCATTCATAGCATCAATCCATATGGTTTCTTTTACTATTTCTTCATATATAAAGGGTTCAACTTGAATTTTATTAAGCAAAGAAAAATTAGCAATTAGATTCACATTACTCCTTTGATAAATTTTAGTTAAACTTCATACCTTTATTGAAGAACTTGGACTTGTTGTTGGACTTGAACTATCACCTAAAATTTTGCTAGTAGCTAAACCTGGTGAACTTGAGCATGGAGAGCTCAAACTTGAGCTACTATTGGGACTTGAACTTTCACTTGAGCTTGTGGGGAGATTAGGAACACTTCCAACTTCTATGTCCATCATTATTGGTGGTGGTTTTTGTTGTGCACATTTTTTCCATTGCTATTCTCCCCTTTCATCAAAAATCACATCCCAACTAATAATCAATTTCTTTATGTCAAGATTATAGAATTTGTATCCTTTAGTTGCATCGTAATATCCCACAAAGATACAATGTTGGGATTTTTCATCCAACTTCTTCCATTTTTGAATTCGAATATGAATATATGTAGAATAACCAAATACATGGAGATGAGCCACTAAAGGCTTGTGACCACTCCAAGCTTCCTTTGGAGTGATGTTGTGCACTACTTTTATGGGACTTCGATTCAAGAGGTATACTATTGTTACCACTACTTCTCCCCAATAACAATTTGGAAGATTTTTTATTGCAACATACTTCGTGCCATTTCCATAATGGTATGTTGTTTTCTTTTTACAATACCATTTTGTTGGGGGTATAGGCTACAGTAAGTTGTCTCATAATGCCATTTTTGTTACAAAAATCAAAATACTCTTTGGAAGTGAATTCTTCCCCTTTATCTGTTCTGAGCATTTTGATATAATACCCACTATTTTTTTCAGCCATAGCTTTAAAGTTTTTGAAACATTCAAAAGCTTCAGATTTCAGCTTAAGAAAATAAATAAATGTGTGGTGACAAAAATCATCGATGAATGTCAAAAAATAATGATGCTTACCCAAAGATTCTTCTTGCATAACACCACAAATGTTAGCATACATATGTTTCTATCCAAGTGCACACCCTAAACAAACTTCTTCTTTTCCCTGAATTGCTAGAAGTCCTCTCACCATATGCTTCTTGTGAAGTAAATTTGATCCTTGAAAATTTAGATGACCATAACATTGATGCCATAACCACAAATCATCTGTGGTTGCTTTGAAAGCATGCATAGTAGTGGAATGCAATGTGAGAGGAAATACCCTATTCTCTATCATAGGAACCTTTGCTACAAGATGATAATTAGCTGATTTATCAAATATTTTGTAGCACTTGTCTTCAAACACAATTTTATAATTTTTTGCTACAAGCTACCTAATACTTAAAATATTATGATGTAATTTGTGCACATGCAATTTATCATGAATATAATTAGTTTCTCCTTTATTAGTTTTTACAGCAAGGGTACCTTTTCCCATCACATCAACTTCTTTATCATCACCAAATTTTACTTGACTTTTTATAGATGCATCTAATTTGACAAAGAGATCAGATTTATCTGTCATATAATTAGAGCAGCCACTATCCAAGAACCACAAATCTTTTTGATTTTCTTTCACCAAATTTCATGTGAAGAAGGTGGAGTGCTTGGGATCTTCAAAAAAAAGTTTAGTAGAGTTGGCTCTTGACTTGTTCAAGTCATATTTCTTCTTTTTACACTCAGATTCATAATGTCAATAGCGATCATAATATTTGCACTGGATGCTTCTCTTATCCATAAAGCTTCTACCTCTTCCTCTTCTTCTATTATAGCTTCTTCCTCTTCCTCTACCACGTCCTCTATTATTAGAAGGTTCACCTTGATATTTACTTGTTTCTGAAAAACAATTAATTGATTTGTCTTCAACATTCACTATAGACTGGAAAGCTTGTACTAAACTCTTTTTAGAATGTTGCATACGCTCCTCATGAAATTGTATAGAACCAACCAACTCTACCACTTAGAAGGTGGTGAGATTTTTGCTTTCTTCAATGGCTATAACCACTGAATTAAATTTAGGAAGAAGAGATCTCAATATCTTCTCTACAATTTTTTGTTCTGTAATTGCTTCCCCTTGTGTTCTAAGTTGATTGACAACATTTTGAGTCCTAGTAATAAAATCCTAAATAGACTTAGCTTCTTTCATCCTTAAATTTTTAAAATATCTTCTTAAGGTTTGAATTCTTACCAATCTAACTTTGTCAAAACCTTGGCATGCAGTTTTTAGGGCTTCCCATGCATCCTTTGACTTTGTCATACCATCTATATGGAGAAAAATTAAAATATTCAATGCAGATTAGATAGCAAATAGTGCTCAATTGTCCTTCTTTCTATCTTCTTTCAACTGAGTTCATTGGTTTGTTATCAAAGAATTCAGAGCATTCTGATCTGCAAGTTCTGAGTATCCCATTTACACTAATTCTCGGAGATCTTAGGATAATAGTAGGGTCTTCATCTTTATACTCCAATATTCGTAGTTGTCTCCGGTAAATAGCAGACGCTGGAATGAAAAGTTGTTGCTATTTGTCATTCTAGAGATAACTGATAAGATCCCTGCAAAAAAAAAAGATTTTTTACAATCTGCTCTGGTATCAATTGAAATGAAATAATACAAAACGCTAACACTATACTAAGCTATTGAAAAATAATACAAATCAAATATATAACCAATTGCTCATAAAAATATAAACTCAGAAAAAATCAAAATCCATAAAATCAAGATCCAAATAAAGACTTTTCTTATTCAAATAATTTTTCCATGTATTAAAGTGCTGCCCATCATCTTCTTTTATAGGAATGGAGAGCTCAATTTAAAAATAGATTAAAGTTTTAAAATAAAAAATTAAAGATATTCAGCCTCTTAAAAATAAAAGACTGCACTTATGCAGCAGTCTCAAAAAAAGAAAGCTAAAACTAAAACTGAAATTGCGTTGATCATGCATGCATCCTTCGTGGATCATGTCCAATTCACTCTTCTGATTTCTCTTCTATATAAATCCATCTCTTTACCGCTTACTCAGCGTTAATATTCTTCCATCTATGGCTGCTTCTTCCTCATCTCACCAACCAAATGTGGAACGCCGTGCTTTCTCTGCAATTGAACCTTACGGCCATATAAAGAGGAAGGTATCTGAATCTTCAAGATTGTTTGATGTGTGCATCAGCCACAGAGGCCCTGATGTCAAACAGACTCTGACTCGTCTGCTTTACGAGTCTCTTCAAGAATTGAGAATACGGGCATTTCTTGATTCTGAAGAGAAGCAACTCGGAGATTCATTTCCTTCTACCATTGAGATGGTCATCCACTCTGCGTCAGCTCACATTGCCATTTTTTCCAAAAGATATGAAGAGTCCCCTTGGTGTTTGGCTAAGCTGGTTTCCATGCTGGAGAGTAAAGCTAATATTATTCCTGTGTTTTATGAGTTGGAGCCGTGGGAACTCCGCTACATAGAAAAAGGAGTATATGCTAATGCATTTATTAAATATGAAAAGAAGGGGAGGTACCTGGACAAGCTTCAGGAGTGGAAGGAAGCCCTTCAATCTATTTCATTTCTCATCGGCGAGGAGCTCAACAGGTAAGATTTCTGAGGTTGAATTTCAGTGTATTTGGTAATTCCATTTTACACAACTTTGTTTCTTACTTTGATCTTGTTAAATTTTTTTCTGATACAATTTCCCTTTCTTTACAAAGTTCCGGTGACTGCAAAAACATAGTGTCAAGCAGTGCAAAAAGAAGTACAAAGCTTAAAATCTAAGCTGCATGTTGCCAAACATCCTGTAGGACTTCAAAAGTTTGTACAAGACTTTGAAAGACGGTGCGTTGATGAGCTTATACAAGATTTTGAAAGCCAGTGCAGGACGAAAGAAGAAAGAGAAGGGAAGGCTCAAATCGTTAGCATTTTTGGAATAGGTGGGGTGGGCAAGACAACTCTGTCAAAAGAGTTCGTTCAACCGAAAGCATTCAATGGCATTGATCACGTGCAACAGTTGGACGCTCTATTGATCATGGATATGCTTAATATGTCTGATAATAGTCTGGTAATCATTACAAACCGTGATTTTGGGGTACTTTTAAGCTCAGGAATTACTGCTGGTTATCGGGTAAAGGGAATGGATAGAAATGATGGGAGAGAGCTCTTTTGTTGGCATGCCTTTGGCCAACCCCATCTGTTCGAGGGATACGAGGATTTGGTTGAGGCCTTTTTAGATGTGTGTGTAGGCTTACCTCTGTCTCTTCAAGTTCTGGGCAGCCATGTTCATGGTAGAGTTAAGCATTATTGGCAGTTAGAATTGGATAAAGTTTGTAAGGCACTGCCTGCGACCTCAAAAAAAGACTTGAAATAAGCTTTAATGCATTGGACGATGGAGGATGAGGAAAGACAAATTTTTATGGATATTGCATGTTTTTTCATTGATAAATCTAAAAGTATGGCCATAAAAATATGGGAGGCATCGGGATGGAGTGCTCAACATGCCCTTGAAACACTGAAAAATAAGTGTCTTGTTGAAGAAATAGAAGACCATATGATAAGGAATGCAACAGAATGGAGGAAGGAAGTTGTATTGAGAATGCATGACCATCTGCGGGATATGGTAAGAGAAATGGTAAATGAAATGAAGCATCCTCGTCGCCTGTGGCATCATCAAGATCTTAAGTCTTTGGTATGCTTCTCATTTATTTGGTGATAATCAATTTTTTTTAATTTTTTTTGGACATTTGTGTGTACTTAATTGACCCATTCATTTTCTTACTGCATCAATTTTTGATTTGATCTTTGAATGCAGGAATTAAAAGGATTCCAAACCATTCTTGGCGAATGTAGTGGGAGGTGTTTCCAATCGATTCTAGATAGATCCATACCTGCTCAGATTTCATATTTATAGGACATCAAAATGACTGGAGTCAGACATCAGCCTCTTTACTATGGCTGGAGCTTGACTACGCGGGAGGGATTGACTTGCACTATGATAGACCCACAATGCCAAGCATTCCTTCCTGGATTCCTCTACAAGATTTGCAAGGTTTAGAAATCGACCATGGAAATTTCGAAAGATTGTGGCAGAGTGATTTACAGGTATGTTAATATTCATTCAAATCTAGTCTCAAATGCATTCTGAAAAAGTTGGTCTTTGTTTCCGACTGAAAGTTTGAAACGAATTTATTATGAATTTCAGGCACCCTCTTCGTTGAAAGAGCTGAAGATATTTGGAACCAATTTGGAAGAGTTGCCAGATTTATTAGGAATGTTAAATCATTTAGATAATGTAGTCTTAGACGTAAGGGGAATGACAACTGAAGGGTGGTCCTTATTAGAATCCATTATCGTTAATCCAGTACGTATGGTTGTCAGCCCTTCCGAGCAACTAACGTACAATATTAAAAGAGAAGACTCAGCTACTTTTAAGTCTTTATCTTTGTATGTATGTTTGACTGATTTCAGATTGAAAGGAATGTTGGCTCTGAATAACAGGGGACAGTGCCCCACTGTTAAGTTTCCCATGAGTAGCCTTGAACAGCTCAAGATTTTGGATCAGAATCTCGTGACCAAGGTCTTAATTAGCGGGCAGCATTATCCCAACCTCAAATCTCTCCAACTTATTGGTATGGATAACCTGATTGAGGTCGACCTTAAAATGGTAAGAAAATTGAATAGTCTTTCCTTGTTTAATTGTATAAAATTGGATTGTGTGTTACGAATATCTGATCTTACAAACCTTGTAGAGTAAAATATTATTGGATGTTCAGAACTTAGTCAGTTCCCATTTCTTGCTCCTTTGAGCTGCCTGGAAATTGTTACAATTCATAAATGTGAAAAGCTGAGTTGTCTTAAGTTTGGATGTTTGTAAAAGTTTGAAGTTAGTCAAACTTAGCTACATGAAGCTGAGTTTTCTTAAGTTGGATGGTTGTAAAAATTTGAAATCATTCGAACTTACATGCATGGAAAACTTGATTGAGCTGGATTTAAGAATGCTAACAACACTGTCTCGTCTTAAGTTGAGTGATTGTAAGAGATTAAACAGTGTGTCAGGAATATTTCATCTTACAAATCTTAAATTTCTGTTCATTATTGAATGTCCAGAACTTGAGTTGCCCTGTCTTGATCATCTGCACAGCCTGAAAAGAATCACAATTATAAACTATCTTAAGAAGCCTGTAGTAAGTAAAATTAGCCGATGCCCTGAGCTTGAAGAGTTAAGTCTTGCCCATGTGAGTTGCTTGGAGTTAATTCTTTCCCACCTGAGGTGCTTGAAAAGAATTACCATTGAAAATTTTTCAAAGTTGAAAAGAGTGTCAGGCATATCTAATCTTACCAAGCTTGTACAATTGCACATCTCTCAGTGCGCTGAGCTTGGCCCTGAGTTGTGTCTTGCTAGTTTGAACATCATGGAGAGGATTACAGTTGATAGATGTTAGAAGCTGGAAATATCTTGAATCGAATGGTTGTAAGCTGAAATGTTTTGAGCTGAATGGTTGTAAACATTTTAAAATAGCATCAGGAAAGGAGGGTCTTAATTGCTGGTTAGAGAAAGAAAGAAAAAAAAATAACAGAATAAAAATAGACGCAGATTGCTACAGCAATCAAAAGATTTTTTAATCTTATTAAATCTGCATACCAAAAAGCTGCGATCATGAACTACATATATAGAATTAAGAACAAATAAAAGACTGTAAATAAACTAATGTTTAAATTCAAGTCTTGCATGCAAACTAAGAAGAGACTGAGACAGTGAAACATGCAGACTGCATGCATGAGGGGGCAAACAAGGAGTTTGGAGAAATTAGCTCTAGTTAGCTCCAGTTTCTAACACTCCCCGTTAATTTCCACCACTAACTACTTCAACATTTACAATGCCTAAATTTTGTCTTAGATAATCAAAACTCTCTTTTGTTAATGCCTTTGTGAATATATCTGTCAATTGGTCTTCAGATCTGCAGAACTCCAAATGGATTTCTCCATTGTTCACTAACTCTCTGATGAAATAGAATCTTGTATCAATGTGTTTGCTCCTTTTGTGAAAAACATGATTTTTTGACAATGCAATTGCTGATTTGTTGTCACAAAAGATTGGTGTTAACTCCTTCTGTGCTTGTAATAAATCTGTCAATACTCTCCTCATCCAAGTTGCTTGACATGTTGCTGATGTGGCTGCTACATACTCTACTTCAGCAAATGAAAGTGTCACTATAGGTTGCTTTTTGGATGCCCATGTGACCACACCTATTCCAAAAATAAAGGCATGTCCAGAAGTACTCTTTCTATCATCAATGCTCCCTGCAAAATCACTATCAGTATAACCAATCAAACCAAATTCATTAGTTGTGTAATATAAAATTCCATATTTTGTTGTTCCTACCACATATCTCAATATCCTCTTTCCAACTTGCCAATGTGAGTCTTTTGGTGACTCGATGAATCTAGAGATTAAACTGAACCCATACATGATATCTGGTCTTGTACCTGTAAGATACATCAAACTACCAATTAGTCTTTTGAATGTTGTAGAATCAACATTAGACCCGTTGTCTTCTTTGCTAATGTTGGTCCCTGTAGCAACTGGTGTAGGTGCTGATTTGCAATTCAACATCTTAAACCTCCTTAACACATCCTTTGCATATTTAGTTTGACAAATAAAAATTCCCTTCTCAGATTGTACAACTTCAATGCCCAAAAAATACTTCATTAATCCCAAATTTGTCATTTCAAATTCTTTTTTCATTGCTGATTTAAATGTGCCTACAAACAAATTTCCAGTGAAAATCAAATCATCAACATACAAACATTCAATCAAAATATGACTTTTTTTGTTGATTTTTGTGTACAATGTAGGCTCACTATTGCTTCTGATGAATCCATTGTTTTTCATGTATGAATCAATCTTGATATATCATGCTCTTGGTGATTGCTTGAGACTATAAAGGGCCTTCTTCAATTTGTAGACTTTTTCTTCATGTCCATGCACTTCATAACCTGGTGGTTGTTTTACATACACTTCTTCATCTAGGAAACCATTCAAGAAAGTTGATTTGACATCCATTTGATATACTTTCTAATTATTTTGTGCAACTATTGCTAAAACCATTCTAATAGTATCAAGTCTAGCAACTGGAGCAAATGTTTCATTATAATCAATTCCATGTTCTTGTGCAAAACCTTTTGCTACTGACCTTGCCTTGTGCTTTTCAACCTTTTATTCTGCATCAAATTTGGTCTTATAAACCCATTTGACTCCTATGCAATTCTTACCTTCAGTTAGATTAATTAGATCCCATGTATGGTTTCTCTCAATGGCATTCATCTCTTCATCCATTGCTTTTATCCAATGTTCCTCATTAACTGCTTCTTCATAATACATAGGATCATGAGAGAAAAAAGCAAAATTTGAACATAAATCTAACTTCTCTTCTTCTTGTTTATAAATCGCATTCAAGTTTCTCATTTTCTTACCTTTAAGTTTTGATCTTAAAATGGCAAGAGTTGGATCTGAGTCATCACTTGTGAATTGGGTGTAGGATGACATGCATGACCAGATGATTCACCTTGTGCTAAGCTCCTAGGTGTTCTTATTGGAGTGCTTGTTCTTGTTTGTGGAGAGGATTGATCACTTTGCAAATTTTATTCTTCAGAGTCTTCTTCATTTTGGGAAATTGGTGCTCCAATTGTGATGGTTTTATCAATGCTCCCATCCCATGCTTCTTCTTCCTTAAATTCCACATCTCTGTTAATAATCACTTTCTTTGAAATGGGGCTATACAACTTATAAGCCTTGGACTCTTCACTATAGCCAATAAAAATGCATTTCTCTCCTCTATCATCAAGTTTTGTTCTTAATTTAGATGGTATAAGAGAATATGCAATACAACCAAAAAAATTGAAATGATGCACACTATGCTTCTTAACACTCCAAGCTTCTTGTGGAATTTGATCTCTGACACTCTTTGTTGGGCTTCTATTCAAAATATATACTGTACATGTTACTGCTTCTTCCCAATATTCATTTGACAAATGTTTGGCCTTCAACATGCTTCTAGCCATTTCCATGATTGTTCTATTCTTCCTTTCTACTACACCATTTTGTTGTGGTGTGTACCTTGTAGTCAGTTGTCTTTTAATGCCATGATATCTGCAAAAATCTTGAAATTCATTAGACATATATTCCTCTCCTCTATCTGATCTAAGTACCTTGATGTAAAGGCCACTCTGCTTTTCAACCATATCCTTGAATTCTTTAAATTTTCCAAGGGCTTCAGACTTATTTTTGAGAAAATATATCCAAGTCTTTTTGCTAAAATCATCAATGAAGGTTAGAAAATAAGAAATACGTCCAAATGATGGAATTTGCATTGGTCCACATAAATCACTATGGACTAGCTCCAATATTACCCTTGCTCTATATGAGGCTCCTACTAGAAAACTCTATGCTATTTTCTCAGAATGCAAATTTCACATTAACTTCCTGGTTGTTCTATTGGTGGTAATCTCTTCACCATATTTTTATTTTGTAACAAATTCAAACCTCCAAAATGTAAATGTCCATACCTTAAATGCCATAGCCATGATTGGTCTAGATGCACAATTTTGAAGTGGGCTTCCTCTTCTCCTTGGATGTACTAAATTTGAAGAGGGAACATCTGATTCTTAGTCATCTGCACTTTTCCTATCAACTTGTCATTTGGAAATTTGTCTAGTATTGTGCAAACATTATCCATAAAAGATACTCTGTAACCTTTTTGTACTAACTATCCAATACTCATAAGATTATGTTTTAGTCCAGGTACAAAATAAACATAAGGAATAAATCTTCTTTCACCATTTTTGGCAAAACATTTATTACTCCTTTACCCATTACATCCACTTTGTTATCATTTCCTAATTTCACTTCAGATTTTAGGGAATCATCAAGACTAGCAAACAATTCTTTATTCCCTGTCATATGGTTACTGCATCCACTATCTAAAAACCAAATATCTATAGCATTTTCTTGAGCAACATGAAAAGTGAAAAATAAGCTTCCAGAATTAGAACTAGATTCATTTGTGTAATTAGCATTCTGCTTGTCCACATCTCCATATTTCTTTCTGCAGCGTTCACTTGCATAATGTCTATATCTTTTGCATTAATAACATTGAATGTTAGATTTATCAAACATTTGTGAATTTTTCTGGAAGTGATTGTTGCCATGTCCTCTATTATTGTAGTTTTGATTATTATTTTCACCTTGATCTGGATTGTTCCTTCCATTTTTGCCTCTGCCTCTTCCTCTGAAGTTTGACCTTCTTCTTCCTCTTCCTCTGCCAAATGATACCTGAGACTTGAAAACATTCTCCAAAGAAGTATTGTTATTCCTATTCATTCTAGATTCATGTGTTAACAAAGATCCCATCAATTCATCTACTAATAACTGTTCCAAATCCTTGGTTTTCTCAATAGCTACAACTATTGCATCAAATTTGTTGGGTAAACTCCTGAGTATTTTTCTATGATCTTCTGATCTGTTATTGTTTCTCCATTAGATCTAATTTGATTCACAATATTCAATACTTGACCCATAAACTGGTCTATAGACTCTGAATCATTCATTTGCAAATTTTCAAAATTTCTCTTAAGAGATTGCAATTTAGCTATTTTCACCTTTGTATTACCTTTATAGGTGGTCTCTAAGATTTTCCATGCTGACTTGGATCTTGTTGGTACTAAAACTCTAGAAAAAATAGATTTATCCATTCCCTGTTGGATTAGGAATAGAGCTTTTGCATCATTTTTCTTGTTCTCTTTAAACTCTTCTTTTTGTGCTCTGGTTAATCCGTGATGGGCAGCCTCAACCTGTGGTTCTACAAAGTCATTTTCTACCAAATCCCAAACATCTTGTGAGCAAAATAATGTTATCATTTTAGTTGCCCAAAAATCATAATTCTTACCATTAAAAATGGGAATCTAGAGCTGAGAAATGTTGTTGATTGTAGCCATAGCTCAAGCTTGCACAGTCAAAGATTCAAACTATGGAGGAGAGGTGCACGTATTCTTATTTTCCTTCTAGTCCACTATTTCAAACTGTTTGTGCTACATCATGCACGTTTTTACTCTCTTCTTAGCACAGCCATATTGATCTTGCACTTATGTGTTGCATTGACCAGTTTCTACTCTATGCTTCTTTTTATCCAATTGCTATCAATCAGGTTTTGCCGCTACTGCTGTGACGATCGCTACAAACTTTTGGGAGTGGCTTATAGCAATAGTCCCTAAACCTGTGCATCAACGCTGGCTTCGCTTCTCCAACGCTCTATCTTTTGTTCTTCAACACAAGCCTACAGCTACGCTCCTTTGCTGCAAACAAATAGATTGCTACAGCATTCACAATCTCTCATGGCTGCTCTTTCTCACCCCTCCACTTGGGCGCTTCCTTCCAACGGCTCACCTGCTTAGTTCTTCCCCTAACGCAGCTGGCTCTCATTGAGCTCCATGACTACACACTCTCCCTGGATCTACAGACTCTTCTCTTGTCACCGGCCTTCGTCAATCAACTTCCAACGGACTGGCTCTGATACCAATTTGCTGGTTAGAGAAAGAAAGAAAAAAAAATAACAGAATAAAAATAGACGCAGATTGCTACAGCAATCAAAAGATTTTTTAATCTTATTAAATCTGCATACCAAAAAGCTGCGATCATGAACTACATATATATAATTAAGAACAAATAAAATACTGTAAATAAACTAATGTTTAAACTCAAGTCTTGCATGCAAACTAAGAAGAGACTGAAACAGTGAAACATGCAGACTGCGTGCATGAGGGGGCAAACAAGGAGTTTGGAGAAATTAGCTCCAGTTAGCTCCAGTTTCTAACATTAAAGAGCTTGCAATATTAAACATCCGGGACTGCCCTGAGCTTCAGAAGTTGTCTATTCACAATGTAAGTTGCTGGGAGAGGATTATAATTGAGGGATGTGGAAAGTTTAATATATTTGAAGTGTATTCTTTACCAAATTTGAAGATTGAAAGATTAGAAATTAGAAGAGCAGTGAATGGAGCGGAATCAGCTTTAAACCTGAATTTATTTTCCAACATGATGGGCGCAGATGCAGTCACTGGAATGAATATTCCGTTTCATGTCCTATCCCCTGCAGCTTCCTCGAGTGCAATCATTATATGCTGTGGGGTTGTGGTTGATGGGTGTACAAGAGATGTGTGGTGGCGGTGAAGAAAGAGAACAAACAATTGTTGATCGATTGTATGAGAAACAAAAGCCACAGAATGGCAATCATTGTTTTCGGCATTGTCACAAAAAATGCAATGCATGTAAAGAGCTTTTATAGATAGGATTAAAAATGAACAAAATTTAAATTAATAAAATAGATGAAATTGCAAGGCATTTACAATTAATGCCAATTTGATTGTAAAGACAAAATTGAATAACAATTGTCAATGTGAGAATACCACTACCATTTACTAATTTAGAATCCGCAATCATGTATGGCGGTGTTTTTTCCTTTGTTCATCCTGCTGTCACATTTGTGCTTCTCGATGGCGTCTGTTCTCCGTTCAAGATTTACCATTCTGCATCAAAAAATCGTTAATCCCATCAAACATTTATGACAAAAATTATTTAAGCAGGAATTAATGTAATTACGGAGAGGCACAGTTCAAATCCAGCACACCTCAGACTCAATGATAGAATTTTGTATGGAGTACGGCTGCGTTCTCAATGCTCTATGGCAATGGTGAAGCCGGGGATACCGGGTTCAAAGCCTATAACTACCCAAACATTGAAAGACACAAAATAATGCAGATTATTTATTTAAGAATTATAAATATGAAAACATCACAAACAAGATCCCTGAAGCAGCTTTTGAACCTACGTGTAGTCAACGCAGTGCTTGCATGGAACATTTAATGAGCGATAAGACATAGCAAAAAGAAATTTTAAAATCTTTTTTTAAAAATAAGGAGTTTTATTTTATTATTATTATTTTAAAGTCATGTTTTTATAGGATTATTTTCTAAGTATAAAATTAGTTGGTGGAATTACTCCCCAGTCCAAGGAAAAAAAAAAAAAAAAGAATTGATCATATCATTGATTAAACTCTGTATTATTATATTATTATAGAAATTTTGATTTTTGTATTTTCACAATTGTTAGATTTGGAATAATGGATTAAGTTATATATAATATAAACTCTGTATTATTATATTATTATAGAAATTTTGATTTTTGTATTTTCACAGTTGTTAGATTTGGAATAATGGATTAAGTTTATATATATATATATATATATATATATATATATATATATATATATATATATATATATATATATATATATAACAAGTTTAGGGAACTCGTCCCTGATAAAAAACAAGAATATATACCTTAAAAAAAAATAATTAAAAGATTTTTATTTCCTTTCCATAACATAGGTCGAGTTACAAAAAAACTTAAAATGTATTAACATAGTGCATATATATATATATATATATATATATATATATATATATATATATATATATATATATATATAGAGAGAGAGAGAGAGAGAGAGAGAGAGAGAGAGAGAGAGAGAGAGAGAGAGTATTATATTAAAAAAAGAGTACATTTACAAATTTAGTCAATTTGTATGATTTCAATAAACTTGAAAGCAGAGGCAGACCTAGAACAATCCCCAACCAACAAAGGATGCTTCCTAGAAGCCGAATCAGTAACTCTGTCACATTGGAACCAGGGACCATCGACGCAGACAAAGTGTCCAATTACTTGGACTTACGTTTGTCTATAACCAAATGTTCGTCTGAAGTCGTGGTAACTATTGCCTAAGCCTATTTGACTAGCCATGGAGGAGAAGGGAAAATGCCATGAAACACTAGCTTGGCCAAAAATTTGACTGATTCAATCCTTTGATGAGAATGGTGAACAACATGCATGTGTTCTATAGTAGGTAGAGGCGACAAAGCACTGTTTAAAGGCGGAGGGAGAAACAAAGAACCTGACAATCTATTTGATTTCATCTCAAAAACTAGGGACTAAATGTAATCATGGAGATGAGAGAATCTCCTCCCTCCCCAAGTCGCCGAACATGGCTATTGGCATGAAACTGAAATTTTCTTTACCAAAGAAGGGTAGAGGGTCTCCCTAATCACCATTGATGGTTGTTATAGCTTCATCTAAACTAACCCTGAAGATTGGATTAACACAAAATTCAACCAAAGATTTTACCTTCTCCTTGTCAGAAAGAAGGAACATTATGTTGGTAGAAAATACAGAAAAATGATCGATGCACAAAATTGGGGGATAAAAAGTATGACATTCTCCCAACTTTCAAATTCTTTTACCAAAGGCGCTCGCCCTTTTTTTTAAATTTTCGAGGCTTTGACTTGTGCTCAAGCCTCAAGGGCATCTACCATTTTCAAATGGCATACGCCTTTTATGATTTACAAAGGGCATATGGCCTTTAGAAAGCAAAGGGAATACACCCTTTGTAAAGTGTAAAGGGCATACACCTATATCTATTTCATTTTATTTTTCTACAAGAAAAGTTGTAGCCATTGCATTTTGCTCTTTCTCCTCTCATTGTTTATCAAATTCAGATTCACATATGCACTTTGGAGTTGAATTTCGTCAACGGGATTCAGCATTTGGGTTGCTATAGGTAAGATATGTTGATTTTTGGATTTTATTTTTTTCATTTCTATTTTTATTTATTCATATAGGGTTTTGAATTTAGGTTTGCATTATATTCTCTTGCATTGCTTTAAAAAACTTATATTTCTATTTAAATTTAGATACACAAGTTCGATGGATCCATTGCATGAAAAATATGTTAAACAAAACCCCAAACAATTTGATTTTGCACAAAAAGAAGTTTAATTGTATGAGCAATATAATTTAAAATGTCAATAATTACAAATTATTATCAAAGGTTTGTATCACTCTTCAGTTGGTAGTGCACACATTTCACTTGTCAATACACTAGAGACTATTTTTAATGAAGTGGTAAATGTAACTTCACAACTTGATATAATGTTGCATCAAAGAGAGACCATGAAACAAAATTATTCTGACAAATTTTCATATGAAGATGTTAAAAAAATAACAAAAGAAGTTGTATGTGCTTTGTTTGTTAAGCCTGAAGCCAACCAACCTCCAACACCAAATTACAAACATATTAGTATTGATTGGTGTGTTCATGAGGAGATGAAAAATAGCTTTTAGGATATGTGGTGGATGATGTTTGATGATCCTTCATGCAACAATAGTGAGGTTTTGTTATATTTTTTGATAACATTGTATTTTGGTTTGTGTTACAATAAATTCTAAACTATTTTGACATGAAGGCCTCCTAAGGTAGGAGAGGTGGGTCTTCATTTAATAGACATGGTGCTCGATGAGACCAAAACCATAATAACTGAGTTCAGAGAAATATAAGGACAATATCACATGCCTCTATTCTTAAAATTTTACATCGTAATGTACAGATAGACACCCTTGAGATGGTTACAAGTCTGACATAAATTATGATTGAGCATGGTATACTTACATTGAATACTTTTACTTAAGCTACAAGAGGTGCTAGTTATAGTGGTGATGTTGGTAGTAGTGGTATTAGTGGCAGTGGTAGTGGTGGTAGTGGTTTTGGTGGTGTTGGTATAGGTGTTAGTTTTCCTCCTACTCATGTTACAGTTCTTATGCATCATTGCACATCATGTGGGAGGAAGTGTATGGGACCTCCTATTCAGGTGAGATATACATAGAGTAAATTTATGGAGACTAGTATGCTATAGCTACATCATTTATAGATACTTTATTAGTGCATAAAACTAGTATGCTAAACACTAGCATGATAGAGCATATGCCACTTGTAGATGCTTCAGTAGTGCATGACACTAGCATGTCAGACTCTATGCTAGATGTACTAGCTCCATTGAATCTTATTAAGATATGCTAGCTTATTGTACAGGAGTTATCGACTTCACCAATTAAATTTGATACACAGGGTTAATTTTAATTATAGTTTGTTTATGTTTGTAGAGGAATATTAAGTTTATTTTTTAGTATGTGTTTATTTAATTAACTAATTTATTTGACTGAACATATTATTTGTTACTTGTATAGATGATTAGTGATATTTTGGGTAGCTCAGTAGGATTTGACTCTATTGTAGAGGTTATAATTGGCATGGGTGTACCCTATACATAGGTTTGGAAACTTTTAAATTGCATATTTATTCATGTACATGTTTATTGTTCTATTAATAAAAACTATGTTTTAAGATATATATTATAGTCATAAATTTTTATCATGTTCATTGGATTCACATATTATTCATTTATTAGTTTTATAGATGATGAGGGATTTTATGGGCACCCCCCATGGATGAGAAGAAGGTTTTGTTGATGTTGTGGCTACATCAAAGAATCCACTATCTCCACAACAGGTCATGATTCAGGTATGGAGACTAGTGAGAACACATAGTAAAATTATTTTTAAATTTAAGCAATGATATTTTATATCATATTTATATAATTGTATGCACATCTATATCTAATAATATATGTATGTTCCATAGGACTCCCCATCATGGGTGTATATGTGGTCTCATAATCCTAGACAACCATTTAGATGGAATACAATGATTGTAAAATCATTTTATAAAATTTTGTTCTTGAAAAATTTATCAAATTTTCAATATACAATTTTAATGCATTAATTATTATATTTCATATGTTGTGTAGACACAATAAATTTTAGTGGTTGTCGATGAAATAATGGATGACTCACATGTTGATAGGAGAGTATCTCCTCATATTGAGGCATCCAACACCCTAACTCTATGTCTATGCTAACAAAGCACAATTTACTTGGAGGAAATGAGGAATAGGAGAGCTAGTTGTTGTGTTAGGGGTATAGTTGTAAGAACAATCGATTTTGTATGCCGATATGGCCCATATTGTATGATTATATGGTGCATTGTGTCTATGTACATGTTATGGTCTACATTTTTTTTGGATATATGTTATTTCATGTATGTTAAATTATGACTTAGAACTTTGCTTGTATCACATATATACTATTTGACAATATGATTCCTTTACCTATGTGTATTTTCTATTTTTATCATTTAATGTTTACACATATTATTGGTTAATGATCATTATTACTTCATATGGGGTTAAAAAAAACATGTTATTCTCTAAGTTAGGTGCTTCATCATTATGTATATTTTACATTTACATGTGATATTTACTATTTACTTCTTTCATATACATTTAATTGCATATCAATTTGCAATTGTGATGTAAGTGGGCTTGGGATCAATTTCATGGACATGTAAATATTATAAATTGTACTTGATCATAATTATTAGGAGGTCTAGTGATGCACTTGTGTATGTCTTTATTCCTTGTTATCATAACGTGGTTATCAATGTACTCTTATTGTGCCTCATGTAGTATTTTAAGTCTTTACGATTAGATGATATGTCATCACCATAAGTATTATTTATTTGTTGCATGAGATCTGGCCTACATAAGGCCTTGGTAAAACATTATTTAAAATCATAACATATCATGTTGTCTACATCATCGTGCCTCGTGTGGGATTTCAAGCCTTTAGGCTTAGATGATATGTCATCATTGTAAGTATTCTTTATTTATTACGCGAGATCCATCTTATGCAGGACCTTGGTAAAATGTTATTGAACAGCACAACATATCATGTTGTCTAAAAATTATAAATGTGTTGTTTCTTTAACGATTCAAGGAATTTTAAGCCATCTCATATCGTGATTTAATTACCATGGTGTAAACATTTGCTTGTTATTTTTTCCACTATTATGTGTAGGATTGACATACATGTTTTTTCTCCCCCTAATCCATTCTTTGGAGAAGTCACTACACAATGTTATTTTATACTTAAAACTCCAACTCTAGTAATCAAATGGTTTATTCATATCTTAATCTAGTTTAATGAATAATACAATTTTTTTTGTTTGATTTTACATGTTTATCATTTTATGGGAAATGAATATCAATATTTTTTTATACAATTTTGTCAATATCTAATCTAGTTCAAGCACTTGCAAAAAATAATACTACATTTAAAAGTTAACTTTATTTTACTTGTTTGATTGGACATTTTTCTAGATTTATAATGTTTAGTACACATCTTAAAAAAAAATTGCATGAATTGCTCCTTTCAATTTCATCATCTAGGAGAAGCCTTGCAAGATGCTTTGTTTATAAGCAAATGGTGGATTTTTTAACACCATATTTGTTGGGACCACATGACCAAATGTGGCCCCATAACCATTACAACATTAGATTGGTGCAAGTCATGGCTCAAGACACTCTTCAAAACAATTTTCCCATATCTATGATTTGAGGGATTGAGAAGTTGCACAAACCAAGAAACTCAATTTCTCCTGACTCTCTAATTTCATAAGCATTAAAAAATTTCCACATGGTGGCACATACACAAGTGTGTTTTTAGTGTGTTTTTGATAATAAATAGCCTATCATGGATTCAATTTATTTGTATTATCTATACACCTTAACCTATTATATTCTAAATCATCAACTCAATTGATGAACCGTCTATGCAAGCATGTCTAGATAGGCATTTTAAGGTTAAAATTGTTGTTATTTGATCTCGATCAGACCCCAGAAGTGAAGGTTGTAGTTGGTTGAAGTCATCCCTTAAGATAATTCACTCATTCCTAACTATGCAAAATGAGCAAACTTTCATCGAGAATTGCATCATAACCATTAGGGCTATATTCAAGATGTTAACTCCTACACGTGCATAGATGAGTCCTTTAATAAATCCTAGGAATATTTTATCTAACTTGAGATGGATGAGATGTAACATTGAGGTTTATCTCAAAGCCAAATCTCTCAAAATGGGCTAAAAGTTAGTCAGTAGGGGCTATATACTCCGACTCATTGGCCCAATTGATGAACTATCTATGTAGAAATATATAGATAAGAATTTTAAGGTTAGAACAACCATTTTCTAGTCTCAGTTAAGCCCTAGGAGTGAAATTTGTAGTTGGTCAGAAGCATCCCTTAAGAGAATTCACTTGTCCTTAAGTGTGAAAAATGAGTAAACTTTCATCGAGTATTGAAATATAACCATAATGGATAGAGATAAACCACCAGCGCCTACACATGCATGGATGAGTCCTCTAATAAATCTTAGGAGGATTTTATCCAACTCAAGGTAGATGAGATATGGTAATGAGGTTTCTCTTTCAGCTAAATCTTTCAAAATGGAGCAAAATTTGGTTAGTAGGTGTCATATATTTTGACTTGTCAGCCTAATCAATCAACCATTTAGCAGACATGTCGAGATAGGCATTTTAAGGTTGTAAAAACTATTATATAGTCTCAGTTGGCCTTAGGAGTGAAAGTTGTAGTTGGTCGGAGGCATCCTTTAATAGAATTCACTCATCCCTAAGTGTGCAAGATGAGAAAACTTTCGTTGATCATTGTAGTATAACTGTGACGGCTAGAGATGATCCATAAGTTGTTAAACATGTATGGATGAGTTGTCTAATAAATATTAGGAGGGTTTTATGTAACTCAAGATGGAGGAGACATGGTAATGAGTTTTCTTTCATGACCAAATCTCTCAGAATGGGCCAAAATTTGGTCAGTGGAGACCATATATTCTGAATCATCAACCCAATCGATGAACCATTTATGCAAACAAATTCAAATAGATATTTTAAGAATAGAATGGTCATTTTATGATCTTAGTCATCCCCCAAGAGTGAATGTTATAGTTGATCGGAGGCATCCCTTAAGAGAATTCATTCATCCTTGAGTGTGCAAAATTAGCGAACTTCCACCGCATATTACAAGAGAACTGTAAGGGCTAGAGATGATCCATCAGTTTCTACATGTGAATATATGATTCTTATAAGAAAGCCCAGGAGGATTTTATCTAACTTGATCAAGAGGAGAAACAATATGAAGTTTTTTTCATAGCTAAATCTCTCAGAATGGGCCAAAAGTTGGTCAGTAAGGGCCGTATATTCTGACTCGTTAGCCCAATAAATGATATTTCTATGTGGACACATCTAAATAAGTGTTTCAAAGCTATAATATTCATTGTCTAGTCTTGGTCAGGCTTTGGGAGTGAAGGTTTCAATTGATCAAATGCATCCCTTAAGAGAATTCACTTGTCCCTGAGTGTGCAAAATGAGAAAACTTTCATCACACATTACAGGAGAACTTTGAGGGATAGAGATGAGTCGTTAGCTCCTACAGTGCATGGACAAGTCCTATAAGAGAGCTCAAGAGTATTTTATCTAACTTGAGATGATTGATATGTGGAAATTAGGTTTCTCTTGCATCCAAATCTTTCATAATGAGCCAAAAAAAAGTCAATAGAAGCCATATATTCTGACTTGTCAACCCAATCAATGATCCATCTACATAGACACATCTAAATAGGCATATTAATTCTAGAATAGCCATTGTTGAGTCTCAATCAGACCTTATAAGTGAAGATTATAGTTAATCAGAGGCATTTCTTAAGAGAATCCACTCGTCCTTAAGTGTGCAAAATGAATGAACTTCTTTTGTGTGTTACAGGAGCACCGTTAGGGATTGAGATGAGTCATCATCTCTTATACATGTATAAATGAGTCCTATAACAAAGGCCATGATGACTTTATCTAACTTGATATAGATGAAACATGAAAATGAGGTTTCTCTTGAGGCTAAATCAATTAGAATGGGTCAAAATTTGGTCAGTAAGGGTCGTATACTCTAACTCATCGACCCAATCAATGAACCATCTACATGGACACATGTAGATAAGCATTTTAAGGCTATAATAGCCATTATCTAATCTCAGTTAGGCCTTAGGAGTTGTTGTTCACAAAGTCTATCACTCCTTTTTGGGACAAAACATGAACTATTTTTGGTCCTACAAGCCAAAATTCTCTCTTCCCTTCTCAAAAATTGTTTTGGGCATTCAAATTCTCTATTTTTCAAACTTTTCCAGGTAAGGGACTCTGCAAACACAAATCTACATAATTCGCAAGTTGATTTCTACGGACTCTGTAGACTCAGTTCTATGAAGTCAGTTCTAAAGACTCTGCAAGAAAGGTTCTATGGACTTGTTTCTACAGACTGGGTTATACGTACTCTGTAGGTTCATTTCTATGGACTCTGCAAGTTCATTTTTATGAACTTTGTAGACTAATTTTTATGGACTCAGTTCTATGGACTTCGCAGGTTGATTTCTATAGACTCTGCAGACTCTACAGACTTGATTTCTACGGACTCTATAGACCCATTTCTATGAACTCTAAAGGAAAGAAATCAGTTCTCAACACTTAGGTGATTTCAATCAATTGGTTCAATCCTAAAGCCCGAAGGGCAAGTGCCCTTGCGGAGGGCACTTAAGAGCCAAAAGGACCCTTACAACTTTTCTGAAAGGTAATTTTGGAGGTCAAACAGTGCTTGCAGAGGGCAGGTGAGGAGCAAAATGTATCATTTCAAAAATCCAAAGGGTAATTTTGGGCTTGAACAGTCCTTGTGTAGGTCAGAGTTCTCTTTTGGGAAAAGAACGCGACAAAAATGCTAAGACAATTCCTTCGAGCAAAAAGTCTGAAGGAATTCCTTCAGACTTTTATCTAAAGGAATAAGCCTAACTGAAGAGAAAGCCTAACCAAAGGGAAATCCCAATGGGAAGCGGATAAGACATAAAATAACATTTCCTTCGGATAAAATGTTTGAAGGAATTCTTTCAGACATTTTGTCTGAAGGAATTTGAGCCTGAAGATAGCTAAATGGAGCTCGAAGAATCTTGAAGACTTCCAAAAGGGTAGGTACCCTTGTGGGGGGCTCTCACCATCCAAAAAATGGACCTTTATCAAGACCCCGAAGGGCAGGTCCCCTTCGGGAAGGATCAAACAAGAAAGTCGAATGAATTGCCAAGGAGGGTGATGGGCCCATAGACGTCAAAGTTAAACACCATGAACTAGCTATTGGGATCCAGACGTCTGGTGACGTCCCCGTAGCCATCAAATTTAGGGCAATAAACTAGATGTTGGCTTTCAAATGATGATGGTCCCAAAGACGTCAAATTCATGGCAATGAAATAGCTGTTGATCTTTGAAGGCTTGAGCGTAGGCTCGAATGCATTCAAAGGCCTTAAGGCCAAAGAGAAGAGTGCAAAGAGCCAGCAAGTCTAAGAATATAACCCTGAGAGCTCAAATTTTAGGAAGAGACAAAGCTGGAAAAAGACAAAAGTTTAAAAACAAACTCAGTGACCAATTGAAGAGGGATCCGAAAGGGCCAGCAGAAAGGGGAAAAGATAGCCCAGGATCTCAAATCGCATTAGAAAGAGGGAAAGCCAGAAATATCTATGTAGAAGTTATTCTAGTAGGTAGAACAGTCCACCAAGTAGATATTTTGGCTTGCAAACATTGAAGGTGTGCCCTGTTTGTCTCCCTTTGAGTAAAAGTGAAGTGGACAACTACACAAATATCAAGTGACAAACCAGATGACTCAAGCTGAGGAGAAGACATGTGAGATGAGTTGACACGCCATAGTTAAGGCAGCTGCCCTGTTCCAGCATGGTCCTTAGACAAAATTGAAGATGCATTCAAAGCATTTAATGCAACATGGGTCATTCCATGGAACAAAGTGCCAAGCCTTTCTTGGCTGCTATATCTTGTAAATCTCTTCTTTTCAAAAGGAAGATATTTTTGGTTAATCGAAGCAAAACTCTGCCAAAATTGAGAGGCTATCGTTGAGACTTTGAGCTCAAGTTGTTAATCATATTTCTTTGTTTGAATGAGAAAGCAAGTTACTTTCGAACTTTGTGCTATTATAGCTTGTGTCATTTAGGAGATTGTTCTTATGTTTGTCTTCTAAATGCGTTCTTATCTAGTTAATAAAATAAGCAGAACTAGTGGAAATAATTAGGAAGGTGTCCTGAAGCCAACTATGGGAAGACTTTGTGATGTCTACAATTGCCTTTAGTGTGTTTGTCTATTTTTTGTTTTTATGTAAAATACCTTGGGATGACTTTGTGCCTTCATTGTCTTTCATATTTCACTCTTGGGCAGTTGAGGTTGAGACTTTATGGTACACCTCATTCGTTTAGTTATTGTACCCTGTTACCAATTACTTGTCACTACCTGAAAGAACTCTTATTGTTTGCTGCAAGACCACTTCTAAAAGAAGAGAAGTGCCTTTAATGTCTTCACTAGAATTTCTCCTTTGTTTATGAACATCATCTCTGAAAGAAGAGAGATGGATGGTGTTACTCTACCCCTGAGTGTTATTTTTTGCATATATATATATATATATATATATATATATATATATATATATATATAGCCTCCTCATACTTATAGGGAACCTCCCCTTGATGAGAGGAGAGATTTGTCCCTTTTTGATGTGGTAAACCTGCACACTTGGTTGACTAATCTCCCTTGTTGTGGTTGATCAGACCTATTTTGCTCATCAGTTAGCTGGTGACAAAATATTCACCCAATAGTTTTTTGCCGACTCCACTGGGGAAGAACAAGTTGTTTGAAGCCTCAAGATTCAAGCTAAAGCAAGGCCAATTCTTTTCTATTTTTATTCTATAATCTAGCAACTCCATGCTATAAAAGAAGCCAGAGAGTCCAAGGTGTTGTTGACCCAATTTCTGAGTTGGTGCAGCAAGGAAATTTTGATTTGTTTCCTCCACAACTTCAAGTTCAATGATCCAGGAGTGTTCCTCCTACCAATACCAGGTCACCACTACAAGGCAGAGCTTCTTTTTCTACCATCACTAGAGCTTTGCCTATACATACTCCACCTAGATTTGTTATCCCTGCTTTCCATAATCTAATCATGGCAGTTCAAGGCCCCTAGGGTAATTCTTTTGGCCCACTTAATTTAACTCCACCCCTACATGAGCTTCCACGCAATTCAAAGAATAATTTCCCCAAATTCTTTGGTGATGGGAGAGTTCACCCTGATGAACACATTATAGCCTTTAGCATAGTCTGTGATGTGATAGGTGTGGAATTTGAGGACGTGGCAGTCAGGCTATTTATGGAAACATTACAAGGTGCTGCTGTAGACTGGTTCTACCACTTGCAAGCTTAGTCAGTAACTGATTGGAATACTCTTAAAGCTAAATTTGAAGCAAGGTTCAAGCCTATAGAAGATGTGCATGTCTTGCTAGCCTAGATCACACAAATGAAGAAAGAACCTCATGAACCTATGAGGGATTTTATTGCCAATTTTGATAAGCTGAGGAATCAGATTCCTACCATTGCTCAGCCTACACCTGAGAATCTCAAATATTTCTTCATCAACTCACAGCTGCCTGAAGTGAGTTTTTTACTGAGACGTGCTAGCCACATAGACCTTGCTTTTGCTCAAGATTTGGCCACTAAGGTGGAAGATGACCTTATCTTGGCAAGAAAGATAAGGAGAGATCCTAACAGAGGTAAATCTTCTTCATCTTTTAAATACTCACCTATAGGCACCACTGATCTAATGGTGAAAAAATTGGTGAATGAATTGCTTGCTCTCAGAAAGCAAATGGCACAAGGGATGTCATTTGCTCCTTCATATATAGATATACCAAAGAGGACATTCCCTAATCAAGCATACCAAGGCAATGCTGCCAGAAATCAAGGGCAGCCAAACCGTCTTCCTCCCACTCAAGGGAAATTGGCCATTAAAGCACCTCCACCAATTTAGCAGTGGGATACCTTGAAGAAAAATCAGATTTCTCTTTCTAACCTGAGTTGAACCTTGAATATGATGTTAATCTCTTCATAGAAGGAGAAAAAAATTAGCTGGTGACTCTAACATTAGTTTCCTAAATTACCAGGATGAACCCAGAAGTGAAGGTAAAGCAGTTGAGGGATCATACGTTGTTTTCACCTAATCCAAGAATCAGTCAGCCCAACAAGTTGATAAAGAAAAAATAGAAGAGCAAGCTCAACCTACAATTTCTATTGCCAAACATGGAACTTCTTTGCCTTTCCAACCCAAGGACCCGATGATTGCTAAAAAAGTAAGTGCTCCAAACTTGCCTTCACCTTCAACTTCAAATTCACAGATCAGTCCTCCCCTTCCTAAAAATTAGAAAGATGAACTCCCCTCCCCTGTTCATAATTCATTTCAGACATTCGACATAATTGACCATGTCAATAAAACTAAGATCTAAATGTCTAAATTTGAATTTTTGCAATCCAACTCTGAGCAGTTGGATAAGTTAGTGGAATGTGTGAAAAATAAAATTGTCCCTACAGGGCCAGCTATTTTAAAAGTGACTCCCACATCCACCCAGAATAACCTTGTCATTACTCCTCCTGCTACTCTAGGAAGGACTAAACCCTTTTATGTCTCCCTACTAATAAATATACATCAGTTGAACAACTGCATCATAGACTCAGGTGCGTCAGAGAATGTCATGCCTACCAAAGTAGCTGAATCCCTTAGTCTCACACTAACCAAGACATTTGGGAGATGTTTCTCCATGGAGAATAAATAAGTGCCACTGCTGGGACAAATAAAGGATGCCCAATTTGCATTTGTAGCATTCTTAGAAAATAAAATCAAGATGACAGTCTTGGTAGCTAACGTCCTAGCCTCATATGGCATCCTTCTTGGGAAATTTTTTTGCAAGGATGTTCCTGGTGAGTTGAGCATGGACCTATCTGAAGCAAGAATCCCAATTAAAGGTGTCATGTAGAGGTTGATCCCTGAGAAAGAAGCAAAATATGTGGTCACTAAAACATCAGTGCCTGAAGCTCAAATTCTATTTGAGTCTTTCAACATGGGTAATTATTTCTTGACCATAGAGGATGTTCATGTTTTAGCTAATGAAACTTCTGAAAATGATAGTCTAAAAATTGGTTCAGATGGAATAGCAGAAGACATGATAGAGTGCAATTCAAATGTAGAAGAATTCCCCCTTCCAAGCAAGGAGAAATCTAAGGAAAAATTAGTTTCAAATGATGTATGCATGCTGAATTTGATAGTAGCTCCTCCTCTACTTGTTCAAGAGCTAGGATTGTGTTGATATCTCCCCAAGGAGATATTTTTCTTTCTTCATACAAATTGCAATTCAGCAATACTAACAACACTGCTGAATATGAATATCTTCTACTTGCATTGAAGGTCGCTAAAGATAGGGGTGTCAAACTCCTCATGCCAAGGGAGATGTCGAGCTAGTGATTTGTCAGGTGAGAAACCTGTACCAAACCAAGAATGAGAGATTGTGCCATTACGGCAATCTGGTTTGGGATTAAATTGAATGTTTTGATGCTTTCAGCATCTCTGCAGTGCCTAGGGAATTCAATGATAGAGCAAATGCTTTGTCTGTTTCAGCAACTCTTTTGGTTCTTCACCCTGATTTTAGGGAGACAAGTACACTATTAAACTAGCCTTTCAACCAAGTGTGCTTGATAATGCCAATCATTGGCAAGTATTTAATGGTGACAACCAAATAATTGCCTTCCTAGAACATAAAGGCAGCTTTGAACAGCTCCATTTTGAAGGCAGTGAACCAGCTCTTGAATCAAGTTCAGACACAGGTGAAGAAGTCCTATAACTTAAAGGGAATAAAATTCCCAAAGGATTGGTCTCCCTTGAGAAGTTGTTTGACAAACATGATAGGTTCATCAAATAACAACAAATGGATTCAAGCTCTTCTCAGGAGTTTGATCAGATAAATTTGGGTACTAATAAAAATCTCAAGATGGTGAACATTGAAAAGTGATGCACTCAGGAAGAAAAGTTCAACTTCACTGCTCTACTCAGCTATTATATAGATGTCCTAGCATATTCTTATGATGATCTGAAGTCACTCAAGCCTAATGAAATTTTCCATGAAATTCCTCTTAAAGATGATTCAACACCTTACAAGCAAAAATCTAGGTGGTACAATATAAAGATATCAGGAACTATTCTGTCTAAAATATAGAAAATGTTGAATGCTAGGATAATCTTCCCAATCCATCATTCTACATAGATTTCCAACATAGTACCTATGAGAAAGAAGAATGGCAAAATTCACCTTTGTGTGGACTTCAGGAATTTGAATCAGTCATCCTTAAAGGATAACTATCCTCTACCCATCATAGACCAAGTACTTCAGATAGTGACCGGTTCAGAGATGTTATCAATGCTAGATGGCTTCTCAAGATACAGTCAAGTTGAAGTTGGTGAATCAGACCAACATAAGAATGTTTTCACCACACCTTGAGGCACCTTTGCATATCAGAGAATGCCTTTTGGCCTGATAAATGTTGGCACCACTTTTCAGAGAGCAATGGACCTTGATTTCAAAGATGAAATGGGTAAGTTTATTATGGTGTACCTTGATGACTTGACCGTCTTTTCTAATCATCACCCTGAGCATATGCGCCATTTGCAACAAGTGCTAGAATGCTGCTGCTAGAATGGCATTTCTCTTAATCCCAAGAAGTCTATCTTTGGAGTGATAGAAGGGAAGCTTCTCGAACACATTATATCCAGAGAAGGCATAAAGATTGACTCAGAAAGAGTCAAATCCATCCAAGAACTTACCCTGCCCACAACTAAGACTGCAGTTCACTCTTTCTTTGAAAAAGTAAATTTTTTATAAAGATTCATTCCCGAGTTTGCTGAGAAGACTCACCACATCGTGAACATGATAAAGGGAAAGTCCACTTTTAGCTATACTGAAGAAGGCAAGTTGGCATTCCGGGATATCAAGATAGCTATTACCCATGCCCCAATTTTGGTTTGTCTAGATTATACCAAAGATTTCATAGTGTATAGTTATGCTTCTGAGCACACACTTTTAGTAATTCTAGTTCAATAGAATGAAGAAGATGTGGAATCTCCCATATCCTTCATGAGCTATCTTCTCAAAGCTCATGAGTTGAAGTATTCAAACATGGAGAAGCATGCTTATGCAATGGTCAAGGCAATAAAGCATTTCCATTTTTACATCCTCAATTCACGTGTTACTACCTTGGTTCCTGATACCATAGTCAAATCCATACTAACTCAGCAAGAGTTTGGAACCAAAAGGGTCAATTGGATTGCTGAAATCTAGGATTTTGATCTAGTCATCAAACCAACAAAGTTGGTGCGGGGAAAGGGCCTCTGTCAATTGATTGCTGACAACAAACCCAAAGAAGCAAGGCACACAGAAAAAGAAGTGAAAGGCATGCCAACAATCCTCTTTGTCTCCACCATGAATGAGTGGTATTCAAGTATTTATCATTTCCTTACTTATGGTGAGTGTTCTACCCACCTATCTCATAAAGAAAGGAGGACCGTTAAATTTAAAGCTGCCAATTTTATCCTCTAGGATAACAGCCCGTACAAGAGGAGCCTTGATGGAGTGTTCCTTCGCTACATGGATAAAGAGCAGCAGAACCAAATCTTGAGGTCCTTCCACAATCTAGCTTATGGAGGACATTTTTATGCTCCTTTAACTACCCATAAGATTCTATGAGCCAGGTATTACTAACCTACTTTGTTTCAGGATGAATATAAATGGGTACGGAGGTGTGAACTATGCCAACAATTTTTGGGAAGACCCAAGTTAGCTACTCTACCTCTCAAGCCAGTGGTCATAGAAGAGCTATTTCAGTAATGGGGAATTGCTTTCATTGGTGCTGTAAACCCATCTTCAAGTGTTGGACATGATTATTTTCTCACAGCCACATATTACTTCACCAAATAGGTGGAAGCAATTCCAACTAAGCATGCTACTTCAGAAGTAGTATGCAATTTTCTCAAGGAGAACATCATTTCCACGTTTGGGGTCCCAACCAAGATTGTGACAGATAATGTTGCTTGTTTCTCTTCTCATGAGATCACTTAGTTCTATTTTTATTATGGGATTACCCTCTCCCACTCCTCTAATTATTTTCCACAAGGAAAAGCAACAAAAACCTGGTGACCATCATCAAGAAGCTGGTAGATGACAACCAATGAACTTGGCATAAAGCATTGGTTGATGCTTTATGGGCAGATAAAATTACACCCAAGAGGGTGATAGGTTTGTCACCATTCCAACTTTTATATGGTCTCAATGCAGAGATATTGATCACCCTAGAATTGCCAGCATTGAAATTGGCAAAGGCAGTCAAAGATCAGACATATGAAAGCTCCATTGACAAAAGGATCATGTGCTTGACTGAGCTAGATGAGCAGTGAACTATGGTGGTAGATCGGATTGATGCACATCAAATTCTGGTGAAGAAGCTCTTCGACCAAAAAGCAAAAAACTGTGATTTCTAGATTGGAGATCAAGTCCTATTATGGGACAAGAAAAGAGAACCAAAGGGAATGCATGGGAAATTTGATTCCCTATGGAGAGGCCCGTTCACTATCCATGAGTTAAATGGTGAAAATAGTTTCCTATTGAAGTACCAAGATGGCACACCCTTTTCTCTACCTCACAATGGGCAGCATCTGAGATAAGATCATATGTACATATTGTATATTTGTATAGTCTTTAGTTCTGTTTTGTTATTTTTATTTTCATTTTTGGCACCTTTCTTTTTGGTTGGCATGACTCCATAGCCCAATGGCACACTTCAAGGCACTAGAGATTCTAGTTTCTACTCCCTTTAGCTACTTCAAAATTTCAACTGAAGGATGTTCTCCAACTGGACCCAGTTATTGTTCCCAAAGTCTGTCACTCCTTTTTGGGATAACACATGAACTCTTTTTAGTCCTACAAGCCAAAAATTATTTCTTCCCTTCTCAAAAATTATTCTGGGCATTCAAATTCTCTATTTTTCAAACTTTTCCAGCTGAGGGACTCTATAGACACAAATCTATGAACTTCACAGGTTGATTTCTACAGACTCTACAAACTCAATTCTATGGACTCAGTTCTACGGACTTTGCAGGCTTAATTTCTACAGACTTGTTTCTATGAACTCATTTCTATGGACTCTACAAGAAAGGTTATACGGACTTGTTTCTATGGACTAGGTTATACGGACTCTATAGGTTCATTTCTATGGACTCTACAGGTTCATTTCTACGAACTCTGTAGACTAAGTTTTATGGACTCAGTTCTACAAACTTCACAGGTTGATTTCTATGGACTCTAAAGACTCAATTCTATAGACTCTGCAAACTTGATTTCTACGGACTTGTTTGTACAGACTCCACAGACCCATTTCTACAAACTCTACAAGAAAGAAAAAAGTTCTCAACACTTAGGTTATTTCAATCAGTCGATTCAATCCCAAAGACCGAAGGACAAGTGCCCTTACGGAGGCCACTTAAAAGGCAAAAATACCCTTGCAACTTTTTTGAAAGGTAATTTTGGAGGTCAAACAGCCCTTGCAGAGGGTAGGTGAGAAGCAAAATGGACCGTTGCAAAAATCTAAAAAGTAATTTTGGGCTTGAATAGTCCTTACAGAGGGCAAAGTTCTCTTTCGAGAAAAGAATGCGACAAAAATGCTAAGGCAATTCCTTTAGACAAAAAGTCTGAAGGAATTCCTTCAAACTTTTGTTTGAAGGAATAAGCCCGACTGAAGAGAAAGCTTGACCGAAGGGAAAGCCTGACGAGAAGCAACTAAGACATAAAAGAACATTTCCTTCGAATAAAATGTCTAAAGGAATTCCTTCAAACATTTTGTCTAAAGGAATTAGAGCCTGAAGATAGCCAAATGGAGCCCAAAGAAGCTCGAAGACTGCCAAAAGGGCAGGTACCCTTGCGAGGGGCTCTCACCATTCAAAAAATGGACCTTTCTCAAGACCCCGAAGGGTAAGTCCCCTTCGAGAAGGATCAAACAAGAAAGCCAAAGGAATTGCTAAGGAGGGTGACGGGCCTGCAGACGTCAAAGTTAAACATCATGAACTAGTCGTTGGGATCCAGATGTCTGGTGATGTCCCCACATCTATCAAATTTAGGGCAATAAACTAGCCATTGGCTTTCAAATGATGATGGGCCCGAAGACGTCAAATTCATGGCAATGAAATAGATGTTGACCTTTGAAGGCTTGAGCGTAGACCCGAATGCATTTAAAGGCCTTAAGGCCAAAGAGAAGAGTGTAAAGAGCTACCAAGGCCTATAATATAGCCCTGAGAGCTCAAATTCTAGGAAGAGACAAAGCTAGAAAAAGACAAAATTTTAAAAATAAACTCAGTGACCAGCTGAAGAGGGAGCTGAAAGAGCCATTAGAAAGGGGAAAAGATAGCTTGGGAGCTCAAATTGCATCAAAAAGAGGGAAAGGCCAAAAATATCTACGTAGAAGTTATTCTAGTAGGTAGAACAGTCCACCAAGTAGATATTTTAGCTTGTAAACATTGAAGGCATGGCATATTTGTCTCCCTTTAAGGAAAAGTGAAGTGGACAGATGCGTAGATATCAGGTGACAAACCAAATGACTCAGGCCCAGGAGAAGACATGTGAGATGAATTGGCACACCATAGTTAAGGCAGTCTCCCTATTCTAGCATGGTCCTTAGACAAAACTAAAGATGCATTCAAAGCATTAAATTCAACATGGGTCATTCCATGGAACAAAGTGCCAAGCCTTTCTTAGCTACTATATCTTGTAAATATCTTCTTTTTAGAAGGGAGATCTTTTTGGTTAATAGAAGCAAAACTCTACCAAAATTGAGAGGCTATCACTGAGACTTTGAGCTCAGGTTTTTAATCATATTTCTTTATTTGAATGAGAAAGCAAGTTACTTTCAAACTTTGTGATGTTATAGCTTGTGTCATTTAGGAGATTGTTCTTATGTATGTCTTCTAAATGCATTCTTGTCTAGTTAATGAAATAATTAGACCTAGTGAAAATAATCAAGGTGTCCTGAAGCCAATTATGGGAAAACTTTGTGCTATCTAGAATTGCCTTTAGTGTGTTTGTCTATTTTCTATTTTTATGTAAAATACCTTGGGATGACTTTGTGCCCTCATTATCTTTCGTATTTCACTCTTGGGCAGTTGAGGTTGAGACTTTGTGCTACACCTCATTCTGCTAGTTATTGCACCCTATTACCAGTTACTTGTCACTACCTAAAATAATTCATGTTGTTTGCTGCAAGACCACTTTTGAAAGAAGAGAAGTGTCTTCAGTGTCTTCACCAGGATTTATCCTACCCCTGGGTGTTATTTTCTACACACACACACACACACACACACACACGTGTGTGTGTGTGTGTGTGTGTGTGTGTGTGTGTGTGTGTGTGTGTGTGTGTGTGTGTGTGTGTAGCCTCCTCATACTTATAGGGAACCTCCCCTTGATGAGAGGAGAGATTTGTCCCCTTTTGATGTGGTAAACCTGCACACTTGGCCGATCAATCTCCCTTGTTGTGGTTGATAAGACCTATTTTTCTCATCAGTTAGCTGGTGACAAAATATTCACCCAACAGGAGTGAAGGTTGTAGTTGATCAAAGGCATCTCTTAAGAGAATCCACTCAACCTTGAGTGTACAAAATGAGCAAACTTCTACCTCACATTACAATAGAACTTTGAGGGATAGAGACAAGTCATTATCTCTTACACATGCACAGATGAGTCCTCTAATAAATATTGGGAGGATTTTAACTAAATTAAGATAGATGAGACATGAAAATGAGGTTTCTCTTGCACTCAAATTTCTCAGGATGGACCAAAAGTAGGATAATAAGGGTTGTATATTCTGACTCTTCAACCCAATTGATGAACCATATATGAAAACACATCTAGATAGGTGTTTTAAAGCTATAATGGCCATTATCTAATCTTGTTTAGGCCCCAAGAGTGAAGGTTGCAGTTGATCATAGGTATCCCTTAAAAGAATCCACTCATCCCAAAGTGTGCAAAATAAGCAAACTTTTGCCACACATTACAGGAGAATCATAAGGGCTATAGATGATCTATTATCTCTTACATGTATAAAGATGAGTCCTCTAAAAGAGCCCAAGAAGATTTTATCTAACTTGAGATAGATGAGATGTGCAATAGTATTTCTCTCACATCCAAATCTCTCAGAATGTGACAAAAGGTGGTTAGTAAGGGCCATATATTCTGACTCATCAACCCAATTGATGAACTATCTACATGAAAACATCTACATAAGAGTTTTAAGGCTAGAAAATTCATTGTTTGGTCTTAATCAACATCTATGAATGAAGGTTTTAGTTTATTATAGGCATCCCTTAAGATAATCCACTTGTCTGTGAGTGTGCAAAATAAGTGAACTTATGCCGCATGTTATAGGAGAACCATGAGGGATAGAGATAAAATATTAGCTCCTAAACATGCATAGAATATTCTTATAAGAGAGACTATTAGTTATCTCTCTAACTCAATCAATAGGAGATGTGGTAATGAAGTTTTCATTGTGGATAAATCTCTCAGAATAGGCCAAAGGTTGGTCAATGAGGTCGTATATTTTAACTTGTCAACCCAATCAACAAGCCATCTACATGGACACATTCATATAGGTTTTTTAAGACTAGAACAACCATTGTTTTACCTTGATTAACTCCCATGATTTAATCTTTCCTTTGATCAAAGGCATCCCTTAAGAGAATCCACTCATTCTTAAGTGTACAAAATGAGTGAACCTTTGTTGGGCATTGCAGGATAATCATGAGGGCTAAAGATGAACCATCAAATCTTACACATGAATAGATTAATCCTCTAAGAGATATCAATAATATTATTTGTAATGTGATCAAGAGGAGACATGGAAATGAGGTTTCTCTCTCAGCTAAATCTCTCAAAATGGGCCAAAAGTTGGTCAGTGGGGTAGTATATTCTGACTCATTAACCCAATAGATAAACTATCTATGTGGACATATTTGAATAGGAATTTTAAGAATATAATGACCATTGTCTAATTTTATTTGGCCCTTGGGAGCTAAGGTTTCAATTTATCAGAGGCATCCCTTAAGAGAATCCACTTGTCTTTCAGTGTGCAGATGAGTGAACTTCCACCACACATTATAGGAGAATTATGAGGGATAGAGACGAGATGTTAGCTCCTACACATGCAAGAATTATTCTCATAAGAGAGGCTAAGAGTATTTTATATAACTCAATATTAAAAGGATGTGACAATTATAGACACCTAAATCTGGCCATTAATAACATCCAATCAAGATTTTGATTAATTTCTGCTAAAATAGATAATTTGGCCTAAAAACACTAAAGCACATTAAAATATTTGAACCTGATATAGTCAAATATTGATTCTAGCTAGGGTATTATTAAATGGGGTAATGTAATTTATGGGACAACTAACTTTTATCAGATCATTCTGAGTCAAAATGCTAATTTTACACCTAGGTGCTTTGGACTACTCTTTCCTATCAAATCTCTTACACAAGACACGTGCCTTTGTTATTTGTTGTTGATAATATCCTAAATGGGATAATAGATTCAATGCATATGACATCACCTTCCAATTCCAATATAGTCAAATTTTGGACCAATAACAAGGCATTCTGATCAATTTGAGTAATTTGTGCACAAAGTGCTTAAACATGCTTAAGAGATAATTAAACCAAAGTAGGGCCTAATTAAGAATTCCATGGAAACTTTTTGAATAATTTGTTTTAGAAATGAATATTGAATATTTGCATCATCAGGTGACCTCATTTCTTGGGAAGACATCCCTAGCCCATAAATGCCACAAATATCAGGATTCATGCCCTCCATGTCTTATCAATACCCTCTATGCCTCTTAATTTCCCCTTTTTCCAATATCATGATGAGGATAATTATAAACTTAATTCTAAAAAATTGAATTGATCCTCTACCACACATCTTTATCTTAGGATGGACGATTCAGGTTGATTCTGATCAACCTCAAAAATCTATAAATAAAGAGGCCATGAATATAATTTTTAAGCTTAATTTGTGCAAAGTTATAATTTAGGATTGGTTCCAAAAGCTTCAAGCAACTAGTGTTACCATGCCAAATTGATTCCAAGCCAAGCTAAGCCACGAGCCAAAGGTGCTAAGGAGAGATGGAGGTAGACAAGCTTCTATTGCTTAGGACTTCATGAGCACAAAACTGAGCAAGCCACTACTACAATGGCATTTGGAGCATCCAAGGAAGGTGAAGGAATTCTTTTTTTTTCCCTTACTTTTTAATTGTTTTTGTCATTTGTTTTTGTTACTAAGCTCACCCTAGTAACTAGGCATGAAGGTGTTAGGTTAGTGTGTTCTTTGTCAATTTATTTTGTGCATTTTACCACTAACACAATACTAATCTCTTCTTTTTAGTCAAATTCCTAGTTCAAATTCCTAGTTTCACCTCCTGGAATTGACTTCACATACTCATTTGAAGTTGCACGTGGGATGTATCTATACTTGGACATCACATTACACTAAGTGAATAGTAAGATGTAGTGGTTGTAAAAAGGACTAGACCTTTTTATAGCTAGCCAATGCCACAATCACCTAATTTATGTGCTTGTCTTTTGCATCATTTGACTTGAAAGTCATTTTTCAATTGATTCCCCTAGAAACATTTAAAAACTTGTAGATCTTAGACAAAACTCCACTTATCATGGAAGTATTGTTGGTGCAAGGTGTGCCTCAAGGTCTATGTCATAGTACTATCATTTGAGAGAAGGGGGGGTGTAAAAACCCTACTATATAATGCACATTTATTTTTGGATGAACACTTAAAATACTCTCAAATGATGTATATTTATGGATTCCAGAAATACCAAGCAACCTTGTCAGTTTAGAGTCTAAGAGCAATTAATCAATTGAGTTTTGTCCTAGATTAAAGTTTTGTTTGAAGTCAAAACTTTGTGTAAACAAACTATATAAACCAAAACACATGGTCCTCATTTTCCTTTGAAAAAAGAGGCATTATGCTTCCCATGTGAAGTCATCAAATTTTCCTTGTTCAAATTCCTTCAAAACTTGGGAGTCATATCATCCACTTTGGCATAGTTATGCTACCCAATTGAGTCTACACCTTTGCCAAAATCGTTTAAGTCCTTCATTTATAATCTAAATTTTAAATTTAACCTTTATAAGTTCATAAGGTTGATGTGTTAAGTGGGTTCACCATTTGCACTAAACTTGAGGGAACTTAGGTTCAATTTCCAATTTGGGTTGAAGGTCATTAAAGACTCATGATCGTTATCACCACTTGATAGAATTAAGTCATTTGGTGCTAAAACATTGCACTGTAAGTCTATGCGCCACAATATTTTGAGTCAAGAAGGATAGTGTTATGTTGTCAAATTTATGGGAAACTATTTTTGCCTTAGAGAGTTTTTGAAATAAACATTTTTTTTGCATATTTTGGGTAGTCTCGCATTATTATGTTGTCCAAAACATTTCAGATATTATTTCATAGACCCTTTTTGATAGAGTTCAAATATGTTCATACTTTTTCAAACCAATCCGAGTGTACGTTTTGTGAACCTTTTTCTAACACAATTATTCTATTCACTTTTTTCTAGCTTATTTGTCCAAAGAACCAAGCTTTATACCATTATTTGTGAGAAAAGTAAACTATCTCTAAAGTGCCTTTTGTTTCATACCTTATACCTAGTTGATTGAGTTCATGTCCAAAATTTAAATGCTTAGTGTTTGGTAGAAGTGTTTCAAATTTGTTAGACTAAAAATCATCTCTATTTTCAAAGTCTAGCTTTTGACGCCATCTTGTTTGAGCCTAGCTTTTGACACCATTTTTGGACAAAAGACATAGTAAATTTTAAATTCCTAGATTAGACTTATTTGAAACACTTAAAACTTAGAGTTTGGCATTTCAATTTTTGGTCCATTTACTTTCTTATCTTTGTGTGAACAATGAAACATTAGATACTTCACACTAGCTTATTTCTTCATAAATCTTTGCATAAACCTTTTGATCCTTTTGATGAATCTAGACCAAGTTGGAACATCATCTATTTTAGATATTGGCCTTTTTAGAATTTGTATAATTCTTTGACCTTTTATCACAAAGCATTGACTATGGATCCCAACATGTATTCCTACACTCATAGTGGACTCATGTACAATCCAGGGATTAGTAACTTTGTTACATAGGAAGAAATGGTGCAAGACCCCTACGTAGATAATATTCATTATGAGATGGATTCTTATCCCTATTATAATACTCAATTAGGGGCACAAATCCAAGATCCATTGGCTAACTATTTGGTTAATACACCACCTTATTCAGAACAAGAGCAAGAACAAACTACACAATACCTAGCTACCATACCCACAACTAACGAACTAGTTCTTCAATAGTCATATTCTACTAATACAGCTTCCATGTATGATCCATTTTTCTTAACGTCATATATTGGAGAACAAGGATGAGATTTTGGTTAGAGTTATAGATTTAGGGGCCAAGTTTCCAGCAGACTTCCCCCATGAAAATTTACCAAGCCTAGTAAAAGTGCCTCATAATATCATTTATGATCAACAGGATTCTTTTATGAATCTTATGGCTCTAGTCCAAACAACGTATCAAGACCCTAATATATATAATCAAGGCAAAAACATCATGAAAAACCACTATAACCAAATGCAGAGAGCATATCAAACCTACCTGAATCTAACACACAATTTCAATCAAATAAACATGATGAGCAAACCTCTTGTTGACTTAGTTTTTTCAACAAGAGTGTTGATAGAGTTAAGTGGACAAGAGAATCTAAGTTATAACCCATTCGTGCAAACTACTTCGGTAGATAACTTGATGCATATGCCCATTATTGAAGAAGTGTCTTTGGCCTCTATGCAAAATAGTGAGCCAAATATCATGGATAATGTGTAAGCAATGTCTAATCCCAATCCAAGTGGTACTAATGCACAAACAGTTCATCAACAACATGTGCCTATAGTTAATACCATGAGTGGATCATCATACCAGGGAGTAGGATTTTCTATATCCTAACCTCAACTAGCTACTTCCTCAAGTGTGTAATCTACAGGATTAGGTAGTCAACCAGTGACCAATGTCACACCTCAACAATAGAATGTGATGAATCCTACTCCTCTTCAACAAATGATGAGTAGTATTCCACAAAATTAGGGACAATATAGTGTACCACCATAGAGAACAAATATATTGCCACCATATCAAGGGTAAACTAATGTTCCACCTTGCCAAATAATGACAAACACACCTCTTCAATCACAGACTAGTGTACCAATCCAAATGATGCCTAGTCAACCATGTGTGAATATTGGTCAGTGATAAATGTTGAATATTCAACCTAATTTTACTTCCCCACTAAAATTTGTGCAATAAGGAGGCTCCCATGTTTCTCAAATACCTACTAGACAACCATTGGTTCAAAGTGTGCCACAAGTTCAGAGACAGGGTCTTGGTCCATAAATTTCCACTCAATAACAAGGTTTGATTAGTCAGTATCATGTCCCTTTTCAACCACAAAAATCACAATATAGTTATATCCCTCCATCCCAACCAAAAAATCCTCCAAGTCAAACCTTCATAGCCAACCTAAACTATAATATCTCACAACCAAATGTGCAATTTCAAGTACATCCTAATCCATGTATGCATATTCCTGGTCCATTTCCCAACCAAAGCAATATACCCCAACAAGTATCTCCATCATACCTTAGTCAATTTGTCCTACTTATGACCTCCCAACCATCTATCCAAATTAATATTCTCCCTCAAACCAATGTTCCTTCCAGTTTCTTATCCCAAGAATTGCAACAAATGAAAGATGCAATTGCTACCATTTAGGCTAGGAAACAAACTAAAAATTTCAAATTGGATGACATGTGTTCCTATCCATTTAACATAGATTATTTGTAGATACCATTTCCTCCAGGATACGAACCACCAAAATTCAACAAATACAAAGGGAAAGGTGACCTTAAGGCTCATTTGACCGAGTTCTTTGTCGCATGTCAACCAGTGGTATATAGTGACATATATCTTTTGTTGTTGTTTCCTAGGAGCTTAGCTCAACAAGCCTTGGAGTGGTTTTTAAAGTTTCCTAAAATTTTAGTAACAGATTTTGATGATCTTTTTGATAAGTTTGTACAATAGTTTTTCTATAATCTCAAACATGAGATTTCATTAGTGGATTTAACACAAGCAAAGCAAAAATCCAGTGAGAGTTTTGCAAGTTATCTACAGAGATGGAGAGCCCTTGTAAGTTGTTTCACCCATAGTTTACTAGATAAACATTTAACGATTGTGTTCTAAAAATTTGCATAGTGAGATAGCTTATCATCTAGAATTACAATGTGCACATACTTTCAAGGAGATCATTGATAAAGGTTTGATGATCAAGTGAGTGCTCATCAATAAAAGATTCATCAAACTTAATTTAACTAATCATAATCAAGGTACCAATTAAGGAAATGGCCAAAATTAACCTTACATGGATAATCTTTCTTTGACCTAGGATAGTACACAGGCAAACTAGTGAATTGGGACTTCCACTTTTGGACCTTACATCGATAACTCACCATTTCCATGTGACCACATATAAGTGCACCAATAATCAATACTTGTATTATCTACTCCCACAGCATTCCCAACATTTGTTAGCAATAATGGCCCAGTATCTAATCTTGATTGTGTGATCACAACTCAGAGGTCAAAGATTACTATCTCCTAGGCCCATAACCATCTATCACTTTGCCTGTTATCCAACCACTCATTTAGCCTCAGAATAAACCATTCACTATTGACCAAGATAAGAAGTTTAATATTGTGAAACAATTACAGTAGACACCATCATAAATTTCTATTTTAGATTTTTTATGAACATCAAAAGCCCAAAAGAACATCTTGAATGAGTTCTCGACTTAATCCACTATTTCTAGTGACATATCCCTTGATAAATTTCAAGCTTTGGTTGGACACCTAGCAACCCAACAAGTCACATTCAACCAAAGTGATATGTCTTCCCTTGGCCCACTCCATAATAATCCATTATACATAGAAGTTTATATAAAGCAGCATAAAATGAAACATGTCCTTATAGACAATGGATCAGGCCTCAACATAGTGTTCTTGAATTTCATCAAGCTTCTTGGGTACACACTAGTAAATCTCCAGCTAGAAATGATAACTATCAAAGCCTATGATAATTATGAAATAAAATCACAAGGCATCATTAGCTTACTAGTTATCATAGGGCCTTTGACCCATGATACACTTTGTCATGTGCTTGATCTTGAGTTTTCATATAATATGCTTCTAGATAGGCCTTGGTTACATAAAATTCATGTAGTCCTATCAATGTTGCAACAATGTATTAATTTATCCCACTCAGGGATGGAAGTGAATATTCTATGAGATTTACACCCATATGAACACTGCAAACATCTTGAGGCTGAGTTTCAAAGCTATAATTACCAATATGGCATGAACCTAAGTTCTAAGAAAAATAAATGAAAGGTCATACTTATTGATCCACCGTAGGATAATTGCATAGATCCTAATACCTTGGATTCCCTTTTTGACATGCCACCTCCTAAAGCTTCCAATCATTTCACCATTTCAGATAATGGATCAGGGGAGTATATGACCCATGATACCTTTCATATTGCCAATCTCCCTCAGAATCTAAAGACCTTTGGGTGACGTAAAGTCACCCCACACCTGCATTGGCAACAAAAGAACAAAGATAATGGACCTATCATATTTGTACCAACATTTGGCTAAGAAATAGATCCTATTGAAAGGGATGAATCATGGTTATACAATGACAACAAGCTAATTGTTATAAAAGTATAAAGTATCATATTCCCAATAGGATTATGGAGTATCAAGATTATGAAGGAAGAGGCCTCAGACCAAATCAACAAGGAACTATCAAACCAATTTTCATGACTAAGTACAAAATACCCTAAAAACTTAGATTTAAACCACCTAGGGATGACCCCACATATCTTATTCAAATTCCATTACTAGTAGCTAGTGATGATGATGTTGACAGTGAAGCAGAGTCTGATCATAACCTCACCTTTGATGACCTAGCTAAGACTAACCTATTAGATAAAAATTTCATTTGTACCCTTACCCTAGTCATTCATCATGGACCATTACCATTATACTATCCCCAACTGATAGATTGGGACCAGAAATAATCCACTTTGTTGATTGATGAGTTTCAGAATGATGAGGCATTCTGTGACTTTTTAGGCTTAGAGACAATGTTCCATTGGGAGATCACAAATCAAGATTCTCAATCACATTGGATCCTGAAGCCTATTTTGGAGAATAGGTGAACACCCTGAGCCAAAAACAAATAAGTAAAACATTGAGGTCTCAAAGTGAAAACCTCTTTAAGGTGATTTCTGACTAGGGAAAAAGTAAAGATAAAGGTTAGTCTAGTGGTGAAAACCTATCTCGGGTGCCATTAGATGGGGATGTTCATTATTCTTCAAATTTAGACCAGGAGACCACCAACGATGAACTTGCCTATGGATCTGAGTTCAATTTTTCACAACAAGTATTTGATCAAATTCTTCAAGAATTTCTAACTATTTTTGTCACATGGCTAGATCTCCCATTAGGGGACTTAGATTCATCATGCCTAGGAGAAGTTGAAGAGCAAGTCCTAACAAAGGACCATGATATAGTCCAATAGTTCAAGTCTTTGCCTACTATCCTAGAAGATGGTTCAACCCTTCTAGTCAAGGATATAATAGAGGTAAACATCAAGACTCCATTAGACCCAAAGTGGATAAATTTAGGCATTTCCCTCATTGAGGAGGAAAATAAAGTTTTTATAGCTTTGTTGAGAGAATTTGTAGATATCTTTGCATGGGCCTATTCTGCAATGCCAGGTTTGGACCTTGCCTTAGTTTTGCAGCACCTTGGTCAATCCTGATGCCAAACTATTAAAACAAAAGCTATGTAAGATGCATCCTCACATTGATATATTGATAAATAAATATTTGGAAAAACTCTTAGAAGCAAGATATATCTGATCCATTGGCTACTCAAAATGGATATCTAATATTGTACCTGTTAGTAAAAAGCTTGAAGGAATTGGAATTTATACTGATTTTTGAGACATCAAAAAAGCTTATCCTAAGGATGATTTTCCATTGCCTATTATTAACATGATCATCAACTCCATAGTAGGTTATGAAATTCTTTCACTCATGGATGGCTTTTCATGATACAACCAGCTCAGAATAACACCAAAAGACCAACATAAAACAATGTTCACCACTCCATGGGAGACATTTTGTTATCAGGTAATGCTATTTGGTATTAAGAATGTTGGAGCTACATAGCAAAGGGCAATGACTGTTATATTCCATGATATGATGCATGATATTGATGAAGACTATGTCAATGTCATATTAGGAAAATCCAAAACTAGGGTCAACCATCTAGCAGTGTTGCGCAAGATATTTGAAAGATTACAGGAGTACAAAGTTAGACTCAATCCAAAGAAATATGTGTTTTGCATAACCTCAGGAAAATTACTTGGCTTCATCATGTCTTATAGAGGCATTGAAGTTGATCTAGCTAAAGTCTATGCTATAATAGAGATGCCACCATCAACCAATTTGAAGCAACTCTATAGTTTACAGGGCAAGATCTAGTCAATTTGATGCTTCATCTCTCAGTTAGTAGACAAGTGTCATCTATTTACACATATTCTAAAGAAGGAACTTTCATTTCATTGGGATGACCACTACCAAACAACTTTTCAACAACTCAAGGACTATCTCATTAATCCACTTGTTTTTCTACCTCTTATTCCAGGAAGGTTGTTCTTATTGTATCTATCAACTACCAATAATGCCTTAGGGGTACTTTTGGCTCAAAATGGTAACAATGGAAAAGAGCATGTAGTATACTACTTAAGCCTTACCTTGGTCACAAATGAACACAACTATGCATCTGTTGAAAAAGCTTGTATTGCCATGGTCTTCATAGCTCATAAATTATGCCATTACATGTTAAATAATAAGACCATGGTCATTTCAAAATTAGATTCACTCAAGTATCTACTATCTAAAATAGATTTACAAGGTAGAATGGCCAAATGGATCATGATTCTTAGTTATTTTGATATAGAGTGTGTTAATCAGAAGGTAATCAAGGGACAAGTTCTTGCAGATCAACTTATTGAAGCACCTCTTGTAAACACAAAGCCACTCACATTTCATTTCTCTTATGAATCCATAATGACCATCATTAACACACCTCTTGAGGAGTAACACTGGAAGCTATATTTTGATGGTTTATTTACTACACATGGACCAGGGGAAGGCCTCTTATTTATTACACCATAGGGGAACCTAATCCCTAAATCATTCAGAATCAACTTTCCTTGTACAAACAACATGGCCAAGTATGAAGAACTTATTAAAGGACTTCGACAAGCAGTGCATTGGAACGTATCTCATCTCCAAGTTTATGGTGATTCTTAGTTAATCATCAATTAGGTCACAAATCACTTTCAGACTTCCATATAAAACCATGGTCAACACTCTTAAGCAACAAATTTCTAATATTCAATTTGAGCACATACCAAGGTCTAGTAATAGAACTGTAGATGCCATGGCTACTATTGGTTCTCTAATTCAAAAAATAGATAAATCTAGAGAGTATCAATTCTTCATCGATAATTTTTTAGCACCAGCTCATGAACTGTGATATTGTTGGTCCTAATTCTATCTAGTACTCAAACCTTTACAACTACCTTCATGACCAATTTCTACCACCCAACCTATCTCATAAACAAACCAAAGCCTTTATCCATCAATCCACTCATTATACTCTACTTAGATCCACCCTTTATCACTATAGTTTTGATGGAACTCTGTTTCATTTTTTAACTTCAAAAGAGTCTACACTAGCATTAAGATAAGTTCACGAAGGGTTATGTGGAACTCATTCTAGCAGAGTAGTTGTATCCAAAAAACTATTATGTACTAGTTATTATTGGCCCATGATAGACATAGATGCAACTAAATATGTAAAGAAGTGTGAAAAATGTCAATGGCATGCTAATTTGATTCATGCCCCAGCCCAAACTCTAAAATTGATGTTGACACCATGGTCATTTGCCACATGAGGACTTGAAATCATTGGGAAGATCAACACCACTTCATCTGATGGCCATAAACATATCCTTACTACCACTGAGTATTTCACTAAGTGGGTTGAAGCTATACCCCTCACTTACATGACTAAAAATCAAATTTCTAAATTCATCTTCAACCATCTCATTTGCTGCTACGGTATCCCCTCTAACATTATATCTAATAATAGTGAATCATTCAATAACAAGGATATAGACCTGTTATGTACCGTATATAACATCATACAACATTTTTCTATAGCATATTACCCTCAAGGTAATGGCCAAGCCAAATCATTGAATAAAACCACTGTCAATATTCTCAAAAATATTTTCAATGATTTTGGTCATGATTAACACCCATAGATATTCCCTTCCCTTTAGGCATACTTTATCAATCATCATACTCCCATAGGAGCCACTCTATACTCACTTGTTTATGGTATTGAAATCATCCTTCCCATTGAGGTCAATTTACCTTCACTATGCATATATTTCAATCATGTCCAAGATGATCATGACTATCGAGTAGCTCACCTGCAAGAACTATAACTAATTGATGAGAAATGCATAGTTGTGCTCAACAATCTTCAAGCATATTAGAACCAACTCAAAGGCCATTACAATTGGTGTGTCAAGTATATAACACTTAAACTTGGTGATCTTGTTCTTAAATAACACCAAAATAATATCATAACTAAGAAGAAGCATAAAGGTAAATTCAAACCAAACTAGATAGGGCCTTTCATCATTACTACAGATTATGGATCAGGGGCATACAGGCTTGCCACACTAGATGAAGATGAACTTCTTGAGCCAATGAATATTATTCATCTTAAGTAGTACTATGATTGAGTGCTAAGGTGTATTATCTGTAAGGACCATTTCAGTTATGTGATTTTATCACTATTCTTCTTTGTACAAATATCATTCTTATCTATCCTATTAGCCATATCCACTATACATTTCCAACCTATCAACCTAGTGTGTTCTAAATCCTAGTCCATTTGACCTTGGTTTTTCCCATTCATTACACATTTTTAACACCGAGGAATATGATTAGTTTCATCAGTTGATTCAAGTACTTTAGATAGAGATCATATTTTGAAGCAGTGTGATAGAAGTTTTGGTACTTGCATCCTTTGTTTGTTATTCCTTTCTTATCACTGGTCTTATTACTAATTATAACCACCTTTGGGAAAATTAATACCATTGATCTATGATGTTGTGTCCTAGTTATAACCACCTATGGTAAAACTAGGGGAAACTTTTGTTTATTGAGCCTTGACATACCAACTTGTCCCTTCCTTTTTACCATACTAGGCTTATTTGCCAACTATACATGTTTTATTTGAATTGACTGCTACACTAGTCAAATTCCTCCACTATAGGGAGGAACTATAGTGAACTGAGGTCTTACTCTAGGACTATATAGGTATCTTGTGATACTTGTTAAGGTTAGTCCAGTCACCCCCTTGTCATGCTCCCACCATTTTGTGAACAACCTAAGTTTGAACGGTTTCATCATTTTGTGAGCAACCTAAGTTTTAATGCTCTCACCATTTTGTGAGCTTGAACCATTTGGTGTCTCCTCATTCTTGATCATTTGAGATACTTCCAAATTTTGAAAAACATTTATAAAATCGTTAGAAAAAACCAAAATTATTTGACCACTTCTTTGCCTTAAGGATTCTGGGAACCCTTACTAAGTTGCAAGCAAACCACTTGTCACTTAGTTTCCCCATCCTTTTTGGTCTTTTTTCTCACACACTTGCCATTTTTCAAGACCATTCCTCTTCTTCTATCACATCCATTCTATTTTTTTCATCAGTTATCACATTCTTCCCATTCCTTGGGAGAACTACATTTGGCCTAAAGTTTTTTATTAGATATTACATCCATAGAACTATGTAGGTAGCATCCACTTGCCTAGTGCATATGGAGATAGCTCAGCCACACCCTTCGTTTTCTTCTATTCCCCCATTTTGTTCATTTGTTCAGTTGCCACCTATTTTCTAGGGGTAATGTTTATATGGTTTCTATTGCATTATTTATTTATTTATTTCTACTTATTTTGTTTGTTGTCTACCTATTTTTTTGATTTTAGCACTATTGCCTTGATTTAGTTTATGTGTGTTCATTGGGTGATTACTTGCCCATAGTTATACTTGAATCCATCCATATTCATATGTTTACATTGTCATCATGGTTTCTATTATTGGTGCATTGTTTTCTATTGAGTATTGGATTATGGGAGTTAGTCCTCATGCATATTTTGGCTAAGTCCTAATGATCTTATATCATGATGCCTATTGACATGTACTACAACAAACCTTAGCTTCAAGAAGTCTATTCAGAAATGGCAGCATTAACATCTCTTCAGCACCAACATCTCAATTTAATCCCAATCATATCCCAAATAGAGTAATTAACCACAAAAAAAATTCAACTTTTATTAGTTCAGATGAACATCTCCCTACTAGTAGGTTGTTCCAATTCATCTTTACCCTCTGTATTAAGTTATCATCATCCTCAGCCAAGTTTTTCATGTTTTCCATAATTGGGGTCTAATGATTATAACCACCTATGGGAAAATCATTGCACACCATCCCACCTACATTTCTCAATGATTATAACCACTTTTAGGCAAATCATTGTGTTGTCACCACTTTACTTTTTCTACCCATATAGGGGCATATTGTTATCTTGTTTGTTTGTCTTAACTAGGGCAACTCCATCTTCTTAATGATTATAACCACCTTTGGGCAAATCATTATGTTATCATACCATGTTACCACTATCAGAATCTAATGCTTATAACTACCTTTGGGTAAACCATTGTACACTATCCCACTTGCATTCTCAGTGATTTTAATTACTTTTTCAATATCATTGTGTTTTCACCCCATCATCTTTCCTTTCTTTGGTCCCCTAATTTTACTTCTTATCGAGGGACCATTTACCAACCTACTTATGCCAACCATTCCCTCAAGGGGGCATCATACAGTTAGTTTATCATTATTGGAAATATTGTCATTGATGTCAAAGGTCTAGCATTATTGGTAATAAAGGCCCCATTGCATTTAATGATGTTTTTAATAGTAATATCTTGGCTAATGTGTGTTAATATTTATTTAATATTAACAAATATATTTTTGGTTGCATAAAGTAAAAATAAGGGCCCATGGAGAATTCAAAGAGTCACGGGGTAAAGACAAAAGAAGAATGGGATGCATTTTCCCATGAAGAGTCATCTTGAGGAATTCCAAGAGTCACCAAGTGAAGACAAAAGAAAAAGGGCACAATTTCTCATTAAGAAACACTTTGAAGAATACGAAAATTCACCAAGATAAAGACAAAAGAGAAAAAGATGGTTTTGCTTATGAAGGGTCACCATATGACTTTTCAAATGAAATGATATGAAGGGTCATGCAAGTTTGGCACCATTTTCCATGACGATTGAAGGGTCACAAAGGGTGAATGCCAAAGGTCATTTGGAAATCTATAAATAAAGGCTTGAGAAACCATTTCTAATATGAGAAAGAGTATGATTTGTAATTGTTATATCTAGCTTAGAAGAGCAAAGGAGAGAGAGGAAAAAGATATTATAATGAACTATCATTTATTGAGATAGAAACATTGAGAGATAGTTGTGTGGTATACACAAAAGCGATTGGTGCTCTTATAGGTTGGTGCTCATGAATAGTTATTGTGTTGGTGCTCTATAGAGGGGTTAGTGTTCATGTGGGTTGGTGCTCATGAATAGTTGTTGTGTTAGTGCTCAGCAAAGGGGTTGGTGCTCCTATGGGTTGGTGCTCATGAATAGTTGATGTGTTGGTGCTCAGCAAATGGGTTGGTGCTCCTGTGGGTTGGTACTCATGAATAGTTGATGTGTTGGTGATCAGTAAAGGAGATGGTGCTCCTAAGAGTTGGTGCTTGCAAATATTATATTTTGAGTTGGTGCTCATTCATATACTTGAGATTATTCTCAGTGTTTTTTTCCAAATTGGGTTTCCACGTTAAATCTGGTGTCTCTCTGTATCTTGTGTGCTATTTATTATTTCAATTTTATTGCATATCTTGAATGTATGGTTAAGTGGAATTTGATTAAGGGAAAGTTTATAAGATTTATGATATACTGATTCACCCCCTCCCCTCTTAGTATATCCCATGCTTAACAATTGGTATCGGAGCAAGTTCATTTTGAAAAAGTCTTATAGCTTGAAGGAAGATTAGGAAAGCATGATGGTTGGATCATATGAAGGATTTTTTATAAATAAGCCACCTTTGTTTGATGGGATGAATTATGTTTTTTGGAGCATAAGAATGAAGACTTATTTGATGGCCCTTGGATTTGACATATGGCAAGTAGTGGTGGAGGAACATGAAGAGCTACAAACACTTGTAATTACTCCAGCAAAAAAGAAGCTAAATGAAAATAATGCTAAAGCTTTAAATGTTTTTTTATGTGGTTTATGTGAATTTGAATTTGTTAAAGTTATGCAATGTAAATCTGCTCATGAAACTTGGGTAAAACTTGAGAATATTTACAAAGGTGATGGAAATGTTTAGCAAGCTAAGCTTCAGACTTTTAGAAGATAGTTTAATAGTTTGAAGATGGAAGAAGAAGAAGATATAGCAAGTTATCTTTTGTGAGTTGATCAAATAGTAAATCAGATTCAAGTCTTGGAGAAAAGTTATAAGATTCAATGGTGGTACAAAATGTTTTGAGATCTATAGCAATGAGATATGATGCAAAGGTTTTGGCAATCGAGGAGAAGAAGAATTTAGCCAAGCTAAAGATGGATGAGCTTCATGGTATATGAGATGCTTACTAAATAAGATAAACCCTCAAAGAGAGAAGCGACTTTCAAGACATCAAAGAAAGAGAAAGCTAAGATTCAAGATTCAAGTGATAGTTCTAGTGATGATGAAGATGACAACAGAGCTCTTTTCATTTGCAAGCCAAAAAGGGGAATAGGTAAATATCAAGGAAAATTACCTTTTAAATGTTTTAATTGTGTAAAGATTGGACATTTTTTTCTAAATACCCAAATAAGGGTAATGATGATAATGAAGAAGGAAATTCTACATAAAAGAATAATTTCAAAGGTAAATTCAAGAAAGGATTTGAGAAAAAGAGTTTGTATTATAAAGATCCTAGCTCAGTCGAAGATAGTGGAGTCAGTGATTCAGAAGAAGAAGAGATTCTATTCATGGCCATACATGAAAATGCCTCTATAAGCAAAAGTAAAGATGATCAAGAAGAAGAAAAGGATGAAGCTAAAGTGAATCTAGAAGGAAAACTCATTTATGTCTTAGAAGAGTTAGAAGCTATTGAGAAGAAGAATCAAAGATTGAAGCGCCAGATCGAGAAAAATGAAAAGGAGTCAAAGGAAATAATTGATGATCTAACAACACACTTTGAATAAGCCAAGAATAATGAAGAAGATTTAACATCATAGTTGCAAAAATTAAGAAAATAATGTGAAAGGAATGTTATTGAAAGTGCCTCTTTAAAAGAAGATATTGACAAAGTAGTCAATGATAAAGTAGTTAGTGATTCAAAATTTGAGGATAGCACTAACATGTTGAATAAGATATTAGAAAGATAAAAGGAAATATCAAACAAGACAGGTATCAGATTTGAAAATAAAAAGAGCTATGTTAAATCTCTTACAAAAGAGGAAATAAAAAAGGAAGAAGTGAAGAATACAGAGGACATCTCAAACAAAGAAGGCTGGAGGGAACAAAGCAACAAAAGGCAATCAGGTTAGAGATACATAGATAGGTCTTATTTATATGGTTACTATTTTTATTGTAATGGATATGGTCACAAGAAATTAGAATGTAGAAGAAGAGCTAACATTTTCAAAAATAAGGAGAAAGAAAGTCATGTAGAGTTAGAGTCAAGCAGAAGCTGCAACTCTTTTGCTCCTCTATCAAGCTTTGATGAAGAGGCCATAATATGTTAAAAATGAAACAACTTCAAAAACATAGCTTACTATTGTAGAAGCATGTTTGAGTTAGTCAAGAAGGACCAGAGTTTCAAGGCTCCATTCATCAAGAAGAAGGTTCAGACATGTTTATGGCATAAGAAACAACCTGAAGATTCTATGTTGGTTCAAACAACTTTGCATGCAAGAAATGAAGATCAGCCCCAGTTCATTGATAGCAGATGTTTGAGGTATATGACAGGAGACAAGATTAATTTAATAACTCTAAAGAAGAACAATGGTGGCATAGTGAAATTTGGAGATAAAACCACTGTCAGAATAGCTAGAAAAGGTACTTTGAGTTTGGATAATGGTAGAACCAAGACTAAGAATGTATTGTATGTTAAAGGTCTTAAGCATTATCTATTGAGTGTAAGTCAAATATGTGATCAAAGATACACATTAAAGTTTTATGAAGAAATTTGTGAGATTAGAAGAAAAGATTCAAATGAGTTGATTGCAGATGCTCAAAGGATAGGCAATAATTTATATGTTTTATTAGATATCTTCTCAAAGGTACGATAAAAAGACACATTCAAGGATCTATGAGAGGAGTTGGGAGTAGTTTATTTTACTTCCTGCCATTGAGGTTCAACATCAATTGAGGGGGAGCTAAGTGTTATCTCTAGGTAGTCCCTTTGCCATTGATGTCAAAAGGGAAAAATTATAGGTACAAGTTGCTATAGTAAGGGGGAGTTATTATATGTTTTACAGATGATAGTATGTGTAGTTTTTAGGATGTGGCAGTTTTAGGATTGGAGTTTCCATCAATGACAAAGGGGGAGATTAATGGAAATATTGTCATTGATGTCAAAGGTCTAGCATTATTGGTGATAAAGGCCCCATTGTATTTAGTGATGTTTTTAATAGTAATATCTTGGCTAATGTGTGTTAATATTAATTTAATATTAATGAATATATTTTTTGTTACATAAAGTCAAAATAAGGGCCCATGGAGAAGTCAAAGAGTCATGGGGTAAAGATAAAACAAGAATGGGATGCATTTTCCCATGAAGAGTCATCTTGAGGAATTCCAAGAGTCACCAAGTGAAGACAAAATAGGAAGGGTGCAATTTCTCATGAAAGGACACTTTGAGGAATATGAAAAGTCACCAAGATAAAGACAAAAGAGGAAAGGATGCTTTTGCTTATGAAGGGTCACCATATGACTTTTTAAATGCAAGGATATGAAGGGTCATGCAAGTTTGGCACCATTTTCCATGAGGATTGAAGGGTCACAAAGGGTGAATGTGAAAGGTCATTTAGAAATCTATAAATAAATTCTTGAGAAGTCATTTGTAATATGAGAGAGTATGATTTGTAATTGTTATATCTAGCTTAGAAGAGCAGAGGAGAGAGAGAAAAGAGATATTGTAATGAACTATCATTTGTTGAGATAACAACATTGAGAGATAGTTGTGTGGTATACACAAAAAGGGTTGGTGCTCCTGTGGGTTGGTGCTCATGAATAGTTGTTGTGTTGGTGCTTAGCAAAGGCATTGGTGCTCCTGTGAGTTGGTGCTCATGAATAGTTGTTGTGTTGGTGCTCAGTAAAAGGGTTAGTCCTCCTTTGGGTTGGTGCTCATGAATAGTTATTGTGTTGGTGCTCTTGTGGGTTGGTGCTCCTGTGGGTTGGTGCTCATGAATAGTTGTTATGTTGGTGCTCAGCAAAGGGGTTGGTGCTATTACAAGTTGGTGCTTCTGAATATTGTAATTTGAGTTGGTGCTCATTCAAACACTTGAGATTATTCTCTGTGGTTTTTTCCACATTGGGTTTTCATGTTAAATTTGGTGTCTCTCTCTATCGTGTGTGGTGTTTATTATTTCAATTTTATTGCATATCCTGAATGTATGGTTAAGTGTAATTTGATTAATGGAAAGTTTATAATATTTATGATATACTGATTCACCCCACCCTCTTAATATATCTTGTGCTTAACAATCATCATTGTAGTTGTAGACATACAAAACTTTTTTATTCTTTAAGAAGACGTTACTGTGCTTATAGCTTACAATGCCTTCCCAAATAGGGGGAAACTATAGACACCTAAATCTGACCATCGATAACCTCCAATCAGAATTTTGACCAATTTCCACCAAAATACACAATTTGGCCTAAAAACACTAAAGTACATTAAAAGCTTTGAACCTGATATAGTCAAATGTTGATTCTAGCTAGGGTATCATTAAATGGGGCAATGCAATTTATGGGATAGCTAACTTTGATCAAATTATTTCAAGTCAAAATGCTAATTTTACACCTAAATGCTCTGGATTGCTCTTTCCTATCAAATATCTTGCTTGAGACACTTGCCTTTGTCATTTTTTGTTGATAATATTCTAAATGGGATAATGGATCCAACACATCTGACATCACCTTTCAATTTTAATATAGCCAAATTTTAGACCAATAACAAGGCATTCTGATCAATTTGAGTAATTTTTACACAAAGTGCTTAAACATGCTTAAGAGATAATTAAACCAAAGTAGGGACTAATCAAAAATTCCATGAAAACTTGTTGAATAATTTGGTTTAGAAATAAATACTGAATATCTGCATCATCAGGTGACCTCATTTCTTGGGAAGACATCTCTAGGCCATAAATGCCATAAATATCAAGATTCATGCCCTTCATGCCTCATCAAAACCCTCCATGCCTCTTAATTGCCCCTTTTTCCAATGTCATGATGAGGATAATTATAAACTTAATTCTAAAAAATTGAATTAATCCTCAACCACACATCTTCATCTTAGGATGGATGGTTTAGGTTGATTATGATCAATCTCAAAAATCTATAAATAAAGAGGCCATGAACATCATTTTTAAGCTTAATTTGTGAAAAGTTATAATGAAGGGTTGGTTTCAAAAGCTTTAAGAAACTAGGGTTACCATGCCAAATTAATTCCAAGCCAAGCCAAAGGTGCCAAGGAGAGATGGAGTTAGACAAGCTTCCATTGTCGAGGACTTCATGAGCACAAAATTGAGCAAGCCACTACTACAAATGCATTTGGAGCATCCAAGGAAGGTGAAGGAATTCTTATGTGTTTCCTTACTTTTTAGTTGTGTTTGTCATTTTTTTTTGTTACTAAGATCACCCTATTAACTAGGCATGAAGGTGTTAGCTTAGTGTGTTCATTTTCAATTTGTTTTGTGCATTTTGTCACTAACATAATACTAATCTCCTCTTCTTAGTCAAATTCCTAGTTCACAATAATGAGGTTTCTCTTGCAGATAAATCTCATAGAATGGGCTAAAAATTAATCAATGGGGGCTGTATATTATGAGTTGTCAACCCAATCGATGAATCATCTATGCAAACATGTCCTAATAGGATTTTTAAGGATATAACAACCATTGTCTAGTCTCGTTCAGCCCCTTAGAGTGAAGGTTACAATTGATCATAGGAATCCCTTAAGAGAATCCACTCATCCTTGAGTGTGCAAAATGAGTGAACTTTCACTACATGTTATAGGAGAAACTAAGGGTTAGAGACAAACTTCTAGCTCCTACATGTGCACAAATGAGTTATCTAAGAGAGCCTGAGATTATTCTCTCTAACTCGATCAGGAGGAGACACATCAATGAGGTTACTCTCATAGTTAAATCTCTCATAACAAGCCAAAATTTGGTAAACAAGGGCCATATATTATGGCTTATTAGTCCAATTGATGAACCATCTGCATGGATACATTAGGATAAGCATTTTAAGTTTATAATGACCTTTATCCAATCTAGTTTGACCCCCAGAAATTAAGTTTGTAATTGATTGAAGGCATCCCTTAAAATAATCCACTCATCCTTGAGTGTGTAGAATGAGTGAACTTCTATTGTACTTGTAGGAGAACCGTGAGGTCTGGAGACAAACTGTTAGCTCTTTCACGTGCATGGATGAGTTTTCTAAAAGAGCATAAATAAGACTATTTTTATGTTTTCTTGAAAGGACACATAGAGAGAAGGAAAAAAAAGTTTGCTTAAGGTAGATAAAATTAAAATGAATTGTTTTTTGGCTTCTCTTCATTTCAAGAAGTTAATGTTCTTTGCTCAAAACACCAACCATATGAAGGTGGAAGCTCATTTGGTGCCACTAACCTACATTAAAATTGTTAGTAAAAAATTTAAATATAAATAAACACATAATGATACAAAGTTAAAAAATTAAAATACATTAAATCAAATAAATTTACTATATTAATTTGAAACACTATATAAACTTACTAATTCAATTTAACGTACCTTCATGATCAGATCTATTTTCAAGTGTTTCAATAATCACTTCATGATTAGATTCATGCACTTTCCATAAAGTTTTATTGTGAAGCTTTCTATGATATTTGATCATTTGAATATTTGTAGCAATAACTAGGTTTGAATAATGAATCACCACATTGTGTGTTTTAAAGTCCTCAAATAACAATTATTTTTCTATTTATGATAGTGTCTACGAAGCTAGGTTCTGGTAACCACTATGAATCCAATGGGATAAATTAGATCTTTTCTATCCATAACATTTGTGTTTTTTTTCCTCTTCATAATGACACAAGTAGTAGGTTGTTCCCTCATCATTGTCTTCAAGTGCAATGACTACAAAAACATACCCTACACTTAAAGTATAATCAAATTGTAAGTACATATAGGAAAAAATAAAAATATCACTAATATCTAAGGTTGTATATTTAATTAAAGAATAAATTATACCTAGTTTCACAAGATCTAAAATATGGCCAAAGTCAATCGATGATGCCATTTCATGATTTGTCAATTGTTGGAGTGAATGGCTACTCTCTGTAGGTGATATCATTATTTTGACTCACATTCATTCTAATTAAATTTCATACATGGGGAGCAAAAACATGTCATATCCCTAGTATAAATAGTCCATGAACTTCAATTCGAGTTTTGAATGGAGTGAAAAACACTTGATCCAGTTACTGTATTGAAATCTTCATACATTTCCTTATGTTATTCCTCTATTAACCAAAAAAATCTTCATACATGAGAATGTTTATCCAATCCATGACAAATATTTTCATTACAGCAAGTCACAATACTTGAACATCAATCAAATTAAAACCATCCTTGTGCTTTGTCTGCTCTCTTTTAAAGGTTATTTTTACACATGCACCTGGACCATCATGTTCCCCTTTTTTATGCCCAACCTCAAAGAAGCTCTAAAAATGTTAAATATCATTTTTATTATACAATCTACTTAATAATTAAAACGTTTGAAAATTCTTAAACCTCCCTACATAATTTTTGACCAAATGTAGTGTGTATCAAACATGATTTCTCTTGCATTCATATTTATATAAAATATCTCAAAACCACCTTAGACAAACTCTAGAGAATGCAATCTGTCCTCACTCATATAAAAATGGTACTCCCTCAAAATATTTCTATTGTTATTTATGCTATCAGGTGCATGTTTGAATGTAATATGAATAAAAATTCTAATTTGAATTGAATTATAACATTGGGATTAAACTTTATTTTATGGTTATAGTGTGTAGTTCTCAACAAAGTCCACAACTAAAATAATGGTGCCAATTGAAATGTTGTCCTTGCATATCTTGAATTGATTATATAACCATTTTGATTTGTGTGTATGTATTTCATATTGGTATATAATATTCTTATTGAATTCAAACATAAAATTAGATACAAAAACTTTGGTTATAATTAATTCACATCTTGATGAATCTTTTCCATTTTTTAACACATACTTTAGAGATTTGTACTTCTTGTAATCAACTAGTTGCTTTCCAAATTCATGTGAAATATCTTCATGTATACAACTCAACAAATTTGAAAAATCACCATAACTATTACATGTTCCATCTAAACATTGTTTGGTAAAAACAATTGTCCTTCAGGTCTTTGACAAAAAATAACCTTGGATTAATTCTCTTGATGTCTTAAGTGGGGAAGACACCATACATTCCTACAAAATCTTATTAGTATGTAAAGTATAATGTATATGATGAAGAACATCAAAATACATAGTAAATTCAATATTTACCCTATAACATGTGGTGTGTGCTTGGTTGATTTTAACATAGAAAGGCTTGCATATCTCAAATGACCTTTGTCTAATTATCAATTGGCCATTAAAATTTTCAATGAACTTTTTATAAAATTTTGTTTGAGTCCTATCAAATAAATGTTTTGCATGTGGCTCACAATTTTTTGAGCCTTTTCTTATTTTAAAAATATATTTTACATTAGATGACACCCTTGTGTTTTCATGCCAAAACATTTCAATCAAATTTCTTGTTCGTTCAACTAATACCTTATCTTTTCAAGGGAGTGTACCACTAAACACCCAATAATCCATGAGTGGAGGGTCATCAAGCCTTGTTCTTATTTTTACTGTATTTATTAGAGTTTTTCTATTTAAATTCAAGGCTTTACTTATTTCACTAAGAATTCTAGCTTTGGATGTTGACTTAATCACTATAGATTTCATTATTACTCATCTTGCTATATTACTATCTTTATTATGAATGTTATTGCATATTTTTTTGAATGCATTAAATAAATTATTTATTATTGTATTATTTATTCCTCCATGTTGAATGTTCTTAAACCCAAATTATGCATCATAGGGAAATTTTTTTGCATTTTCTTAATTGAACAAATAGTTGACATCATTTTCTATGGGTTTTATTCTCAGATACATAATCCCATACACATTGAGCATGATGTTAAACTGATCTTTTTTACATTTTACCTTCCATAGGTTTTATTATTTTCTAATCTATTTCAACCAAATACCTTTGAATTCATATTATTATCCTTTGAGGTGTGGGTATAAGAGATATATTTTGTATTAAATTAGGTGGTGTTACCACTTCAACCATAATAGGGATAGTAGAGGGTTGACTATCTACATTAGACCCTACAAGCAAATTAAATTTCTCTTCATTGGGAGACACATGATTTAAGGTCATTACTTGATGTTTATTATCATCATACTTAAAAAACTTATGAATAGATGTTTCATTATATTGTGTTTGTCCATATGTTTGATCACTCATTACAAATTCATTACTTACATGCTCTAAATTTTGAATTTCATCATGCAACAAAGATTGATTGGGTTCTCTTATCTCATTTGAAAACATATCTAAGCTAAATTATATAGAACTAGGCATGTTATTTTCATTTGAATATTACTTGGTGTAGAAGAAGTACCTTCGCCTTGCCTAGAAGCCCTTATGGGTACTTTCCTAGTTGTTTGTCTTTTTCTTTCTTTTTCACTTTTCTCTTCAATTTCATCATTTGTTAGATATTTGATTGGTATTTTTCTATGAAGTCCCAATCCCATTATTTATCTTCATCAAAATAAGACAATTTTAGATTCAAACTTGAAGAATTTGTAATGATTTAAACAAATTAAATGAACAATTTACCAAATTCACATAGTTACAACACAAAAACCAATTTATAATTTGTAAAGAGAAAAACAAAGGAGTAAGTTTCATGGAAAATCTAAGATAAATTTGTGAATCACAAAGGGCATGTGAACTTTTGAAAGCATGCATGCCCCTTGTGATACATGAAAAAATGGGCAAATATAATTAAAGAGGAAAAAGTTGGTTTGCAAAGGGCATACGCCCTTTGCAAGTTTAGAATATTTTTTGACACTTTCCCTTGAAATTTGCCTCATTTATAGGCTTGGGGGGTCCCAAACCTTGTCCAAACTCTGTCATGAACTAGCCAAGGAAATTTCTAAGAAATTTATAGTTTTCCTCATCTTTGTCAACACGTCTAATCAAGCAGCTTTTATAATTTAAAGTGTGTGTGTGTGGGGGGCAGGGGAGTGTTTATATAGGGGAAAACATAGTTTTAGAATATATATTCTTTTTAATGTTAGAATATTATTTATAATTAGTACTCAATTTCTACATAACATACCTCATTATGGACTATATACATACCCTCACAAATTTCCTTATAACTTTTTAAATATTAATCAAATGTTTATAAAAATTATATCTCAACCATATACATATTGTCAATTATGCTTTAAAAAGATGATTTTCATGAAGTTAAGGTCAGAAGTTGTGTTTATACACTTACAATTTTAATTTTTTAGTTGTCTTGACTTGTAAAATTATTTTAAAACTATATATATAATAAAAAATATTCTTAACAATATTTGACATTTCACCTATCTATATATGAAGTTTCATACAAAAGTTCATTTGTTTACTCAAAAAAGTGTGTTTGTACACATACAATCTCCTTATCTTTTCACAAAAAATAACCAACCTATTATCATAAATGTATCTCTTTTTCACACTTTTATCTAGGTATTGAAAAAATATATATATTGAAACTACATTCAAAATTACATAATTCATGTTCTTATATCATTTTCAAATTCATTTTTGAAGTGTCTCTAACATTCTCTCCAAGTTTAACTATTTTTATTTTCAAGAAAAAAAGTGTTGCTTTATACCCATCTTTTGTCCCCCATTATCCTACATCTACCCAAGCTCAACCATCAAACTAACTTTGATCATGTTAGTGGTAGAGAGGAATTATTAAACAATTATAGAAATGATAGCATTGAAAACATGCTCAGAAGGAATGTAGAATATATTATACGGATGACATGGTGAGACTCTACCAACAAAAGCCATTTGTGATTTTTTGGTAGGAGTATAGAACTAAAGGATGAGTCAAATATTCTTTCACAATGGGATTCATTGAGCTAAAAAAATAAGAAAAAAGAGTTCAAATCCAAATTATGGAAAAAAAAACCATGCCAAAAAGGAAATAAATAGACACGAACCAATCATAGCCAAAATATGGTGGCAGTGAATGCAAAGAAAGAGAAAAATGAAATTGATTGCCAATATCAATACCTGATGTCATCAACAAAGCATAACTATGATTATAAATGACAATATCTATCAATTGGTCAATTACAATATTCACAAAATCATTAGCAATCTTATTCATTTATTAAGTTATGTTATTGTAACATGTACGATGACATTTATAACATATGTGATGACATTTTTTATTAATGTGGTTGATTTCAAAGTAATGAATTTAGTTAACACTCATTATTAGTGCTTAATACTTTGACAAAGGGTTTTCATGACATGGACTAAATTTGGATAGATTTTCTATTCCATTCAAAGTAGAGAGGGTAGTCTCTCAAAACTATCAGACATTTTTAACTTTTTAAAAAAAGCACAAGTAGTATTTGTTCACTTTTAGCATATCATGTCAGTAACACTACAAATTGATATTTATGATAAAATGTTTTTGAAATCTATTTTCATTCTTAGAGCAAAAAACTTATTATCCTCCATGGGAAAATTAAGTGCTCTATGTCTGACATGTAAGGTTTAATGAATGGAATTATTTGATGTTGTTACTTTGTCATCTTGTGAATCTTACAAAGCCTAGCCTAATGGGAACTTGTAGCATCATTCAGAGTAAGAAAATCTATTCTTCCAAATGTGTCAGAAATTTTAGATCCCAAGAGAGCACATCCCAATGGTAGATCACCATGTCATTCAGAGTTAGAGAGGCCAATCCCCTAGACCTATCATAGATGTCATAACTCGGTAAATCCTAGCCTAATGGGAACTTATCATGTCATTCAAATTCAAATAGGATAGTTCTACAAACCTGTCAAAGATATCAAAGATCTAGAGAACCCATTCTAATAGAAGATCACCACATCATTTAGAGTACAAAGGTGACTCCCCCACCTATCATAGATGTCAAAAACTGAGAGAGCCTATTGTAATGGGCACTCACCCTGGAATTCGATGTTAGAGAGGGGAGTAGCCAGGACCTATCAATGATATCAAAGACTAAGAGAGTTGAGCTTAGTGGGATATTAATACATCATTTAGAGTTAGAAAGGTGAATCACCCAAATCTATCAGAGATGTTAGATCTTGAGAGAGCCTATCTCAATCACAAAATGCCACATTATATAATACAAAGATGAACTGGTTGCCCATTATGACTCAGAAAGATAAAAATAAAGTACAAGCATTTAACTAGGACCAATCAAGGTTTTGCACATATCCCTAGATGACATATCATATTATCTAGGATAAAGGCATGAAGTGTGAAGTTGTGCTTAGACAGTGACCATTAATAAAAAATTATAAATCAATGAAATATATCAAAAAGTGGGGACTAGTTTAGGATACTCTAAGGTACATGGTCACATACGTGCCATGCACCTCAAGTACTAGAACACCACTTTCCATATTAGTTTAACTAGGTAGAAGTATTACAATGATATTTTTAGATTAGTTTAGGAGTGCTCTATATCTGATAGGTAAGATTTAATGACTATTTTTGTTTTTTGTCATTTTTATTTCATCATCTTATGAATATCATAGAGCCTAGCCTAATGGAAACTTTCCACATTAATTATATTTATAAAGGCTAGTCTCTCGAACTAATTAGAAATGTTAAATCCCAAGAGAGTGCATCCCAATGAGAGATCACCATGTCATTTAGGGTCAGAGAAGCTAGTCTCCTAGACCTCCTATAGATGTCAAAGATCAGGAAAGCTTAGTCTAATGGGAGATCATCATGTGATTTAGAGTCAGACAAATCAGTCCCCTAGACCTATCCTAGATGTTATAGACTGGGAGAGCCCAGGCCAATAGTAGATCACCACATCATTTAGAATTAGAAAGGTGATTCCATCACACCTACTAGATATGTTAGAGCTCAAGAAAGCTTAGTAAAATGGGCATTCATCATGTCATTTAGAGTTAGAAAGGGAAGTGTAAAGGGCCCATCAGGGATGTTAGAGACTAGGAGAGTAGGGCTCAATGGGAGATCAATGCATCATTCAAAGTGAGAAAGGTAAGTCTCCTAGAGTTATCAGAGATGTTAGAGCTGAAGATATCCTAGATCTATGAGAATATATCACATCACATAATGCAAAGATGAATAGATTACCACTTGTGACTTGGAAAGCTTAGAATAAAGTAGTATCTATTAATTAGGACCAATCAGGGTGTGGCATGTGTCCTCGACACATCCTCCTAATAAAGATAAAGGCATGGATTTCAAAGTCATGCTTAGACAATAACCACTAATAAAAATTCAATAGACTGATGACACATGTCAAAAAGTAAGGACTAGCTGAGATAACTTCAAGGTATGTGATCACATGCCTTCCATGTACTCATGAGAAATAAATGTGAATCTCCTAGACCTATTAGATATGTTAGAGCCTAAGATATCTTGACTCAATGGGAATCTATCACATCATATAATACAAAGATGAACTAGTTGTCACTTGTGACTTAGAAAGATCATAATAGAGTAGGAGCCATTAAGTAGGAGCAATCAGGGTATGACATGTGTTCCTAAGTGACACATCATCTTATTTAAGATAAATACATGGAGTGTCAAGCTATGCTTATATGGAAACCATCAATAAAAAAATCTAATATAATGATGGTACATGTCAAAAAATGGGGACTAGTCGAGGGAACTCTAAGGTATGTGATTGTGTGCCTACCACACGCTCATCATTAACAAAATGGGAAGATAGAATAGATTGGATAGATTATAAAAACATCCCATCACTAATGCTATATCCATCTAATGGTGGAGTATCATGCACTCAAAATCTAATTCTAGATTTGGAATTAAAATGAAAAAAATCTCACCACCAATTCAAATTTCAAATTTATGGCAAGTGAGTTGTCAAATAACATTAATGTAGGTACATGTGTGCACAAGATTTTAAAACCTAAATTAATCCCATTAATGGTTACCATTATTATCTTATAAGAAATTTTGCACTTCTTATTTTGAAATTCATAAACAACTTTTGTATCCTACACTTTTGACACCCTAAAGCTTCCCAGTTATTTTTTTGTTCTATTTCAATAGCTTGTACATCCACTAACATGAAGCCTAATCCCAAGTATTAAGACACCATTTTACCTACTAGTTTAACCATATACAAGCATTAAAATGACATATTCAAACTAATCAAGTAACTCCCCATGGACTCTAGCAATGTCGATGACTAGCTAGCCAAATACGAGGTTGCACTTCAGTGTTATAAAATATGTAGACTCCATAGAGTTATATTTAAATAAAAGGCATTACCTATGTTGACCTACTAGGTGGCATTCTTCATAAGGGAATCCAAGTACATGATGTTTTTAATGATTGTGCATTCTCACCCACTTCTAGACACTAAATTACTGACATGTTTAAGAATGCCTTCAAGGCATACTACTCCATCTTGGACTTCTTGTTCATATGATGCATTGGTAGTATCGTCTTGGATTACCAATCACCAAATTTTTATTATTCTCTAGGATAGGTCCAAGAACCCAAATTCAAAGTGGGTGAACAAATAAAATATCAATGTTTACATGGTATGCACCTTTCGAAAGGAGGTATGAGTACGCATGATCCTTTTGAATCAATTGTTTAGAGACTTGGACTGCCATCATATCAATGAGCTATGGGTGCCCCTTCTACACATGATTCTAGTTTTATCTAACATCCTAGACCTTAGAGGATTGAGAACTTCAAGTTAATCTAGACCATTATAGATGCCCAAAATGGGGGTGATTTTTACATGATGAGTTATCTACTTAACACCATTTTTGAAATGATCTTATTCAATCTATTAGCCTTTCCTTTTTTAGGTTACTAGTGGCTAAACTATCCAATTGGTTTTCTTTAAGCTCTATGGTTTCTAGTTCCACTACCATGTCCAAGATGTTTGTGATTATTTCTACCCAATGCTTTACTAGGCGATCAATGAAGCTCCCATTCTCTAACTTTTAAATATAGTGCACAACTCTACCAAAACCATAAGGGACTATTGGTTGTATAAAAATGACATAGTGGTCTAAGTCATGATCTTCATTAAAGAACCCCTACACTTGCCATACTATGTGCTTGACCACTTAGCAGAACAGGAGATCCCCTATCAATTGGTGAATGGTATCCGCATCCACTATATACAGTGTTAGTAAAAGATGTTCCCTTTGCTCCCCATAATGATACAAAGTCATATTTATAATAACTTTTCCTATATATAAAATATTTCATGTGGTTGAGACTCCTTCACTTTGGTAAAATGTAAGATTCAATAATGGGACCTTAAAGGGGTGATTCAAACCCATTTTTCACAATATAGATCTCATCTAGACATCAACTACAACCATTAGGCCAAGGATGATGATGATTTTTACCTAGATGTTATCGATGACTATGAGGTGTGATTATGAATAGTGGCCAAGAGGAAGAACAAAGGGAAGAAGGCTCAGGTAGGCCCCTCAATAACTACTCTAGCTCCTACTTGGCCTAAAAAGGACCTAATTGGAACTTATCTAGACATATCATGGAGAATCTTGAAGGTTATCCTACCACCTTATCCTCCTCAATTTTCACCTCCACCTCTTCCAATTTTTATTCAAGCTTTATTTCTAGCAACAACCCTAATTTCTCATGTTCTGCTTCCACCAATAGTCCTAGTTCCTCAAGCTCTGTCTATGTCTCCTTTATATGCTACTCTAAGAATCTCATGTAGAATCTTGAAGTGTACCATACCACCTTATCCTTCTTAATCTACCCTTCACCTCCTTTATTTATTCCTCAAACCTTGCTTCCACCAATAGCCCTAGATCCTCAAGTTCCACTTCCACTAATAGTCTTAATTCCTCAAGCTTTGCCTCTACCTCCTTCACATGCTCTTGGCACTCTAGCTTTACTTGTTTTGGGAGTGCCTTCCACCAATCCCTAGCAGCCCTAATCTTAGAATACATAGCATCAAGTAGCCCAAGCATAGTCTACTCAAACATCAGTGCCACAGCCTTTGAGATTTGATACCATAGTCATTTTGATAACAATCCCTAAACGAGGTACTTAATAGGCACCCATATAAGGTTACCTTCTCACTCCTCCATCTTCTCCTATTTAAATTTTTCCCCTTGATCCTATCATGATTTGAATCCCTATTCTCTCACCTACTAATTTCACTCCACCTCCACCATTTCCCAATATTTTGCCTTCATCTTTCACCTAAATACCCTTAGGCTCAGTCCTTTTGAATGTTATCACTTTCACTTTCCCTCTCACTCTACCCATCTCACATCCTAGAGTCATCCTAGTGCCTTATTTGTGTATGCCTTCGATAATAGGTGTGGTTATAACCTCTAAGGTTCTACCACCTCTGTCAAAGACCCTCTCAGCCCTCACTCTAGTCATCTCAGTGATTCCTTCTATGGATCCAAGTCATCTATCATCAGCTCATGCATCTCTAATTATCATAGTTGAATAGTTCATCATATAAATTATATCTAATCTAGAGAATAGGCTAAATAAGAATCATAAGGTGACCCATCTTTTAACTCCTCCAATTCTAGTATCAAGAGCCCAATGATTGGCTCCCTAGCCCACTCTCCCCCTTACTAAAGGCCCTATTGGATTCACTTTAAATCAACCCATCTCATCTCTATTGTTCCATGATTCATTACTAGGACCAATCCCAACTCAGGTCAATCTAACCAAAGAATAATTGTGAGCTCAATTATTCTCATGGGCTTCCCCTTTCATTATCCCTCCCTTCACACCCATACCCCCCTCGCCTCCAATCCTTTCCTCTACACTGATTCCACTTCCTCCATCTCTCCTTACCTCATTGTCTAAGAAAGTTGTCAAGGACATGTAGATCCAAGTCCAAAATTTTGAGGCTCAAGTTAAGGATACCCTCATATTATTTTTCTTGATTATGAGGAAATTATTGGAGACTTAGGCTAATATTGATTTAATTATACAAAGGACATAGGCTTACAAGGGAAGAATCATGGAGATTAATAAGAAGTGTTGAAAGTTGCATGTCATGGTCAACAAGGGGATGTTATCAAAGCTCAAATTGATGCCTACATTAGATTTAGCATTGTACCAAACTTATGTCAAAAACATGAGAGAAGTGATGGAAGAGTGGCTAGCCTTGGCCCACACTACCACATAACCCCTAAAATAGGGTAAGAAAAAGAGTATTGACATACTCCCAAGAGGTCAATATCTCAATGTTATTCCACTTAGATGGCACTCTACTCAACCAAGAGGAATTCATAGTCTATCTAGGTCAATTTTAATAGGTTAAGAAAGAGAAAGTGAATCAATAAGGAGCTTAAGAGGTGTTGGATCTATCAACCTAGTGCACTACAAGCATAAACTAGGTTTTAGGATTCTAGGCCTCGATGGATGTATTTTTTAGGTCTCCTAGAGACTAGTAACTCAGGGAGATGTGATCTTTATATATCCTTCAATGAACTTGGTCAAGCAATACAAGGAGTATGATCTCTTATCAATCATACTATAATCTATAAGTATACTTTTGAGGGATAAAAACCTACAAAAATAAGAAATGTCTAATGGGCTAAGCTGACCTTAATCACCCTTGTTTGAAGATTGATTGTTGCCAATTTATATGATACTCTCAGGAGAGAAATCAATCCACATGTATTTTTTCTACCTATTATGATTGTGTAATTATGCTCATTTATTATATGTATGCAACTAATGGTTTGACTTTGATAATTGACAATTATTATTCTGACTTGGATTTGATATGCTTTAGACTTGGATTATGATTGTTGCTAGTGATATATTCACAATTTTAAAAGAATATGAAAATTTTTATAAATGTGTAGTAGTGTATATATGTGGTATTAGATAAGGTCCAAGTCTCCTTTCAAATGAGACCTTGATTTTTTTATATATGAGCCTAACTAGGTAATTAATCACACTATCAACACACTAGATAGATGGGTTGAACCTAAGAAAATATTTGATTTTAAAAGTAGTCATTATTAGGAGAGTGTTTGTATCAACCATATAAATTTAATATTGATTAAAAATACTAACCAAATTTGATGAAACTGACCTATGTACAAACATACTTAATTTAAGGTCTAAAGACATTTGTGTAGGATATTAAGTAGGTTTAAAATAAATAGTGGGGTTCTTGTAGGTGTGTAACAATAAAATGTAAGGGTCAAGATCATAAGGTAACATGTATTTATGATAAAATGTTATATTAGGACCATATTTGTGTGCTCAAGTCATGTGTGGTAAATGTATGTCAAGCTTTGTCATTTCCAAGTATGTAACATCCCCACTACAATATACTTTAAAAAATATGATTTTTTTTAAATTTAGTCAATGTGTTCTTTCATTAGATTTCATCAAGAGAATCTAATTAGTGATCTAGATAAAAAATTATAAGCATGATAACTATAAAATAAGGGTATAGCAGCTATTTATCACTAATCACTATCATCAGTTGAAATAAAACATAACTGAATATAGAAAGTAATTACATGTTTCTAATCATAGTTGGTACAATCATGCAACCACTATTATCATGGTACAATCAGTAAATAATTACAACTCATTAAAAAATAATGTCTCAATAATAATAAATTCAATATAATATAAAATATACAAGATATAAGGCTCCACAGAGTAGGAGTTTCTCAAAACTCCAGTATCTATGGCAATCTTAAGTGTAGTCTCCAAATAAGTAGTGTAGTCTACATATTTCTAATTTCCATAAGTAGGTTTAATTATAGTACATCTATGATGAACAATCATAGTCCATTATTTATATGTACAATTAATACAATCCAAACAACCCATCATGATAAAGAGAGTCATAAATCTCATGCAAACATAATCTTTCATTTAAATAACTAGTTACATTTTTAGGAGATTGTATTAATGTAGTTATAGTTTCCTAACCCTCGAGATCCTATAACTTATTTTTAACAATCAATAAAACTATGGTTATAGTCATACGACCCAATACACCAATTTATGTCATATATTTACATGGATACTTGAATTCGCATATAGGTGAATTTACTATATATAACCTTGTACATATTAACTATGTTCATAATACATACCACATATAATTACTCAAACAATATTTAAATACGATATCTAAATGTTAACAATCATTTGTAATTCTTAACCAAAGACTTCAACCATTTTAACTTCCCATTCATGAACTATCAATACTAGTATATTCTAATAGGATTGACTTAGGATCAGTAATATAAGTTATATTAATAAGATTATTTGAAAATAAGTCATAAGTTCTAATAAAACAATATTATATTAGATATTATAGCTCTGAACTATTGTCAATCTAATAGCAATATGATTAATTATTCATTGATTTGCTACCACATAGATTATCCAGCTTATGGGAACTTTGGAACATGGTATGGAGTTCCATCAAATAAAAATTGAAAGAATATTTTTTTTGGATGGATATTTCATGTTTATGAATATAATTTACACTAGAATACATATACAACAAACACATATATCAACATAAATAACCACTTTGAGGAATGATGCAAACCATGTAATTTAATCAAATAGATCAAAAACCATGTAAGCATAATTATATTCAACATGAAATTTCTCGGTTCATTCAAAGAATAATATGGATCAATAACCATGTAAGCTTAATTTCTCTTTTATTTGCATATTGCATTGCAGTTTTAGTGGATGTGGTAGATTGAATAAGAATATAGGTCTAGGAGTATTTATAGCAACTCTCATTTTGAGTTAGATCTTAAAAATGATGTGTCTTATGTTCTTATGTTAGACATATATGCATAAGTGGAATGATGTTCAAAAGGTAAGAAGATTGATGGAAGATGGAGGAATATGGGATGATAATATATTTTTTGTACTTATGATCAGAAGTGAAGCTCATCTCATAGTCATCTATGATGATAAAGTAGGTTGTGAATTATAAAATGCAATGTTTGTTGATGGACTTGTACTCTTTATATGTTCATATATGTGTATACATCCAATTCCTTACACCATTATTTTGAAATTGTCAATCTTACTCAAAAATTTTGAAAATGCACAATTTAGGCCAAAATCACTTAAACATGCTAAATGGTTCAAGCTTTTCATATACAAGTGAAATTTTAGGCTAGTATATCCCTAAATAGGGCAATTCATTTTATGTTATTATTAACTTTTCTCAAATCATTTTGAGTCAAAATGGCAAAAATGCATTTGGGTGCTTTGTGTCACTTTTTTCTCCAAATTCTCAAGCATGCAGCATATACAAGTGTTATTTTATGTCAAAAACATCCTAAATGGGACATTGGTCTAGACCCAACTAACATCTTCCTCTAATTCCACTCTCATAAAATTATGACCCAATAATATGACATTCTGACCAGTTTGATTAATTGTGCACTGATTTCCAAAGAATTGCACTAAAATTGATTAATCTTACTTAGGCAAATTAAACCAAATTATGAGCTTAATTAATAATTTTATAGAATTTATTAAATATTTATTTATTTGAAATTGATTCCTATTATCTACATCATCAATTGATATCATTAGTGGGGTGGCATCCATAATCTATAAATGTAACAAATATCAGGTTTATAGCCTCCCATGCTTCTTTAATGCCTCTTCCTCCTACATATTTATGAGGATATTTATGTATTAGTTATGTAATATTCAATTAATTCATGGCCACACATCTTTATCTCAAGATGGACAATCATGGTTGATCATGATCGAATTCAAAAATCTATAAATAGGAGGGCCAAGGCCACTTTGATTAAGCTTCATTTGTGTAAACTTATAATGTAGGATTCTCTTTACAGACCATTTGAGTGTAGTTTGATAATTATTTATTTGTAATAGGATAGATTTAAGATAGGCATAGCATTGATTTTCATATCATGAGCCTAGTTTAATTGGTGATCTTGAGATGATGGAGGAACTTTGTATTCATCATTGATAAAGACTTGAGCACCAAATCAAGGGGAAAACCATGTTTCCAGCTACATATGGATGGTGGGATGTTCTTGGGAAGGTAATGTATATGTGTTTTTTTTCATTTATTCTTAATTATCATTTTCAAACCCCATTGAATAGGTTGTCCTAGATTTTTATGTTCTTATGCATTTTTCTTGATTTTCATGACTAATTTTTTATCTAACCATATTTGTAATCCATATCTACAATATGTAGCTAAGGTGGAGACTGAATCTAGGTAGCACTGCTTCAAGGATCTTAATCTAGGCTATCAAGTCTCAAACCATAGGGCAGACTTATTAATATGACCAAGTTAAAGTTTAGAGTTACACACTTCATATTATACAAAATATACATAGAACTTATATAATATTTTATAGATCAAGGTAAACTATATGTGCATATTCAAGTTCATAGTTTATAGTATATCAATGATATATATTTAATTCCTATTGTATTCACATGAATTGATGATATTTATTTAACTCCTATTTTAAGTTTTGAGTAAAACATAGATGTATAAAATATATAAAACTATATCTAAGATTTCATGAACTTCACAATGAAATTTAAGATTCCACCTACCTTGTAAAAGCATCTAAATTGAAATGGTGAAATCCATAAGTATTTTGCTCATTTTTTTCTCTCTTTCCTCCTCAATGCTCTACTCTTTATCCTTTTTTACTTATCGCTCCACCGTCCACTGCCCTTGTCCAATTCTCCTCTTTATCACTACCCTTATGCAAGCAAAAACTTTGTGCTTTTCTATTTTCTATATTCTTTCATAAGTCACCAAGATTTTTTTATGTTCTCTAATTCACCCAAAACTAGAAAATCTTTGTTTTATTTCTTTATTATAAAAATCTATTATAATTTCCAATTATAACACCATAAAATTGTTTTGTTTATTTTATTTATTTTTACTCCTTATGTGACACTTCATTTATAATAATATGACTTAATAATAAATAATCACTTAAAATAAATAATCTTAATAACTTAATAGCAATATGACTAATATAAAATCATTTACATTCCATTATCAAAAATGGTAAATCACACACTATTATACCAATTTGAATTATAACAATGTATTGTTGTGTTATATATATATATATATATATATATATATATATATATATATATATATATATATATATATATATATATATATATATATATATATAGTAAGATGTTTAATCCATATAATGATATTCCCAAATATCATAGAGATAACTAGCTAATATTCCCAAACATTACAAGATATGAGGCTTTGTCTACATATGGTAGTATGAGATACTTATTCATACAAATTTACATTCTCAAAAAATATTAATAATCATGAATATCATATAACATAGTAACATTATTCATCCGAATATACTTATAATAACCACAATGCAATCCCATAATATTTATTCTACATAAGCATTAAACTAAGCTAACATGAAACTAACATGCATAAACACTTATCTAAATGCAGACATCATCAAAATATACTAATGCTAAAAATTCAAATTATGTATAAAATGTGTATTATTTAGCATGGTGTGTGCATGGGTTCTATCTATTCTTTTGTCATCTCTCAACACCTCCATCTACATCACCCTCTCTAATGATGCTCTCCCTCTATCATAATCTGAGGGATGAATCTTTTATGTGTCAAACTCATAATAAGAATGTAGTTAGTCTATAATGTCATGACATATATCATAAAATATTGCTATAATAACAAATCAACATGATCACAATGTAAAGAATATATAATACAACTATCTCATAGAAATGAAATCATGTACTTAAAATAACATACAACTATCCCATAATAGCATATGACTTATATCTTGGTTGATAATAATCAAATCAAATTATAAACCATAAAAATCCATGGAAATTAAGTAAATTTACTTAGTGAAAAATCAAGATGTAACATCCCTCTTCCTTTATTTTTTTTATTTTAGGAAACTTGGGTTTAGTTCTTAAATAATAAAGGGTCTGGATTAAGGGATAAAATATAATCAAATACATTAAAATACAAATTTATATCAATTTAAATGAATTATGTGAAGAAGAGAAATAAATTATCTGAAAAAATAGGTTGAGATGGCTGTTGTAGGGTTTGAAACTAGTTTTTCAAGATGGGACAATGTCACAAATTATAATCTAGTTTGTGTTTGATAAAAGGATAGGACCACCAAAAATAGGACACCCTAGCATCTAGTGTTATTGTCTACTCCTACCATTATTGTCCAAACTAGTCATAGAGACTTGAATTTTCTAGGTTATTTGTGTTATCCCTATGTGAGCCTACCTATGAAATCTTGAATGTTGAATGTCGATGAAATCATTGTAGAGTTGTTTTAATCTTCAAACCCTAGATCTATCTACACACATGAAACAAAAAACACATCAAAATCAAAAGGGGTAAAAACTAGGTTAGGGGAAGTGTGATCGCATGATCTAGAATCCTTGTTATCGTGATCACTGCCTACATTAACCCTCAATCTAAGGTCTCAGATCAAATGAAGTTCTCCCTTAGGGAACATGCATAATCAATACACACAGTAGATGTAAGAATAAACTTTCATCTAGGCCCTTCCTTGATCAAGAATGTAAATCTATATGTGATTCAAAATGTTGGGTTATATTATTAACTGATTTTAATTACTTAGTGTGCCAAAGTAGTAAGTGATAAAAGATTTATTCACATTTAGCTGACATAAAAAAGGTAAAAAAACTTAAGGGAGGGGATAAGAAGGGTTTAGGACCTACTAAGTGAAGACAAATGACCATTGGGATTCAAAATGCAAAAGGAAAGGAGCATCAAAAATAGGACATCTTAGGGTCCAAGGCTATAGTCAAATTTTAGCACTCCTAATCTATAAGCTCGAGACTTAGGGAAATAGGATTGGCCTGGGGAATACTACCTATATGAGATGGAATGAGTGGTTAAAAGGTTCTAGATGATTGGTTATGAATAAAAAGGTGATCAAGGCTAGAAATAAGACCAAGAGAAGCAAAATAAAAGACATGGTTATTGCGAACAAGGCTCATATTCTCTAGTCAGAGTCTACTATGAAAAAGATTGTGAAAAGATATGATATATGTGGTTGCTTGACCAATTTAAGGTATATAAATTTTACCCCTTTTATTCTAGTGATGCAATGAAATGAAATAATAGAGTAAAAGAAGGAAGAAGAAAAATGCATACCTGAACCTACCTACATGGAGATGAATGTGTTGCAAGGATCTAACTCACTTTCTAGCTAGGGAAGTGGATGAAAAGCTTAATAGTGCCTAGAAAAAGAAGGAATACTTAAAATGGATATCCTTTGTGCTAAATCTGAATGTGGAAATGTGTAACATGGAGGAGGGTAGTGCTTGTCCCCTATGTTGAATTTGACTAAAAATGAGGAATGCTCAGAGACCCAAAATCAATGTTTGTCCTTTGTCACACATAAACTCATGTAATCTATAATGTGTGTATAAAATTTGTATGTTGTGAATAGAAAAATCTATCATGCCCCCACTCTAAATATTTGAACTAAAATTGAGAAATGGTCAGAGGCCCAAAACTACTGTATGTCCTTTGTCTTGCATAAATTCATGTAGTTTGGGTTTAAGTAATATAATAGACCAATCCCTATAGATGATCGTGCGGTCCACCCTAGTGACAACTTGGGTACAGTTGGGTATAATCTAAAACTCTGATCAATGTGTAATAAGAGAATGGCATGTCTTTCCATTCCATTTGTATAATCTTAAGTGATGAAGAACATGAACATATGTGCCATGCGTCCAAATTTGGTATGTGAGTGATGCATCTATATAATCTGATAATCTATATAACCATGTGTGATATGACATATCTTATCATACCTCATGTGCGAAATTGGAGACCCAAAACACTGTGCTCTACATTATACCCTATACTATGTCTATAGTTAGCTATCTAATTTTAAAATTGTGTCATGTTATATGAAGATGTATGTGTGAGATGTGTAGTATGTACATGCCCCCAAATCTAGTATCTAAGTCTATATCTATATCAAAATCACTATGAATCCATATGATTTGAACCACTATATCTGCATAGTCTGTGTATCTAAAAACTGAAAGTATATCCTTTTGAATGTCCTAAGTAATGCTGAGTGACCCATATAATCTAAATCAATATATGTCTTAATCGATCTGAATTGAACCTAATAATTTGATTGTTGGATGTGTAAGAACCATGGTATATCCACTTATGAGAGTGGATGGGTATGTTGGTTAAGTGTAGAAATAAGAATAATATTAATGATTCCCCCTTCTAGGGAGGGATGGAATTTTTGATAGAAGAAGTTGAGCCAAAAGTGATGACTAGTGGTATAGTAATAGAAACAATGTTGGGATGTTATGAATAGCTTAAAAGTTTGTTAGATTACTTAGATTTTGTAGTTGAGAGTGGAACATGTTTTTAATTAGTGATGACTAAGATGTGAGTTTGAGCATAAGATAAATATAGAGATGTTTGTGCCATAGTAGGCAGACAAGGTAGTAAGAAAGAGAAGCTTGAGTGATGTCAAATGTATCATTGTCATCATTCCATAGAAGAAAATGGTTCAAAAAATGGAGTTATGAGGTTCGAGTTATGGGCAAAATAGGATTTTGTTTTGATTAAGAAAGTTGGCTAATATAGCAAATTGGATTTATTCTTGATTCATGTGTGTATTGACTAGGTTTAAATTTTGAGGTCTAGAATGAGACAGATTCTAAGGAGATGAGCTATGACCCAGTTTGAGTAGTTGGCAACCTAGGTTTAGGCTAGTGGTGATGTGAACCTAGTAAGTAACCTAAATGCTTAGTTTTTGTCTATTTTTAGGCCTATTTTGATGTTTTTGAGATCTTAAAAATACCTAGGAAAAATTTTCTAGTTTTAGCACCCCTATCCAGGGTTCAACATTCATGTATAGGTTTTATCACTCCTATCCAATGTTGTTATCCTGAAGGCAAAATTTTTTAATGATGTTGCTTTGTTGTTGACTATTGTTCTATTATGGATTTTGAATTGGTACTATTGATTGATATATGCATTATTTTTAGTGTTTTATAAGGTGAGGTACATATGAGAGAGCTCCATAGGGGTCAGGTAATGGAGACATTGAGGCTATTACCATTGTTTGTTGATGAGAGAGATGTCATGGATAGGGTAAGATTGGGTCATGTATGTGACCTAGGCATAATGTAGTGGGATCGATATCTGATTACTACCATTTTTGAGAGGTGGAATGTGGATACATGTACTTTTTGGCTTCATATAGGGGAAATGACTATGACTCTGGAGGATGTGTATTACATATTGTACTTACCAATTAGTGGGTGGTAAGTGGAACAAGATGATATGGGTGTTGATGCCATTGATTGTGCACCCTTGTATTTTACTAGTGTTCCCTTAGGTATACATTAGAGAGAGAGTGATAGTGATTTACTATTGTTATTTATTGTGTAGTCTAGTGTTTCATGCTTACGAAAGTGGTTATATTTTTTGTTGGTATTGTTTATTATTGTGGATGGGAGTGGAGTGTCTATTTCATATAAGATGCATAGGATTGTGCATAGTGTGGAGGTATATGGCACTATATTCTCATGGGGGATGACTATGTTGGCCTACCTATATAGGATAGATCATTATTAGTGGGTGCTAGATAGATTGGTGGTTGGTGACATCATATGGAGGCCTTGCAAAATATTTCTTAGGTGGGCAAAGGATGGAGTGCAGCAACAATATATGAGGGTTAACTATTGGATACATGACCACTTGGTTAGAGTATATGAGTGCATGACTAGATAGTTTTGGGTACCACAGGATGTGCCCCTAGTAGCATGGGTGTGGGTGAGGATTGCTCAAACATACATGAGGGTAGGAGCTCATGCAAGGCCTACTAAGGCTGAACTTGCACCATTACCTTTAGATGTTAGGTATGTGGCCATCGATATTCTAGATGTGGATGATATTGGATGTATAGATGCATATACTACATCGTGGGATAGGCATCGGTGGGATCCATTGTATCCTATTGACACTCCAAATAACATAGAGATTTTGAAAATATTTTTGACACTCCAAAAAAATTGTAAAAATTCCAAAAAAAATTATCTAAAAATTGTAAGGGAGGAAGGCTTGGGGTTTGAGGACCTAGTTTGGAAATCTAGGGTTTTGCGTTGGGTTTTAGAATTTTTAAAAATTATTATAATAATTTTAATTATAAAATAAATTTGAATAAAATAAATGTACAAAAATTTATACAAAAATCAGAAATTTTATTTTTATTTTTTGCACAAAAATTGAAGGAAAATTTGAATAAAATAAATTGAGATTTATTCAAAGTAAGTTGGGTTCATCAAATGTTTTATTAATTTGGGAAACTAGGGTTTAGTTCCTAAATAATGTAGGGTCTATATTAAGGGATAAAATATAATAAAATTTAGTAAAATTTAGATTTATATCAATTTGATCAAATGAATTACATGAAGAAGAGAACTAACTTATTTGGAAAAATAGGTTGAGATGACTATTGCAAGGTCTAAAATTGGTTGTCTAGGATTGGGACAATGTCATAAATTAGAATTTGGATTTTATTTAGTAAAAGGATAGGAGCACTAAAAATAAGGCACCTTGAGGTCTGGTGTTATTATCCACTCCTACCTTTATTGTCCAAATTGGTCATAAAGACTTGAATTTTCTGGGTTCTTTGCATTGTCACTGTGTAAGCCTACCTATAAAATCTTGAATATTGAATGTTTATGGAACTCATTTTAGATCCATTTTAATATTTAAACCCTAGGTTTATCTACACACATGAAACAACAAATACATCAAAATTAAAAAGGCGAAAAATTGAGTTAGGGTAATTATGATCACATGATGTAGAACCCCTGATCATTTCCTACATTAACCCTTAAGCTAAGGTCTTAGATCAAATGTAATTCTCTATTAGGGAATGTGCATAATCAATGTGCATGGTAGATGTAACAATGAAATTTTGCCTAAGCCCTTATTTGATCAAGCATGCAAATCTACATGTGACATATAATATTGAGCTATAATATTGACTAATTTTTAATTACTTAGTGTGCCAAATAAGTAAGTGCTAGATATAAAATGCCTTGTGAAGTCATTTATATAAGAGACTCTTTATTTTGAAGTTAGGAGCTTTATTCATATTTAGCTGACATCAAAAAGGTAAACAAAACTTAAAGGAGGGTCTAATAAGGGTTTAGAATTTGTTAAGCAAAGACAAATAACCATTGGGATTCAAAATGCAAAAGGACAAGAGTGCCTAAAATGAGACACCCTAGAATCCAAATCTATAGTATAAGTTTGATGCTCTTGTACTACAAGCTTGAGACTTGGGGAAATAGGATTGGCATGGGTAACACTGCCTAGATAAGGTGGAATGACTGGTCAAAAGGTTTTAGATGACTAGTTATGAAAAAATTGGATCTGATTACTGACACTGGAACCAAAATTTGTGGTGGGCCAAGCATAAATGGAAAGCCGGGAAAGGGTTTGCCATAAGCAAAGAGCCTTGCATTCATCAAAGAACAAGAAGTAGATGCCCTTGTTGGAAAAAAGAAGAAGCATCCTTTGAGAAAGATGAAGGTTTTGAATGAATTGGAATGTAGATCAAATTTGTTTCTATCTAAAATTGAAGTTATGTATCAAAAAAACTGTCTTAGAATTACTAGTTGTCAAACTAGTTGTATTGTGAGTAAAATTATTGATCAAATGTGTATTGAATAGCTTCAAGCTTGAAAAGATATGTTTGCTAGTCTAAATTACTATAAACTTGAAATAATATCAGAGATAAAACACACAAAACCTTCTCAATTCAAATTAATACACCACACTTTTATTGTGTGTAACTTTATTAAATAAATAAGGCTTAAAATAAACATTTTACAAAATATCTTGCATGACAAGTTATTTCAAAAAAGGCATAAGGTAAAAAATAAATAAAGAACTTTACTTGACAACTAATTAATCTATAATTAAACTTGTAAAAGTAGACTCAGACAACTTAAAATAACTAAAAATAAACTCAAGACACCATTAAGAGTACCACTAATACTAACTGATAGCTTTTTGGTCGACATGCAAAAAGCCATTGTCAGTTGACTACCACAAGCTATAATTAGACAAAAGTGGCATCTCAAATTCCATAAAAAATAATAATCGACTTAAATACACTTTAATTTCACTTAACTAATGTTAAAAGTGCACCCCACAACTTGGAAACTCATTCACATACTCAAATGAACAACAATTAACCAGTAGTTTCAATTATTTTTTAAAAAATCATTGAAAAGTGTCCAAAAGTGACCAAACAACTAATTAAAGTCATAAATAAATTAAATTACCTTCTAAAGCACCTAAAAAACTAAATTCTAAAAATTCTAAAAATAGAACTCAAGTGCCCATATTGGCATCATACTCAGCATTCCCCCCTTTGATGCAAAGAGGTGAGATTGCTCTCATCTCCTTGAGTCTTTCATAGATATTATTTAGAAATTCCTTGGATGAAAATTGATGTAAGAGGCTATATATTCAAATTTAGAAAGGGATAATGCAACTATATCCTATTTCTTTAAAGACCAAGAAACCAAACCACTTCCCAATGTGAAGCAATAACTTGAAGTTGACTCCCTGTCATCAAGAGATCCTCCCCAATCTGAATTTGTGTATCTAATGAGACATAAAAACCTTGTTGATCTGAAATTAATACCATGATTATAAGTACCTATTGCATATATGAAAATTCTTTTTATTTTTTGCAAATGTTTGAGTGATAGTTTGCCCATAAATCTCAAAACTAGTGAAACTCCATAACTGATATCAAGGCTTGTCATAGTATGATATATCAAACAACCCACCATGCTTCCAAAAATATTCTCATCAACTAAAGGACTTTCATCCTCCCTCATAATCTTTTATCCACTTACAATTAGAGTGTCTATGGGCTTCGAACCTAGAAGATTGTATTTTTTTTAGCACGTCCTAGGTATACTTGGCTTGACGAATAAATACTTATTTCTTTTAATGGACTTTCATCCCAATAAAGTAATTCATAAGTCCAAGATCAATCATCTCAAACTCTAATTTCATAGCTTCCTTGAAGCTATTCAACATCTTTAGAGAGTTATCTAAAAAGATCAAGTCATCTACATAGAAACAGACATATAAAACATTAGAATTCAATGTTTGTGTGTAAAAAGTTGGTTCATCTCAACTTCTTACAAAGCCTTGATCCAATAAACAACTATAAATTCTTGAGTACCAAGTTATTTCAGCATATAAAGAGTCTTCTTCAACTTAAATACCCAAAATTATTTACCCTTTACCTCAAAACCTTGTGACTACCCCACATATTGTAAGTACTCAATATTTTCAGTAGATCGATGGCTCTGAAAGGTGTTCTAAAGAATGAGGAACATGTTATGGGAAGGTACATCCATTTTAATTTTCATGCATATAGCCTTCATGGTATGATTTATATACTACATTTATTGACCTAAAACATGTTGGCTAAGAGAAGTTTGTCAGAGTCCTTAAGGTTGAAAGTCCTCTTGTTTTGACAAACCTAATTTGAGTGTCTTAACTTTGATAAAGAGATCCTCAACCTTGGTTTTTCATTTATTTTACCCTCCACCCATTTCATTTCCCCCCTTGATAGACAAATTGTGATTCTAAATCTATTTTCCCTCTTCTTTCAATTCCTTCATCTTCATCTCTTAAAAATATACCAACACTACTTTGTTGTGGTTTTATCTATCCTTAGAGCAAAACAACATGTTTGAGAAACAATGGATTACTTTCTTTGCACCATAGTTTATATTTCTAGACTTGTCTTACTTTTCTTTTACCATTTATCATTAATTTTATTATCCTAATATTATGGACACCTAAGTTCATACCCTTTTTCCATTGTTGAGTGAGGTTGGCTTGTTACTTCTCACTCATCAATGCACTACAAACTATAACATGATGGAAAATGTGTGATAACAAAAGATGACTAAATATAATAAACTATGAGATGATAAAAAGGGTAACACATGTTTTTAAACCATTTAAAATATTTTCATAAATAAAATAAAAAATAAAATCACACTATATCATGTTGGGAAGCATGAAAATGTTGTAATAACATGGAATGCTCAATGAAAAACAAATGGTCTTTTACCAAGAAAATACAAAATAAAATCACACTGTATTACATTGGGAAGCATGAAAATATTGTAATAACATGGAATGCTCAATGAAAAATAAATGGTATAAAAACAAAAATAATTAAGTCAATCAATCAAACTAAATCACATTGGGAAGTATAAAGAGAAAGACAAAATTATCAAATTAAATTAAATTGATCACACTAATTTAAACTAGAAAATATCAAAATTTTAATGAAATGGTTGTAATCACACATGCAATCAAAAAATAATAAGATAAATGTGAAATATTAATTAAGAATAAATTAGGGAATGTGCATAATCAATGTGCATGGTAGATGTAAAAATGAACTTTTGCCTAAGCCCTTATTTGATCAAGCATGCAAATCTACATGTGATATAGAATATTGAGCTATACTATTGACTAATCTTTAATTACTTAGTGTGCCAAATAAGTAAGTGCTATATATAAAATGCCTTGTGAAGTCCTTTATATAAGAGACTCTTTGTTTTGAAGTTAGGAGCTTTATTCACATTTAGCTGACATCAAAAAGGTAAACAAAACTTAAAGGAGGGTCTAATAAAGGTTTAGAATTTGTTAAGCAAAGACAAAAAACCATTGTGATTCAAAATGCAAAAGGACAAGAGTGCCTAAAATGAGACACCCTAGAATCCAACTCTATAGTATAAGTTTGATGCTCTTGTACTACAAGCTTGAGACTTGGGGAAATAGGATTGGCATGGGTAACACTACCTAGATAAGGTGGAATGACTGGTCAAAAGGTTTCAGATGACTGGTTATGAAAAAATTGACCAAATCTAGAAATAAGACCAAGACAAGAAAAATAAAAGACATGGTTATTGTGAACAAGGTTTGTATTCTCCAACTAGAGTCTGCTATGAAAAATACTATGAAAAGACATGATATGTGTGGTTTATTGACCAATTTAGGGTGTATACACCCCTAAATCTAGTCATCATCCTAATGACACTTATTCAAACATAAGTTCTAAATTAAAACATTATTCAACAAAAAAATTGGATAGTATGAAGAATCAAATCAATCAAATAAATGTGGAAATCACTTGTAGAACTTATTATAGTCCTCTTAAGCAATATTATCCTCAAAGTATTAGTCCCACAAGACCTTGTACTATGACATATCTATATTACATAAATAAAATTTGTGAGTGTCTATTACTCTGATTCGTTCTACCATGACCAACCCAAGATCTAGAACGTGTAAAGCATTCCAATTTAAAACATGTGAAGGATCGGCTATATACTTTTTAATATAAGAAACATGAAAGAGATTATGTAATAGAGCTTGGGATTGTAGAAATGTAAGCCTATACACTACAATATTGACCACTTTTACCACCTCGAAGGGTCCCACATAACTCAGTGAAAGTTTTGATGACTTACCAATTTTAATTGAGCTCTTATATGGCTTAACCCATAAGAACATTATATCACCTACTAAAAACTATCTATATATTCTCTTCAGATCATCATAACTCTTCTCCCTATCATTGGCCTTAGCCAATTTTTACCTGATTATTCTGACTTGATCTTCCATTTTTGAAAGCATCTTAGGTTCAAAGACTACCCTGTCTTCCAACTTGTCCCAAATAATTGGTGTCCTACACATTATTTCATAAAATTATTTAAATGGTGTCATATTTAAAGTTGATTGGTATGAGTTATTATATGCAAAATTGACCAATGGAAGATAATCTTCCCACTTGTATTATTGATCCATGCAATGCATATGAAGAAGATATTGTAACACTTGATTAAATCATTCCATCTGGCCATTAGTCTTTGGGTGATATTGAGTGCTGAAGTTTAATTATGTACCCAAAGCTAAATTCAAATTTACCCAGAACCTATAAGTTATCTTCAAATCATGATCCAAAATGATCTTTGTAAATCTATGTAACCAATATACTTCCTTTATAAACTTCTTCACAAGAGTGGGTGCATCATATGTCAAATTCCCTATTATAAAATGAACTACCTTGGTTAGTTTTTAAAATACTACCAAGATCATGGCATGCCTATTTATGACAATGATAAAACTTGGACAAAGTCCATACTGATCACCTACCACTTCCATTCTACTATATCATGTGGATATAACAATCCAACCAAATATATGTTTGAATTTCACTTAATGACATTCCAGACAATGTGACATAAAGTCCACCACATCTTTCTTGATTCCTTTTAAGAAATAAAGTGGTCTAAACTCTGCCATGAGCTTGGTTACTCTTACATGTCCTGAGTATTAGGCATTATGCAATTCTTTTAACATTGTACTCTTTAGGTTCTCTCGATCTGGTAAATACATCCTTCAATTATATCATAAAAGATCATCATTCTCAAATTTGAATCCTTTATACCTAAGATTCTGAGCATTCTCAACTAATGATTTCCTAACTTTATCATAGAATTCATCTCTTGACAATAATTCAATGACTCAATCCCTAAAATTACTTCTGATAGTAGCCACGACTGTTATGTACCTATTATGACTTAGTGCATTAGCTTCTCTATTTTCTTTGCCTTTGTATAGTTGATATTGAAATCATAATTAGATAAGAACTCTAGTTAGTGTCTCTAACAAATATTCAAATTCATATGGGTGAAGATGTACTTGAGTCCCAAGTTATCCATCTTGAGCTCAAATGATTTTCCTAACAAATAATGCCTCTAAACTTGCAAAGCATGCACAATTTCTAAAAGTTATAGGTCATGAGGGGAATAATTCACCTCATAAGGTTTCATCTTCCTTGATTCATAAGCTACTACTACACTATCCTTCATAAGGACTCCTCTTAGTCCATCCCCCAATGCATCTTTGATCACTAAAAATTGACCATTGGGATCAAGAAATCTTAGTACTGGTGTTTAATTAAGCCTTATTTTCAATTCCTAAAAATCTACTTCACATTTATCTAACCAGATAAAACTTTGGATTTTACACTACAAAGAGGTAATTAGATTAGCTATCTTAGAAAATTTCAGAATGAACTTCCTATAATAGTCCACTAAACCCATAAAACTTATTGCCTCATACACATTCTTTGGCAATGGCCAGTCCATAATGGTTCTTATATTTTATAAATCTACTGAACTACCATTCATAGAGATAATATGTCACAAATATTGCACTCTCTTTTACAAAAATGCACACTTAGACAACTTGCCATATAAATGGTGTTTTTACAACTATTGCATAACCAATTATAGATGTTGAAGATGCTCCTCTTTATTCTTAGAGTATATAAGAATGTCATCAAGAAAGACCAAAATAAAATGATTTAGATAATCTCTGAATGATGTCAGAGCATTTGTCAACCCAAATGGTAACACTGTGAACTCATAATTCCCATAACAAGTTTTAAATGTTGTCTTTGGAATATCCTCATCCCTTTTCCTTAGCTGATGGTATCTTCATCTAAGATCAATCTTATAAAATACTATTACCCTTTACATTTGATCAAATATATCATCTATACGAGGTAGTGGATACCTATTTCTGATAGTTGCCTTATTCAACATTTTGTAGTCTATGAAAAATAAAAGATTACCATCCTTCTTATTGATAAAGATAATTGGTGCACCCCATAGTGACAAACTTGGCTTGATCAACCCCTTTGATAACAATTCCTGGATTTGAGCCTTTAGTTTAACCAATTCAATGTCTGTCATCTTGTATGGTGGCTTAGATTATGGTTCTGATCTAGGTATGATATTAATAGAGAAATCAAACTCTCATTTAGGAGGCAATCCTAGCAATTCTTTTAAAAACACATCATGAAAATTCTTAAGGAATGGATAATCTTTGAGATATGGTTTCTTAGATTCCTCCATTTCATTTATATTGAAAATTAATGCTTGAAATCTTTTTTCTTAAGCCTTCTTGAGTTTCATACAATAAATTTGCCTTAGCCTCAACTCTCTTTTCTCACCCTAAATTTGTATCTGATTCCCAAAATCATCTAGACACTCAACATTTTTCATAAAGTAGTCAACCTTGGCTTTATACTTCTTAAGATAATTGACCCATAGGATCACATCATATAACCCTAGTTGTGCTACATAAATATCCACTATTGTTGTGAATTCAGGGAAACTAATATCGACTTCAACTAAACACCTATCAACTTTGACTTTTGAATCACTCCCATATTATACCAACCATGCATTTGCCAATACTCCAGCTCTTCTGTATAACTTATCTAGTATTTTAAGGGATATAAAATATTATGTAGCCTTTGTATCTATCAAAATATAAATTGGATATTCAAACAAAATACATGACAGTTTTATGGTGAAGCTTAGAATTTAGATTGTTGATTATCAATTGCCACATAAATATGTTGCTAAAACATTCCTTGCTAGGAAATATAATTTTGTTCTTAAAATTATCCTAGATGCACTCATGAGTATAATGGTCACCTCCATAAATGAAGCAACCTCCAAGTGGTCCCTTCCTGTCAAACTATTAGTTTCTCTTGAAACCACCTTTGAAAACATTTCCCAATTTATTTTTATAAATATTATTCCTCTTCAAGTACGGCCTGGTATTCTTCCTCTTTATGGTCATGAACTTATTATTCTAGGGCTGAAATTTGGTCCCTAGTTTCATTCATGACTATGAGAATCTGATCCAACTTTACTATTTGCTCATGCCAAATTGATTAGGATCAAATGGAGGGTTGTTATCATTGAAATTTGAAGAACCCTCACTTGATACTCTAGATTTTACCATTATCCTTTCTATTAAATAAAAGGATATAAAAATGTTAGTGGGATCATTAATTCCTAGAGTTCGAGCCATATATCTGATACCACATGTAATATCCTCATTAGAATTTACTTTTAAAAAGTGATTTTAAAAAAAAATGTAATTAACATGTTCTTTCATTATATTTTACCATGAGAATCTAATTAGTGATCCAAGTAAAACATTATAAGTATGTTAACTATAAAATAATCATGTAACATCTATTTATCACTGACCACTATCATCAGTTGAAACATAGCATAACTGAACATAGAAATTAATTACAAATTTCTAGTCATAGATGGTATAATCATGTAGTGACTACTATCATGGTACAATGAGTAAATAATTACATCTCATCAAAAATAATGTCTTAATGATAATAAATTCAATAAAATATATAAGATACAAGATACAAGGCTCCATAAAATAGGTGTTTCTTGAAACTCCAATATCTATGGCAATCTCAAGTGTAGTCTCCAACTAAGTACTATTGTGAGGAGGGAGAGAATCATCGAAGCACTTTTCTACACCAATCATGGACTATCAATCCACCACATAATCCCCCATCAAGGAATGGCCCTCCCTTCTTTGATGAGTAGATAGTGATAGTATGGGAATCTAGAGAGACAAGCTAGTACCCATGTGTTGTATGATTTTTAAGAACAAGAAGTGTACCATAAAGAAATAGGTTGTAAAATAATATCACACAAACATGTAAATCATACATATGAAATGATAATTTATAACTAACACTATTTTGGCCAAATTTTTCAATATTTATTGATCTCTGAGATTAATTAGTTTCAAACACACCACTTGATCAAATTACCCTCATCTATCATTGGTGATGCTAGTAAACTAGTGAAGTTTGTCTCACTACTTACTTAGTACCAGCAATATAATATTTGGTTAATATAAATATAACCATCAAATTCATATAGATTAATTTCTACTAACATCCATTAAATATGTTAAACACAATAATAATCAAAATGCATACATTTAGTTCATCAAACGTATGAAAGAATCTCCATTATACTATTCATCACATAAATAATAATAAAAACATGCACAGTTTATACCAATCGGGTATAATCTATATTTAGTATACATATTTATAATTTTTGTAAGTCATTTCAATTATAGTACATCTATGAGAACAATCATATTCCATTATTTATATGCACAACTAATCAAATCCAAATAACATGTCATGATAAAGAGAGTCATAAATCTCATGCAAACATAATCTTTCATTTAAACAACTAGTTACATTTCTAGAAGACTGTATTAATGTAGTTATAGTTTCTTAACCCTCGGTAGCCTATAAATTATTTTTTTTAAATTCAATAAAACTATGGTTATATTTACATAACCCATTACACCAATTTATGACATATATTTATATGAATACTTAAATCCACATATAGGTGTATTTCCTATATATATGATCTTGTACATATTAACTATATTCATAATACGTACCACATATAAGTACTTAAATAATATTTAAATACAGTATCTAAATGTCAACAATCATTTATAATTCTTAACCAAAGACTTCAACCATTATAACTTCCCAATCATGAACTATCAGTACCATATATTCTAACAGGTTGACTTCGGATCAGTCATATAAGTAATATAAGTTATGTTAATAAGATAATTTGAAAATAAGTCATAGGTTTCGATAAAATATGATTATATTGGATACTATAGCTCTGAATTGTTGTCAATCTAATAGCACTATAATCGATTATTCACCAATTTTCTACCACATAGTTGATCCATCTTATGGGAAATTTGGAACATGGTATGGAGTTCCACCAAAAAGTAATTGGTGTCCCAAAATTAAAAATTTTGGGTTGCCTCAATTTAAAAATTTTCATTTTTTCTTATGTGAGTCAGTTGTCCTTACTAAACTAGTCCCTTGAATAAAGCCTTAGTCTTTAGAAATTTTTATTCTTGGTTGCTTTCTTTTCTCAATTGCTTCAAAATTATTCCAAAAGGTTGAAAACATCTACTTGAGGCCATCACTAAAAACCCCATTTACTCATCTTTTCTAGAATGTCAAAAACAGAAAAAACTAAGTGTTGGAATTCATTCCCAATACAACTTAGGTTCTCCAAACTACTCTACTTATTAAACAAAAAGAAAAGTAGTCTCACAAATATGAGTTGCACTGCCTAGTTCAAACTAGAATTATTAAAGATTTACTTCACATAAAAAGCTAAGTAAAGTTGTCCTAAAAACCCAGCAAACATTACACAAAGAAAATTAGGTTTTTGAAGTAACTTTTCTCATTTAAAGCCACAAGTAAAATTAATAGAAGTTTTTGAACTCAAAATACTCACCAACTAAGACCAACTCAGGATTACAAAGGTGCTTAACTTCTAAAGGCCAAATTAAGTAAAATAGTTTGAGAAACCTGATAAAATCCAAAGGATTACGTGGCCCCTTCACACATGTTCACTACATGTCATTAAATTCATTGTCAAATATAAATTTCAATGAATTCCACCTCATTTCCACCTAGCATTCGAGTTGTTTGATCAATTCATTAAACCTAAAAACCCTGAGCTACGCTATTCGACCTTTTGGAGTGATTTTTTATTCAATTATTCATAACCCATTTATGTTTAAGGTATGTAGATCTTGTTTCTTTTTTTTTTATGCCTTCACCTTGATTATTTTCTTTTCATTTCTCTTTATTAGTTTTCCACTTACCATTGTAAAAGTTCTATTATTTGTATTTTTCTCCTTGCATATATTTGTTACTTTTACATGCTTAAGTGGTATTGTAAAAAACCCTACAAGAATTCCCAAAACACTAAGTATGTGAAAATACCCTCAAAATACTATAGTGATCAAGCCCTAGGATTGAAAACCTAAATGTTGAGATTAGATGAGAAACTTGGGTGTCCCACTACTACTTACTCACCCAGAGTCTTGATCCCAAGTTACTACCCTTGAGAACCCTAAAACTCTCAAGTATCCTACTTACCTAGAGTTACTTCAAGTTTTCCAACCATAGTTTTTTGACCTGATAAATCCAAAGTCATAAGCCTTGAGAAACCCATTAAACTACCCAAGTGGAACCTAGATTTATGATTTCTCTTTACTTCCACTTCAAGTTTCCCAACCTAAGTTGCTTGACCTAACAAACCTAAATTCATTCCCTTATACAAACCTAGATTCTTTATGACTCAATGTTTACACAAATTCTTGAAGACTTAAGACTTGGAATTCACATAGACTAACATGAGGTTGTGTTACCCTATTGCTTACTATGAGATACTTGGGGTTTTTCAAGAATTTATACTACTTGAAACCTAAAGCATGCTTATGGATACTGTTTGAAACATCAAGTTGACTCTTTTATTCAAACTTTTTAAACCAGTTAAAGTAGTTACTAAGTGTTGAAAAACACTCATCAAATTCTTCCAAATATAGTTAAAACCAATGTCAGGATTAGAAAGATCAAAAAGATCTGAAGAAGAAATAACAGAAGTAGAAGTGTAAGAAACACAAATTGAAGAACTCCCTGAGTTGGCACTCGAAGAGATCCCATTGCCAAGTAAAAAGGAAAAAACTAAGATAAGAGAGCCAAATCTCAAGAACCAAAGATGAAGTATGAGTATAAGGGTTACCCTATTGAATCAAGCATCACTTCCAAGATAACTAATATAAGTGATATAGATATGGGATATGTGTTTATAACTAAATTGTTAGAAAGATCGAAGGCCATAGCCAAGACTCTACTCATGTAGGCAATGAATAATAGTGAAATTTTGCAAGCTATAGCTTTCCCAAGCTCAGTTCAACTTCATGAATTTATCCTCACTATGCCAAGTATTATGAATCCCTATGAGAGATGCTGGTGGTAATGCAGTAATAAGATTGGATGTTCAATATCTTAACTACTATCTAAAGATTCCAACCTCATTCAAAGTAATTGATATAACAATGGAGAAATCTAAGAGATAATGGGAGACTAATTCAGTAGAGTGAAGTAATATAATGAACACAAACTACCTAAAAAAGTAAAACAAGCTTCAAGATTTTTAAAGTAGATGGTAAGATCAGACTTGGTTCAGGAAATAAATGACATTACTCAACTATTGTGTAGAATTAATGGTGAAAAAAAATTGAAGTGTTTCTCAACCTAGATGTATGCATATATCATAACCATTGATGTCACCAGGAGTTCTACCATGATTGAATGGGTGAGGATGATAAGTGACAACATGGATCAGCAGTTAAACAATGTATTACAAATTTTTGATTTCAAGATGACCTCATATCTGGTATATGTAGCATCATCAAGTGGAGCCTTTTCAAGGCTAAATATAAAAGGCACACTAAAAACTATGCATATATATGAGTATTATCCTCAACTAGTCCTTTATGAGTACCATAGGCATTATAAGATAGTGAATGATAGTTTATTCTATGAAATCATTTTCAAGTTGAATGTAGCTCTGAAGCACAAAAGAGTATCTGATGCAGTGTGGGATGTAGTTTCATAGTTTTTGTGCATTTTTATTTAGTTCCTTGATTTTGCATACATTAGAGTGGGAGATTTCTCAGGTGCACTAGTCAAGTTACCTAGGTATCCTAGTGATAAGTGGATCTGCATGGAGGTATGTAGGTAGCTTGTTGAATTACATGATTTACAGTCAAAATCTCATCATTCTGTTGTCAAATTTTCGATTTTTATAGGTCATTACCACTATCCCACTATGTACGAAGCCAAGAATGTATAAAAGGAGATGTATCATAATTGTACCCAAAAACATTTTGAACCAAGAGCTAATTTTGACTACAAAGGTCTAGCCCAAAATACATTTTCTCTAGAACATATGCACATTCCTATTCTTGAGTACTTTTGAACATATTGTAGAGATATGAGTTTGATGTGAGAAAAAGGGAAAATAGTAGATTAATTATTGATCAAATTTGTAATTTTGTTCTAGTCATGATTCTTGAGGATATGGAAGATGATAGAATTGTAACTAGTGATGCTTTTCATGTAGTAGGATGGAATAATACCCCACTTCTGGTGATGATTTTTGGTGAAGATGAAACTAATATTATTTTGGATATAACTTCAAATGTTTTGGAAATTATTTCCACATGGATTTTCAATAAAGGATATTGTATGAAGGAATTGATGAAATAAACTGCTCATGTAAGTCAAAAAAGGAAATAAATAGTGCAAGGGGAAAGCAACCAAGGACTCACAAAGAAGTTAAAGTTGAAAATAAATGTTGATGATACATATTCTATAGTAAAGGATAAGGAACCTATCCATTATGTTATTTCCACACCTACATTGGTCTCTCTTACTAACATCATTGCTCCTATAATTACCACCATTCCTTCTTCTATTGCACCTACCATAAACCAATTAATAATTATGCCACCTCAAAAATCTCATGGCATCAAACCTCGTAAGAAATCCATTCAGAATAAAATGGATGTTCCTCCTCCTCCTCCATATTCTATATAGCTTCTCCACCTCCCCCTCCCCCTTCTTCAGAAGATCAACCCAACTTTGAAAATAAGGCAAAAAAAGTAACTACTAAAGAAAAAAACCCATCTCAAGAAACACTACAGGAAAAGCAAAAGGAAGCAGTTGAACCTAAGGAGGAAGTCATGGAAGAGCTAGTATTTGAAAATGTAAAGGAAGTTGAAACAATGAAAGAAGTTGAACCTGAGAAGGAGGCAGCGTAGATATCAAAAGAGGAAGAATCTAAGGAGGTAATTAAGGCAGTTATAAAGAAAGAAGCAGAGAAAGTGAAAGAAAAGGAAGATGATAAGGGTGAAAAAGGAGAAATTGAGAATCAAGTTGAGAAATAACAAGAGAAAGAGATTGATAAAATAACATAAATCCAAGTAGTTCCTTCTCAAGATCTAGTGGTGAGGAATAACCATCAGCAAATAGTAACTCATTTAGACACCTCCACTAGTATGAACTTTTCATCTTGGTTGGTAATGCAGACAACCCCAGAATCTAAGGAAGTATTAAATATTGAGGAGATAGACTTGTAATTATTGAAAAGTTTTGACAAGAAAGGAAAGAAGCCTAAGTCTACTAAAGAACTTCAAAATTAATAATTGAACCTACAATGCAGAAGTTTATAGAGCTATCAATTCCACTATAGGGAATGAGCAAAGGAGAAGTCACTGAAAGTGACTTAAGAATTTCAAATATATCCCTTGGAGAAGTTACCACTAAAGGATTGAATCAAGATACCTAGACTTTGATTAACACTCTTTTTAAGAAGCTTGATGAGGAGAAGGTTGCTAAGGCTAAGTTGAAGGAACAAAAGGGCCAATTATGTGAAATAATAGCCAAATTTTCCAGGTCTATTCCATAATAATCTATTATTTTAGGAGATTCAATTGGCCAACAAGTGATAACTGAGGTAGAAAAGACTGGAGATAAAGCTAAGTCCATTGATAAAAAGATAGAGAAGATGCATCAAACTACTCAGAAGTTCTTCCTTGAAGTGTCAGGTGTTCATACTGATATTTTGAAGAAATTAGCTGAGATAAAGGCATTAATAAAGGAAATTGAGAATGAAAATAAAACTTTTGAGTTGAAATAAGAGAGTCTAAAAACAATAAGTAATTTGAGTGAAAAAAATTATTGGAAAAAAGATTGTCCTTGAAGGATTTGTAAAGAAGGTAAAACAAGAAGAGTAACTCCTATCTTTTTGCATGCGTATTCTAGAAGCAATGTGTGAAGAAATGAAGCCTTTAGAGGAGGAAACTCACAATGAAAAGGTGAATCTATAAGATTCTCTCTTTGGTCTTACTAATATTTGGTTTGATAATGTCCTAAGGACATCAAATTAGTTACATGAGTAATTCTATAAAATAATAAAAAAATTCCACATCTCCTTTCACAACTAAATCAATAAAAGAGTATCAAATGTCAGCATGAAATCAAGAGACTCAAACTAGGACTCAAAAAGGTAAAAGGTCATATCAAGAGGTTGGAAATGTAAATTCCAAGCTTTGAGATGGAAAGACAATCACTTTCTAAACTTGATGATGTAGAAATATAGTTGATGATGTCTCAGCACATCAAATACAAATAAAAACGTAGATCCAAAGTCCATGAGGTGGAATAATTATTGTTATCCTTCTTTCCATCAATTTCTTCTTCATTCATCCTATTTTATTCTATTTTATTCATTTTATTTGTAAAATAACTTTGTTAGAATAAATTACTCTTAAGTAAAGACATTTAGTACGAGCTACTTGCTCAGGTATATTTCTTTGAAAAAATGTAATACTCGAGTAACTTGGCTAAATGCCATTACTTGAAGTCATGATGTAAAAGTAAATTACTTAATTGAATGCTGCCACACGTGCAAAGTAGTTATGTTCAATCCAAATAGTGAGACTAATAGACACTGCATGTCACTATTTTTTGCGTGCTACATAGGAGAAATTAGAGGAAGATGCCTCTCAATGATTTTTAGTTTTAATGCAACACATGGGTTTTGAAGAAACTCTTTCCTATTTGAGTTTGGTATCTATTTTTATATAAATATAAGCCTAGGCCTACATGCTTGAGGGATGGTAATTTTTGGATAGCAATTGTAACTAAAGGAAGAAAATTTAATCAATATAAAACTTTGTGTTTAGACTTCTAAGTTTTTCCTTGTATGAAATTGGTTCTAAGTGAATGAGAAAGAAGATGTTTTTTCTATGGAACTTTGTGTCTCAAGAGCTATTTAGTAGATTTTTGAAGATTAAAATGGTAAACTTTTTTATATCTTTAATTTGAATGTGAATTCCAATCTTTCTTAGTCATTTGTTGAAAATATTTTCATCTCTTGAATGTTTATTTACTTGTGCAGATTTAATAAGATTTGTAAAACTACTTATTATGAAGTACAACTTATTTTTCTTCACATATTCTAGTTTTTCACTCTTAATTTTCCAAATTTTGTTTATACATTCTGTGAAACAGCTACTTACTTATTATAAAATCACCTTGTTATGGTTTATGAACATTGTGAATAATTATGATCAATAGATTATTAAAAGTAAATAGACATAATTATATGGGAGATTTACCATTAAATGAAGGGGATTTGATCCCATGACTACCTAGGTACTTTTGTTAGCTTGCAAAATATCTAGCCAACAGTTTCTAGTGACTTTATTGGGGAACAAAGAGCTAAACCCCTAGATATAAAAATAGATTATTCCTTCAAGTTGAATTAGATGTAGTTAATATTTGTTTTCTCATATTTTTTGTGCATTTCAAACCATTCACCTTAAGAATTGCATACAAAGTCAGTTACGCACTTCTGAGTAAAGTGTGATCTTGTTGAAGTTAACTCCACTTTCCAAACATATAAGTGTCACTTCTTATTAGATTTCTGCATGTTATTATGTTTAACATTTTATTTAACTTAAACTTGATGCATGTCTATTAACCACCACCCAAGTCTTTATCTATAAATCAAATTACTAAGAGTAATCCTCAAAAGAACTTTTGCATTTAAAATTGGCAAATCAACCCTTTACTAGAGAAAGGAGAGTTTAAGGCCAAAAAAATGATTTATTTGAATTGCAAGAGCGATTCAATTTTAGTTTTCCTATTCAATCTAGAACACAAAGAGCCAGTTTCTCACCTATGAGACAAATACTAACTCCTATGAATCAGTTATAGCACAATTCTTTAGGAATAATTCAACTGGCTTATCCATAGTTCCTCATTCCAAAAAGAAAGGTGCAACCACTTCTCGTTCCTTGGGGGTAGTAATTGGACCTCTAAACTTGACTCCCCCTTTCCATGACATAAAAAAAGGATCAAGAAATAATTTTTCAAAGTTCACTTGTGACGGAAAACAAAATCCAAATGAACATTTGGCTACCTTCTTTGTGGCTTATGGAGTAATTGGTGTTGAACATGAAGATGTCTCAATTAGACTCTTAATTGAAACACTACATGACTTACCTATAAAATGGTTTTACCATTTGCCTCCTTGTACTATAATCAATTGGGATACTATGCATGAGCAGTTTGAAAAGAGATTCAAATCTACTAAAGATTCACATATACTACTTACCTAATTGACTCAGTTTAATAAGGAACCACATAAGCACATCCATGATTTTATTGCCAAGTTTAATAGATTACTCTACAAAATTCCCCAAGCTACACTTCTCATTAAAGATAATCAAAAGTGATTCTTCATCAATGCCCAGTTACTAGAAGTTAGTTATCAGCTATGAAGAGCATGACCAACTAATTTATTAGCCACTCAAAATCTTACTATGTAGGTTGAAGATGATTTGATAATGGTTGGAAAGATCAATAAAACAACTTATAAGAGAGACTCTTTTGTTTCAAGCACATCATAGACTACTGATCCCCTATTATAGAAGCTAACTAATGACTTTATTTAAATCAAAAGACAAACTGTTCAAGGTACTCATGCTAATCCAACTAGGAATGCACCTACATAGAAGTTTAATAATAATTAGAATAGGAATTGTATTGTTGGTCCTACACAAATATTGGAAATTGAAGTTGCTCCCAAAAATCATGTTGAGATGAGTGAGGAAGATTATATGATTGATGATACTCATCAAAGTCTTGTTTATGAAGATGACTTTGTAGATCTTATTGGTGACTCCAACATTGGTTACTTAGAATATCAATCAAAAATTGATTATGAAGAATCATTTGAAGAAGATCATAGTCATTCATTTTTAGTGTTTACAAGGTCACAGACTCAGTAAGCTAGTGATAAATCTTCTAAAGAATAAGATAAAGAGAAGGGAGATTTTAGAGTAGATGTAAGTATTCTTAAGAGAGGTAGTCCTCTACCTTTTTCTTTGGCTCCTAAAGATAAGTATGCAGCTTCTTCTTCTCAAATTAATAAGCTAGTAACTTATATTATTGAACCTAATTTTGCCCTGTCTACTTCCATTCCTTCTTTTGACATAATTGACCATATAAAGAAAACCAAAATTTAGATGTCAGAAGTCAAATACTTGAGATCTTATCTAGATCAGTTGAATAGATTAGCCAAGTATGTCCAAAGTAAAATCAAATAATTTAGCTAATGCTTCTAAGGGTATCCTACCTACTCCCAAATAGTTTTCTTCCCAAAATAATGTTGTCACTACTTTTCCCACACCAACTTCCACATCTAAAAGGATAGAACCATTATATGTGTCTCTCTTGATTAATGCGTTCAATTTAAGTGACTACATTCTAGACTTTAGGGGTTCAGATAATGTTATGCTAGTTAAGGTAGCTGATGCTTTTGGCCTTAGTTTAACTAAAATAATAAGTAGATGTTATTTAATGGAAAGACAAGTTCCCCTTATTGGACAAATCAAGGATGTTCAAACTATCCTGGTAGCCTTCCCAAATAAAAGACTCAAAATGACAATCTTGGTAGCATATATTTTTGTCTCTTATGGAATGTTTCTAATTAGAAACTTTTGCAAGGGTATGGGTGTAGAATTCAAGATGGATTGGGCATGTGCTCACATTCCAATCAAAGGAATGAATCAAAAACTCAAGCCTGAAAAGAAGTCCAAGTACACAGTTTATAAATATGATGACCCAAGATCACATATCATTTTCTAAGATTCAGACCATGGAGTTTACTACCTCAAAGTGGGCAAGGAGATCTAAGAACTAGAGGAAAAGTAAGAAAAAGAGGATAAGATATGGATGTTAGCGTTTGATGGTAGTTGTAGTTTTCTTGGTTTAGGTGTAGGGGTAGTATTGATATCTCCTGAAGGTAAAATATTTCCTTATTCTTACAAACTCATGTTTAAAAAAACTAAAAATATAGTTGAATATGAGGCACTCTTGTTGGGACTTGAACAAGCAAAGGAAAAAGGAGTAAGACTCTTTAAAGCACAAGGGGATGATGAATTGATAGTGAGATAAAATAGAGGATAGTACCAGGTGAAGAAAGACAAGCTAAAACACTATCGTGATCGAGTTATAAGTGCAATACTTGACTTTGTCGCTTTCTCAATCATCAGTTCTTTGAGATCAGAAATCCAGAGCTAATTTACTTGTTGTTACTATGTCTCTACTTAGGCTAGAGTATTAGCCAACACTTTTTTGAGAAGTTAACTATAAAGTAAAGATGGTCTATCATCCAAAGGTCCCAAAAAATATTGATTAGTGTTAGGTTTTTAATGATGACAAGTAAATAGCTACATTCCTTGGGAAGCAAGACAACTTTGAGGAACTATACTTTGAAGGAAGTAGATCACATCCACGCTAGATGATAACTAGTATTATTGATCCTAAGCTTCTCAATAGTTAAGATATAACTTAGCTGAAAGGAAATTAAATTCTTAAAGGGTTATTCTCTTTAGAATAAATCTTTGACAAGCATGATTAGCTCTTAAATAAAAAGAAAGAATGTTGTGATAGTTCCTCTCCATAAGTACAATAGATTAATCTAGGTAGTGAAAAAGAGCCTACGGTAGTCAAAATTGGTAAATGTTACTCTCAAAAATAAAAGGAAGTATTCATCAAGCTTCTCACAAGGTACATTGATGTGTTTTCTTGGTCCTATAAAGACCTAAAATCCTTCTAACCAGATGGTGTACAACACTATATTCCACTTCAACCAAAAGTAAAGCCTTTCAAGCAAAAGCTACATCATCTTAACCTGACTATCTCGAGTACTATTTATGATAAGATATAAAAACTCCTTGATGAAAATATTATCTATGTTATCCACCATTTAGAATGGTTAGTAAAAATTATCCCAGTGAGAAATAAAAATAGGTAAATACACTTATGTGTTGATTTTCGCAATTTGAATCAAGCCTCTTTAAAAGATAATTATCCATTTCCCATTATGGATCATACCTTACAAGTAGTTACAAGTTTAGAGATGTTATCCATATTAGATGGATTTTTAGGGTATAATCAGATAAAAGTGGCTAAAGAAGATCAATATAAAATAGCTTTTACAATACCATGGGAAATTTTTGCTTATCAGAAGATGGATTTTGGGTTTATCAATGCTGGAGAAACCTTTTAACAAGTAATGGATATAGCATTTACTCACCTAAATAATAAGAGTATCATGGTATACCTTGATGAATTGATAGTCTTTTCTAAGCAAAGAGGTGATCACCTGGATGATCTTGAAGAAGTTCTCATCTAATGTAGAAGACATGGGATTTCCTTAAATCCCAAGAAATCAATATTTGTTGTGACTAAAGGAAGACTCTTTAGTCACATTATCTTGAAAGAGGGGATAAATATTGACCTAGAGTGAGTCAAAGCTATTCAGAGTTTACATATACCTACGTCTAAGAAAGGAGTGCACTCATTCTTTGGTAAGTGTTTCAATGAATTTATGACTATTATTTTAGAAAGGGAAAAGAAGAAACTAAGTACAGGTATGATTGAAAAACTTGTTTGATTGTGCATGTGTTGAATCAAAAGAATGTGAAGAAATCCTCTTTGGCTTACGAGGATGACCTATAGATAAGAAAGAACTAAAGCAAACCTATTTGTTAGATAGATAGTTGAGTGGATTGCCTAGTGATAGCTAGATCCCAGAAGCAAGAGCTTCCTTAAGGGATATAAATCCATACATTTTAAATAATTAAGTTTATAAATAGAATAAAAGGTGCTTGAATCAATAATCAAAAGATATTGAAATTGAATACAATAATGCTTACTAATAAATATTCTATAAATTGTTAAAATAGTGATAAACTAATTAATACTAGTGTTAGGTGGTTAGGATATGCTTCAAAAGATCAGACAAGGGTCTGTGAACAAGCATGAACATAGAAAATTAGGTTTGATTGGGGATAGGTAGGTGGAAATAAATTATTGGTTTTCACTACCATGGTGATCTTTAGTGGTTTGGTTGACCATCGACAGTTAGGGTGATCATCGATGGTCAAGGTGACCATAGATAGTTGGATAGACCATCGATGATTAAGACAACCATCGATGGTTTCTATGTATAGATTTGGGTTGGTGATTTGGCTAATTGATGAGATCCAAATATGGATTTTGAGAGGTGGGTAAGACCTAGGTTAATTTCAAAATGGAAACAAAGTAAATGAATACTAATAAATAAGTACTTGTCTTCCTATAAAAAATTGGGTGGGTGGTTGTGGTTGACCTATTAGTGGAATCTATTTTGATTTTAGTAGAGTAACGGTACTTGAGGACTTGGTGGAGAGGTAACAACAAGTTAAATCTCTGATATGACTACTAGATTATTGGATTGATAATGTTAATTGACCTACAAGAAAGAAACTCATAGATGCACAAGCTCTTGATAATAATTATAGATGGTTTTCACCTTCAGGCTCCTCTCTTCTTATAAGCACAAAAAAGAGGTGGAAGTAAAGGTTTAACTAGGATATCTAATTATAATTCATCCATGAAATGGCTCACAATCGGATTTAGATAAGTTATATTTAGAAAATTTAGGTGGGTATGTTTGCATATTCTTGGTTAAGGAGGTGGACCATGATCGTCAATGGTCAAGGTGACCATTAGTGGTCAAGGGTGAAGGGTCAAAATAGGTAAAATCTAGGGTTAGGATAGTTTAGTCAAATTGATTGTGGGTAATATTGATTGGGGTTTAAAGGGTTGAATGATTCCAAAGGGGTCTAGGTGTAGTCCAGGGGGATTATGACATTCAAAATTACAATGTGTAGATTTCTAGTGTCTACATTTTACCCCTTTTTGTTATATAACTTAGAATCAACCATTTTTAAATCAAAAATTGGTGTTGGTCAAAGGTCTAGTTGCCTCAAGTATGGCAGGAGGTGTTCCCACCCAAAATAGGAGTGGATGAGGTAAAATGGAATAGGGTATGGGTTTGATAAGGTGGGTAAAGGTAATGATGATGGTGGAAATCATGAAGGTGGATGATAGGTTGGGCCTTAAAGCACAAATAAGTACACAAAGTATGATAGAATGTGTGATAACCAACATCATATAAAGATAATGGTGCCATAGTTGAAAATAATAAAGGTCTTTTCTAAGAAGATAAGTGACCATTGTATCACGTGATCATATTTAGGTGTGGTGGTTGAGTACACTTGTTAGTCTCCTAGATAAGGGTAATTGTTCCATGAGTATCTAAGGTAGGAAGTGTTCCCATAAAAAACATAAATAGGTTAAGTATCATGGGTATTCAAGGTAGAAAGTGATCATGAGAAGACACCAATGGGTTAGGTAAGCATAAAGTGGCATAAATTAAAAAGGTGGTAAACCTAAAAATGTTATTGTTATGATCGAAGGACCATGCAAAAAGTGTCACAAAATGAATGCTAGGTGATCTAAAATGGACCAATGGTGAGGTGATGAGGTGGTCAAGGTGGGAGAACGGTAATCTCTATGGTTGGGAAAAAATTGGTTGGTTTTGCTAAAAGGGGGATAGCATAAGGTAAGAGCCAAAAAATGGGACAACCTAACCATTGATGGTCAAGTTCCCTAAGGGAAACCATCGACAGTCACAATGGTTAGGGTGGAAACCCTAAAATCCCAATGAGTAAAAGCAAAAATGTAAGTTATTTTTTTCATTTTTTAATTTTGTTGGTGTTGAATTGGATCTATAGGAAAAAAATTGATTCTGGCAAAGGCATTTATTGAAGGTGATTGTTGAGGGGGAGATCAACTACTGAGGTGGAGATTTGACCTAGGTGACCAACTAGGATGTAGAGAGCACACGAGTGCAACTAAGGATGAACAAGTTTGTGGGAAACTGCAATGTGGTACTCATGAAATAAGGTAAGAGGTGTTTTTATTTTGATAGCTTAGATTTGTTTTGATGCTTTTTTATTAGTTTGGGAGGTCAAGGTAGGTTAAAATTCTTAGGTTAGGTTTATTGTGCCCTGGGTAGGATTTTAGTGATTTTTGGGTTAAATTACATGTGAAAGTAGGAATGGTTTAGGTAGGTTAAATAAATTGGGTTGGGTGAGGGTTTAGGGTACTAAATGTGGTTGTTTTTCATGAATTTAGGGTGGTTTTTGATGTTATAGGGTTTGGGTATTCAAACCATGAAATGCCCATAATGATCATCGATGGTTAGGATTGACCATCAATGATCGACATCCATATAGAAATAGGTGCCTGACCATCAGTAGTTATCACTAATATTGGTGGTCACCTATTAAATAAAAAGGTTTTTAAGAAGTGTTCAAAAAATTTCAAGGCAAAAATGGGTTGGGTTTACTAGGTAGATAGATCTTATAGGTTGAGAATGTATATTTGGCAGGTCCCTGGTAAATAAGCAAAAAAGGAACGGGAAATAGGTTAGGTTATTAAAGGGTAATGTATGATAGGATAGGTGCTATAAATTTAGATAACTAAGTCATTTATGAATTAGTATAGGGTAGAGAATAGATTTAGATGTGTGACTGAGTGTTACATATCTTCATTGAGATATAGTAGGGGATGACTCCAGCTAATTAGGCCCACATGGATGAGGTGGGGTTAGGAGTGATGAGGCACTATTAGCCTCAAGATGCATCCATAGTCATAGAGATCATTGAGAGATGGGATCTCACTATGAACACCTTCTTATTGTTAATTAGGAAGATAACCATCTTGCTAGAGGATGTTCATAGCATTACTTGAGTTTCACTCTGTGGTGATCCAATATACCACAAAGAGCAAGAAGAGTGGGATGATCATGTCAAGTTATTATATGGATACAAGATTAATCAGTTCATATGGAATGCTAAGGTAATTAGGTATACAGTGTTATATCAAAGGGCTCTAGTTTAGAGGAGACTCATGACCATGCTCATGATTGTTATGACATGTTTTGGGTTTCCGAACTCGAGGTGGGAGATTTCCTTACTTATTATTGGGGGTTCTAATTGAGCTATTATTAGGGTAGATGGTATTTGGTTGGGTGCCTATATTACTAGTATATATATACAAGGAGATTTGGGGTTTTAGGGCCTATAGGAGGTATGCCATCAGTGTCAGCTTGGTTTTGCACTGTTGAGCTTATGAGCATATTTGGGTGTTGAGGTCAGTGGGGTTGCCATGGGATAGTTCTACACAAATTGATTTCCCTATTAGATTCATGTGGTGGAGGTGTAAATTGTTTGCATCAAGTGTAGGGGGTGGTGTTCATGATGTGGAGTGGTTTAGAGGTGTATTGGGTGCACTAGTGATAGGATATATCACATGGATACCTTACATCTAGTTTTTAGTATAGCCAAGTTACAGGAGTCAGACCCTCTCATTATAGAGATATAGATGGATATTTGGTAGGTGAGATGGGGAGGTGGAGATGATCCCATTTGATAAGGTATGCTGATAGTTAGTCCTAATATAGGTTATCCCAAGTCCATTCTATAGGTATAAGAGATATAACTCTAAGATTTTACTACCAAATCCACATCCTATACCTACTTTTCTAGACTTCGAAGAGTTGCCCACTAGGGCATAGATAGATAATGTTAGGTTCATATATGGGTACATGACATGATACCATCCCATATATGTAGCTACATATATTGGTGGAGATAATGTAGGTGTGAGGCCAATGGTCATGGATCCAATTGGCCATGATGGACAGTCAAGAGCAGCTTTAGTTGTTACATAGGGAAAGGTCTAGGTATTACAAGGATAGGTGGCCATACTACAAGGCTATATTGTCACACTATAGGGTCAGGTTGTGACCTTATAGGGTTAGCTTGTTACTATCATAGGTGAGAGGGATCAGGCTAGGACCTCTATAATCTTGGTGACCCAAGAGAGGGACTCTCTGAGGTAGAAAGGAGTAGAGCAAGATAGGTAGCATCATTGAGTTTTACCCCTACAACACAATACCTAGCTATAGTGGAGGATTTATGGTATTATAAGGATATTGTTCTAACACAATGTCTAAATGAGATCTGATGGGGAAAATATAGAGCTAGATTGGTAGGTGGTGCTAGCATAGTGATACCAGGGTAGTGGGCAGTGTCTGTATCAGGATAGATAGGGATAGCAGTGGGATCAATAGGCACATTAGGTGGGTAGGCATTAGGATCTAGTGGTGCTCTAGGAGGTAGTGATGCCCCTAAGTCATAGATATAGCTAGAGTATAACATTTTGTATATCATTTTAATTCTAGCTTATGAGTTGATGCAGTGAGATGTACATTTTTGAGAGAAATATGTTTATCTTCTTTGTACACATTATGTTACGGTTATATGAATCATGAGTTTATATATACATATATGATCATTTGGTTTATGTTCATGTTCATTATTTATGGCTTATGGTTTGATGTTGATGTTTAATGCTTAGGATGTCATGTTTTAATTACATATAAATGTGATGCTTATGTTATGTATGCTAGACACTGATATAGACTTACCTAGGCATGAGATAGGTTTGATATATGGTGTTGTTAATGACATGCTAAATCTCAATGTTAAAAGAATGAAGGATGGCCAAAGATTTGGACATGACATTATTTAACAAATTGAGTTGGTTGTAGGCATGAAAGGAGATGATGTTAATGTTAGCTCCCCCATCAATCATGACCCATTTGATTTGGGTTTGGTTGATTTATGTAGTAATAAAAAGAGGGGATATAGGACCTCTAGATGTATGGAAGGTATTTCTAAGTCCTTGAAAGTAATAAGGTTAGAAATTTTAAGGGCACCAATAAAAGGCGATAGAGGTTGGGGGTCCTTGGGTTGGACCTCAATGGATTTTAAAGAATCTATTAGCTCTTGGTGGTGATGGGGAGAGTTAAAGATCAACTCATATAATCTCATCTTCATCAAGGTTTGGTAAATTTTATTGAGGATAACTCTCCAGATAGATTCTAAGGGGTTAGATTGGGAGGTACCTAAGATAGACACTTTGGGTTTGTTTGAGGATGGAGATGGTTAGGTGTAGGTTAATTTGGATTTTGAAGAGGGGTACATCTAAGGAATGGAAACCTTAGCCTTTCCCTTGTCTTGTTTTTATGCTCTTGTGACCACATTGATAGTATGGATAAAAGGAGAGGTTAAAGTAGTAAATTGTTCATAATCATCTTCACTCTGAGGTGAGGGTGGAGGAGTAGGGGAGTGTTGGGTAGGTATGGTTGTTGGTTGGATTAGTATGAGGCTCATAAGAGGTTTATTTTTTAATAGATCATCCTCATTGTAGAGCTGATGGATAATGGCTTAGAGAGCTTTGCAGTTCTTTGTATCATGGTTGGGTGTCCTATGATAAGAACACACATGGTGGTCATTATACCAAATGGGTTTTGAATCATAAGGTTCAAAGGGCCTGATGGGAGGTAAGGCTAAATAAGAAGTTTTCATTAACTTATAGAAAATGGTCGAGTAGGAATTGGCTAAAGGTGGTAGAGGTGTAGGGGTCTTTACTCTAGTTTTTAAGGTAGAAGGTTACTTGGAAATAGGTTTGGTGCTATGTGTTTTGGGTAGGGTGGTATGCTTGGTTTATGGCTTTAGTTTAGGTAAGGAGGTTGATGAGCTAGAGGTGGAAGATCACAAGGTATGTAGCTTAGGTATAGCTAGTTTGGTGGAGAAAGGTGCATCACAGAGTAATTATGAAGGTATAACCAAAAGAGGCAGTGGGATTTTGTTAGAGATAATTGACTTCCTACTCAAGGTGGAGGGATGAGGCCCTAGAATGGAGGGCAAGGTTGAGGTAAAATTTATGCCTCCAAGGATTTAGCTATTTTGACCTCTTTGTTTATTTTTGTTTGGCATTTAGTTGGTGGGTTTGAAGAGGTTAGGTCTACTTTCATAGATGGGTGACTAAGGCTTAGTTTATGGAAGCTTCTAAGGTTCTTTATCAATTTGGTCAGTTTGGTTTGAGATGGTGATTTGGTTACTAAGGATCTAGGTTCCTTGGATGGTTGAGGGATTATTGGGTTGGTAAAAGTTATTAGTAGTTTGGTTGATAAGGTAGGAGTTCGAACAATGGAAGTGGTGGGTTGGTCTGCTAAAGGTATGATTGGAGGTTCTTTCTTGGTGACATAAGGTAGCCCTAATCATTTCTATAAGATGGCTCGATCCATATCAGGGTTAGAGATAAATTCCAATTTTTATAAAAGCCTAGAGAATGGTTTGTAGATTTATTTGATTCCCTGAATAATGGACCTATAAGATAAGCCCATAGGTTGATAAATAGGTATGGTAACCTCATCCTCTTCCTAAATCAAAGGATCCAATGTTGGGATAGGTGGCTCCTCTATGGGAGGAGTAGCCATGGGGTTTTTCTCCTCGGGAATGATTTTTAAATGGGGAGTAGGTTGCTTGGTAGTTGAAGGGGAAGATAGGGTGGTGATGGTTGGGCCTTTCAATACATCAGTGATGGTTGGTCTTTTTATACATGGAGATAGGTAAGGGTTGTTAAATGATGCTCATCAATTAGCTCAAGTTGGGCCAAATGGTACTGATGATAATCATCTTTAGAAATGAGCTCTTGCAAAGATATGTGAAGAGAAAGGATTTGGACCTCAAGAGGTAAGATAGCCTCTACTCCAAATACAATATAAATTAGGGTAGCACCCATAGGGGTTCTTATTCTATTATGATATGCCCATAAGGTGAAGGAGATGTGAAAGTGTCAGTCCTAACTAGATGCATTGACTATTTTAGTTAGCATGTTATTAAGAGTTTTATTAAAGGCTTTTGCATATCCATCTACTTGAGGGTGATAAGGCGAGGAGAAACTAAACTTAATGTTGAATGCATCACATGGACCCTAGATTTGATTATTTTTAAATAATTTAACATTGTTGGTGATTATATTGTGAGGAAAACCAAAGTGGTAGATGATATGATGGTTGATAAAGTCAATAATCTTTTCTGCTTTGGTTGAGACTAGAGGAATAGCCTCTACCCACTTGGTAAAATACTTGATTGTAATGATGATAGAGTGGTGTCACTATGAGGAATGGGGATTAATTTCACAAATGAGGTCTAGAACCCATTGTGAAAAGGGATAGAAATCAATGGAAACTTGAAGACTATGGTGAGGTGCATGATGTAAATTAGTGTGTTGTTGACACTTGACACACTTTTTCACATAATCACAGTAGTCTTGGTTAAAGGTATGCCAATAATAGCCAAGGCAAAGAATGTGCTTAACTACAGTGAGGCCACTAAAGGGGCCTCTATATATTCCATCATGCATTTCCTTGATAGCATGAGAGGCTTCATGACTACATAAACAACAAAAGAGAAGGCCATCAAAGCCATGTTTGTAAAGAATATCTCCCATAATTGTATAATGAGAGGTAATATGGATAAATGTTCTTTGATCATTCCTAGAAATACCAGAAGGAACTATGCTAAGGCTAAGATAGTTGAGGGTTTGTTGATACTGAAGGTCAAGTTGGGTGTCTTCCACGTTGAAAATGTTGTAGAATCTAGTTTGATATAGGAAGATAGGGTAAGTCTATGGATAAAAACAAATATCTTAGAGTCTAAGGGTGTAGATAGTATCTAAGAGGTAAGGGAATCCATGGTGTTGATAAACTTATTAGTAGATCATGGGGTTGACTGGATGTGGTAGTGTTTGAATGATGCTCAGAGTTTATCAGCTAGTTGTTTGCATTATTATAGAACATCATTCTTACACTAGTAATATATGTTGATTTGGTTGACCACAAGCTAGGGGTCACCAAAGATATTGATTGTTTTGACTCTTAGGGCTAAAGTAGTTTGAAGGCCTATTATTAGGGATTCATACTCAGCCAAATTTTTGGTACATTCAAAATCAATAGTGAAAGATAGAGGGAGAGGTTCACCATCAAAAGGGATAAGGATGATGCCTACTCCCCCACCATGTTGACACTTCAATCCAACAAAGAACATGGTGACTTGATAATTAAAATCCACTTGAAATAGGGTCATGATGGACTCATCGAGGAAATCAACAGGAGGAGGTTGGTTATCCACTAAAGGTGCTTTAATGAGCTATTTGTAAATGACTTACCCTTTGATGGACATTTTTTTAAGGAACTTGAGGTCAAAATCTACTAAGAGTATGATCCACTTAGCCATACGTTGGTTTTGGTACTACCTAGAGTGCATGTACTTGAGCAGGTTAGTGTTGGTTATGACATAAGTTTCATGGTTAAGGAGATAGTGGTGAAGCTTGGTGGCCATGAAGACTAAAGCTAAGTAAAGTTTCTCAATATGGGTATATTGAGTCTCATATTTCACAAATGTGTGGATAATATAGTATATGGCTTACTCTTTATGTTTTTCATCTCGATGAGTAAGCATTTCCCCAATGAGTGGTCAGTGGTGGAGATATATAGGTAGAAAGGTTGGTCATCTTTGGGAGGGGTAAGTACATGTGGAAACAAAAGGTACTCTTTGACTGAATTAAATGCCTTTTGTTAGTCACTATTCAACTTAAAAGAGACATCCTTCTTCAAAAGGTGGTGGAAAGGTTGGCACTAATCTAAAATCTAGAAATGAAATGATGAATGGATTGTAGTTTCCCTTGTAAGATACAGATTTGATTAAGGTTGATTGGAGTAAGCCTGTAGAGGTTGGATTTGATCTTGGTGGGATTGACTTTGATTCCATGAAGAGAGATTATAAATCTAAGAAGCTTTCTCGACAAGACCTTAAAATTGCATTTCTTGGGGTTGGGGTGGACATGGTAGTGGATAAGGTGTTCAAATATGATCTTAAGAACAGCCAAATGGTCTTTTTAGAGCTTGGATTTTCTGAGGAGGTCATCCACATATTCCTCTACAATCTTATATAAAAGGTCATAGATATAATTCATGGCATGTTTGTAGGTTACATAAGCATTCTTTAACCTGAAAGGCATGACTCGATAGCATGAGGTTCCCTAAGGAGTGGTAAATGCAGTCTTATGTTGATGTTTAGGAGAAATCAAGGTCTGATTGTAACCCAAGAATACATCTATGGGAGATAACATCTTAGGGCCAGATGTAAGATCAACAAGCTAGTCAATACTAGGTAGAGGAAATTTATCTTTAGGGTAAGTGAGTCTGAGGTCATAAAATTCCACACAAATGCATATTTCCCCCTATGTATTTGGTGATAGGTACAACATTCAAGACCCATTGGGGGTAATCAATGGGTTGAATAAAGTAGACAAATAGGAGATGTTGAAGCTCTTATTTGACAAGAAGGACTACACGAGGATACATGTATTAAATCTTTTGATTCACTAGCTTTGCATCATTGTTAGTGACTATGTTATGGGTAGCAATGGTGGGGTCAATTCTAGGCATATCATTCTAAGACCAAGTAAAAGCTATGTTGTAGTCTCAGAAGAAAGATGAGAAGTCCTAAAGTTCCTCGATATTTAGTAATTAGCTAATTTTGACAATGTGGGGGTTATCCAAAGTGCCCAAGTTGATATCCATGGTGGACTAGTTCAACATGGTTGAGGTCTCAAGAGGAAGGTGTTTTTGGATTGAAGAATATAGGGCACTAAGGTAGGTGAGAATATAATCATCATCTTAGAACTGAATAGTGTTAATGGTAAGAGAGTCATCTCTTATCATCTCATGATGGGTCAAAGGGATGGTTATAGTTGCCCCTTCCTTTTGATAAGTCAAGGGTCTGAGGCTAATCATATTAATGAAAAGAAAGTTAAGTGGGATGATATCATCATCCTCACATGTAGACAGAGGTGAGGTTCGTGAGGAAGGAGTATCTTCTATAACAATGGTAATGGTGGGTTACTTGGCTTTCTCCTTTGTTATGTAAAATGAAACCAAGTTCATGTTTCTCGTGTGGCTTCTTAGTTTTGATGGTGACTAATTCATGTGGGTCATGATCATACCACCCAAGATTGAAGCCTTTCGAAGCACATAATTGGAGGTATGTCTTGGCGAAGCTTGGTTTATCTAGGTAAGAGATTCAGTGATGAACAGTCTAGGTGGGAGAGAGGTGGTAGAAGTACCAAGGGATTTATTGAGTCCCCCATAGACAAAGTGGGCTTGACAGTGGGGAGGTCTAAAGGGAATGAAAGTTCTAACATTGGGGTCATATCTCGATTGGTTAGTAAGTTTCCCATACTCATTGATAAGGCCACTAATTGCTTACTATTATAACCTCATCCACGCTTAGTCTATGCCCTTTTTCTATATAAATCCCATAACTATCTATCACTAATGCAAATGAATCAATGAAGTTATGATTTTGTATGTTCATTAATATTTGTGTGTGTGTGTGTGTGTGTGTGTGTGTGTGTGTGTGTGTGTGTGTGTGTGTGTGTGTGTGTGTGTGTGTGTGTGTGTGTGTGTGTGTGATGTTATGAATTATGGATTCTTTTCCTTAATTAAATTATATTGGTGTGATTTTATCTAACAAGCATTTGAAGGATAATGTAAAAGCTAAATAATCTTTCTACAGTCATAACTTTTATAGGTTGCTCGTAGAAACTGTAGGCTTCACCTATAGATTTCTTGTAGCCACTGGAGAGTGCCCATAACAACTATAGGTTTCACATACAAGTTTTTCATAGCCACTGTAGAGTGCCCATAGCAACTGTAAGCTTCACCTATAAGTTGCCTATAGCCACTAAAGAATATCCCTATTATGATCCACACTTATAATATTTAGAAATAATGTAGAATAAATGTAGATCAATTCAACACAATAGATATTGGTGGACCAAGATGTCCAAATATTCAATATATGTAGAATACCCTTAAGGCAGGGCAACACCAACAATACTCCTTTAAGAAGGAATAACTCCACAATGTATCTTTGAGGGGAGAACCTCCAATATCATCTTACAATATAAGACTCAATGTTTACTTGATATCTTTACAATGATAATCATCTCCTTTATATAGACCTATAATAGATGGGTAACCTCATAATCCCAATGTAGGTCGACCATTACCCAATGCATTAATTTCATAAGTTACTCCATTACTAATATATTGGACCCATACAACTAATAAGGGGGATGTGTACCACATGTCATCATCTCCATCAACCCATATACAATAATATATCATATCCCTAGGTACATAGTATTACCTCCCTCTTTGACATGTTTCATCTTCGAAACATAGGAAGAAACTAAATAATGAGCATGCTTCAAATTATTTCACACTTTCCTCCAATCTCATTCTTCAAGCCACCCATATGTGATCTTAGTAGGTGATAGCTCTCCACATATGCTCCTTTTATTCTATTCATAATCATAATTGTAATACTTTGGTGTCCATGCATAACTATTCATCTTTTGATTTCATGTACCATATTTTGTTTTGCTACTTTGATTCCAATCCATGACTATATTAGGTATTCTTCCATGCATAATCAAAGTGATTTACCCATTCATCCCATGTTCCATAGACTGATGCATTTTTTTGATTCTATACCTTACCATAGTAATTCTTCTTTGGCTTCCATGCATAGCCATAATGATTAGAATTTTTATTTCCTTTATAGCCAAAATGATTATTATTATGACACTCCCTCATCTGTTTCCATGATTTTTTCCTCTTATGATGATGTGGGTGGTTATATACCTCAACGTTTTCCACCTTATCTTCTACCACTTTCACTTTGTCCTTCTCTATCTCTTGAGCAGATGGAGTGTTCATTTCTGATTGTAGTATGTCTTTATCTGAATCTTCCTCATGCTCTTCATCACTTGTTTCAATCTCATCCTCATGATCTTCCTTGCCTGTTATTGGTACCTTTCCCAATATGATATCTTGTAAAGTGACCTTTTGTTTCCTATACCAAAGCTTTATAAAAAATTTATGAACATTAATATTGATTGTTCCCAAAGTCTCTAACCATGGATATCCAAGAACCATATCCATATCATCCATATTCCAAGCATAAAAATCTGAATGCAAAACATATTTTTTCATAATGAGCTTCAAATATTCAAACATTGAAATATTCTTACCATCTCCTTGAACCTCCTTGATATTCTTTGCTTCAACATGTAGATGCTTGGCCACATTCATGTTGATGAAGTTATACTTACTAGTAGGGTTTATGGACACAACAACCTTCTTCTTTTGAATGCACCCATGAAATTGAAAAATTGACTCAGATTTCTTTTGAGCCAAGTTATTTGAACCCTCTTCTTCTTCTTCTTCTTCTTCTTCTTCTTCTTCTTCTTCTTCTTCTTCTTCTTCTTCTTCTTCTTCTTCTATAGCCCAATGATCTAGGAAGATCTGTTCCATTTCTTTCCATGAAGAAAACCTTTCTATAAAGCTCAACTAATCAAACCAATATAGTGTAGGCCCAAAAAAAATGAATTAATCATCTTTGCCCAAATTTTTTTAAAATGATGCTCCAAAAGGAGCCACCATTCTCTAGCATCAATATCATCTTCCCCTAAAAAATTTTGTAACTTCATGATTCATAAATAAAAAATAGGGTTTATGAAACCCAAAAATTTAAATAACTCATTCAAATCATATCAAAATTACCCCAAATTTTTATTTTATCTTCCTCTTATTATATTGTAAATTCAAAAAAAAATTGTGAAGAACTTTCATAAATTACAACCTGTAGAGTGAATATACAAAAAAATACTAACATCATAATAACTCACCCAAAATAATTCAAAAAATTTAGAAATTTTTATTTTGTTTCTCTTGTACTTTATTATATCTTCAGTAAAATTTTTGAAGAGAAAGTCCTTATATTTCAAAAGATATAGCCAGATTAGTAAAAAACCTAAAATAGTAATAACTCCCTCAAAACTGATAAAAAAAATCTCAATTTTATTTACTGTGCCTTCCTTAAAATATTATTCATATCTAGCAAAAAAATTGTGTATAAATTTGAAACCAATCAAACTATATTGATGATTCCACAAAACTAGGGTTTTACCACCCATAAATTGCCCAAATTTAAGCTCTGATACCACTTGTTATGATCCACACTTATAATATTTAGAAATAATGTAGATTAAATGTAGTTCAATTCAACACAATAGATATTGGTGGACCAAGATATCCAAATATTACATATATATATATATATATATATATATATATATATATATATATATATATATATATATATATATATATATATATATATATATATATATATATATATATATATATATATATATATATATATATATATATATAATACCCTTAAGGTAGGGCAACACTGACAATACTCCTTTAGGAAGGAATAACTCCACAATGTCTCTGTTTGATAAAATTTTGTTTATTTTATATCTAAATGAAAATAGAGAGAAAGATGGGGATAAGCGATTATAATGAACCCATATTTGATTTATGTGTCATATCCAAATGTTGTGAGCACTCTTCTTTGGTTGGGAGGACTACTTGCAAATAAGAAAGCACTACCACAAGATGTTTGTTAGCAAATAAATGAGTGGACTGCCAAGCTATGCACTTGTTCTAGGAATTGTGAAACTTTCCTAGAGATGACAGTGCATTTTTGAGAGGCAAAAGAATAATAAATAACTAAAAGAGAGATAACGAGAGAGTGAAAGAGAGGGTGAAAAAGAGATAAGATTACCATTTTTAAACAACCTGTTCATAGCAAAGAGTGACAAGGTATAGGTGAGGTGTTTTGTTGGTGTTTTAGAAGTTGTCTGGGTAGGTTTTGAAAAGGTTAAGAAATTGATAGTCACTAACGTTGGTAGGTGTGTGATCAATGTCAGTTAGGTTTTTGAGATCGGTAGTGAGATGATCGATGTTGGTTAAGCTACCAACATCAGTAGGGCCAATAATTATCTGAGAGGTTGCAAAAAGTTTTTTTGGGTTTGGAAAATGGTTTGGATTAAGTCAGAGAGGTTGAGAGATTTAGTACAAGGAGTTTATGGCTTGGTTAAGTTTGGTCAAAGGTTTGGTAAGCATGTAAGGGTAAACAAGCAAGGAAGTTTTGTATTTCCCTCATGGGGGTACGGTTAGAATTGTGTAAAGTAGTGCAGGGTAGATATAAAGAAATAAAAGAATAAATATTTAAATGATATACTTAGCTATGGTGGTCATTGAATGATAAGTCTCAGGTTGATGGTTTATGTCTAGGAGTCTAAACCTAAATTCTTGAATAGAGAGAATAAGCAGATGTTGTTGGTCCTCAAAAGCTCAGTTGTTGATGGTTATTGACTTATGTAGAGTGATTGTAAGCCTCGATGTAAACAAATAGAATGTCAAGATCCTGAATGAGAATAAGAATTGATTTTTTAAATTTCTACTAATGTGAAGTAAAGGTAGGAGTTCGGCTTATATTTTCAACATCGATGATCCCACTGATATCGATAGGTATCCCACCAACATCGACCATAGTTTTACTGACATTGGTGGCCCTAAAATAGGTAAACCTTTCTATTCTTGGCCTATTTTCTATTATTGTGTGTGCCAAATGTGACACCCATTATAAAATGGTAAAATTAAGAGGTTAGGAAGGAATTAGTTGTTTAGGAATTTAGTTTGGAAGGAGGAATAAGTCTTAGGTAGTTAGGATGAGGGGACAGGTCTTGAGGTGACTCATCAGGGGAGAATTAGTCATAGGGTGAGGTGGTCAAGTAAGGTGGAAATAGGAGTTTTTAATTAACTTAATTAACTATTTTAAATTAACTAAATGTGTGAGGGGTAAAATTATGGTTTAGGGAGATTAATTTTTATTATTAAAATGGATTTAGGGGGTTTTGACACAAGGAGTTACGCATGTGTGTGTGATGTAATTTTCATGTCTACATTTGTCCCATTTTATCTTGTAATTTGTACCAACATGTTGCAAGATAAAAATATGATTTATATGCCACAAGTATTGGATGAGGTATCCTCCCTCAAAATGGGAATCGATGGAGGAAAAATTAGAATTGGGTACTAGTTTGATAGAAACGAAATTGGGTGACTGGTAGAAAATTGAGCATCACTGCATTCAATAAGCTATAGTTTATAATGTTAAGAATAGGCAAGTTTAAAGAAAACTCAAATAGAAGTAACCAAAGCATAGCTTGTAATTGATAGCTAACAAGTCAAATCAATCAAAGTTGTAGCTCCAATGGTTAATGTGTCCCAGGTATTCAAGGTTGGAAGTGCCCCTAGGAAACATAAAAGGGTTGAAGGTGATAGGATGGACTTGGTTACCATTCATAACACCTAAAATACATGTGTGTGCATAATAGCCAACTAAATTCAATACAAGTAATGTACGCCTAGTGTAAAAGGGACAATGAGTGAGGAAATATTCATGATTTCTAAGCACAGTCATCGAGGGTGAATATTTGAGTGATTTTGTCATGGTTGGGGGAGATATATGTGATCTCCAGTTGCCCCAATATATGGGTAAATTTATGCAAAGTTAGGTGTTTTTATTTTAGAAAACATGTTTTTAAATGTGCCAGCATTGATAATATGTGTCAATATCGATAAGACAAAGTGCTAACATTGGCATATCTAGAGAAACATTATTGATGTCGATGAATGTAATCATCAATGTTGGCAAGTTAAGTCAAGATTACTAATATTGACAGTTGACCAAACCTAATAAAAGGGGGTTTGGAGGTTGACCAAACTCATTTGAAAATTTGTGATTGGAGAGAAGAAATAGGGATTTGCGAATGATTTGAGATGGAAACGAAAAGAGGGGACCCAATAGGAGGCATATGACCACAAATATCAGCAGTGCTAGCTAGGAGGAGATGGTGAGATGAGGTAAGAGTCTAAGCTAATTTTATTTTATTTTGGTAAGTTTTAGGTTAAGTTTGTATAAAATAGGATTAGGGGGGTAGAAAATATGTTAAGGTAGGTGTAGGATAAGTTAGGGTAATTTGGGAGTAGTTTTTTAGGGGAAATGGGTAGGTTAGAATTGGGTTATTTAACCATGGGGCTGAACCAATCACTAACATTAGTGAGATCAACCAACATCAGCTGATGGTTGACTGACATTGGTCGACATGGCACCAAGCTTGATTGACATCAACCAACACATCACCAAGGTTAGTAGTGTGTTGTCAACGTTAGCCACTACATAGACTGATAAAGTGTTAATGTCAATATTAATGCTAACATTGACTACTATTGAAAAGAAATAGACAAGATAAAGGGTGAGTTTTAGATCTTTAGTGGGAGTAGTCAACTAGCCTAATGGCTAAGCTAGCCTCTAAAGACCTTGTGTCATCTGAGTGTTGCCTACATAGCCCAATTTAAGGCCTCAAGCCAATTTAGTTCTCCCAAAACTTAGGAAAAGGATCTAAAAGGTTAGTTGTAGGAAAAAAAGGTAAAATAAGATAGTTGAGAGGTTTAGGTTTTAAAAGTTAGGTTATAGTGTCAAGAGTCAAGAATTATAGGTAGTGAGGCCTAGAGTTAGAATAAGTGGGTAGGGTAAGGTAGAGAGAGAGGCAGTGAAGCCTAGAGTTGGAATAGGTGGGTAAGCCTAGGGTAGAGAGAGAGAGAGAGAGAGAGAGAGAGAGAGAGAGAGAGAGAGAGAGAGAGAGTGAGTGAAGCCTAGGGTAGTTAGTAAGGTGGGTTTATGGTTGAGCTAACCTCAAAACACCCCATGTTGATTGAGTGCTACCTACATAGCCCATTTTAGGGCCTCAGACCAATGTAGTTCTACTAACGAGTAGGGAAAAAGGTGGTGAGGGAGTAGATTAAAATGGATGTGACCTAATTCATTTGTGTATAGATATAGGTGAGGATGGATCTTAAACTATGAGACCATTTACCAAGGTTATTAACACACATGAGGGGAGATGTTACTCTGAACGAGTGGGATCATATGGCGATCATCAATTTGGGAGGAGTATGATGATACTATCATGTTACATGATATGTGTCATTGATGACCACATTGATTGAGAGGTGGCATCATACCACCAACACCTTCCATCTAACGACCAGAGAGTTGACAGTGACACAAGAGGATGTTTACAAGATTCTCTGACTACCACTCTAGGGTGAGTAGATTTTTGCATGCTTGAGAGAGGAACATGATATACATATGGTTAGTTTATATGAGGAGCATGTCAATGAGGTGACCTATCACTTTGTAATCTTTTCATATGAGCCATTCTACATGGTTGATGAGGAGCATCATCATCTTAGCATCCTGATAATAATCAGGATCATGGTTTATACATTACATGTTGCAGATGAAGGGAGATTTTTTATTAATTTAATTGGTGTACTTACATATATGATAGAGTAGCAAACCATTTTTGCCTATGGTCCAATATTTTTGGCTCAGTTATATAGAGAGCTATGGGGTTTGAGGTTGTGTCAAAGATACAGTTTGTGTGTTAGCCATCTTTTGTATTGTTGGGCATATAAGCACATCATGGTAACATGACCACTAGGGATACCTACCATTATTTTGGCTAGCTTTAGGGTTGGATTCAGATGGTGGAGAGATGGGATGGCACAAACCTGAGTGGATGGTGTCATATGATACATCACCTATTATAGGTCCCTAATCAAGGGCCTGATCCCTATAGATATCATATGAAGACCGTATCTAACATATCTATTCTTCATAGGGTAGGTAGAGTAGCTAATTGGGTTGTAGAGCTCATTATGGGTTAGGGGGAGATGGGTCGGTGAGTTGAAGATGGCACCCATGGCACGGGTCAGGAGATAATTTGGTCTATTATAGGATCTTTTGCCTGCCTTCCCATGATATAAGAGGGATTACATAGAGGCACCTTTACCATTATTTGAGGAGACTGATGGGATAGATTTTGAGGATCTACTAGTAGGGCTAGGTGTTTGGGACCCAGGGTGTACAACTGCCTATACAAGTTGGTGGGTAGTTTTGCATCCATAAATGGAGGTTAGGAGGCCACTAGCATACATATAGGGGTTACTTAAGGAGAGAGATGTAGTTATACAGGTATGAGATACATTAGTATAGGCTTGAGATGTAGTAGTGCAGGCTCGAGAGATAACCTAGATAGAGGTTTTAGCCTTACAAGGGTAGGTGGTGATGTTGAAGAGTCAAATTGGGGCTCTACAAGGTTAAGTTACAGCACTACAGGGCTAGATGATCATTTTACAGGTTTAGATGACTGTAGTGATGGTAAAGAGAGATAGTCAATAATAGAAATAGGCCAGGCCACTCCTCCTCCTCTACCACCACCACAAGGACTAGTACAGGTTGGGCCATCATCAGGTGTCATGGGTCCTCCACAGACTATATCAATGGTGAGGTATTCAACTACCCTAGATGATATTTCTTACTATGAGGGGGAAATTAGAGAGTTCTCATAGATACAATGATATTCAGAGTTTAGAGAGTAGGAGAGGTCAATGTCATGTGTGATGGCTTTGAGCTCACATTGATGTAGATGGATAGAGAGTGGTGATGATATTGCATCCTCACAACCTCAGGGAGAGCCTCGAGGACCCTGAGTATCAATATTTGCCAATTTTTGTTTATATATGTTATATGTATACTGGCCTATGAGCTTAAGATGTGAGATGTACATTTTGAGAGAGATTTATGATATTTTGATGATATTGATGATAAACATGTATTTTATCACATATTTATATATGAGATGTTCATTTATTGCCATGTGTTTATTCGAGATATGTTGCTTACATTTATGATGTTGATATGGATGATGTTCATTTATTGTTATGTTAATTTGGATGTTAATGTTGATCATGTTATTTGATGTTAGACTAGCCTGCCCCATTTATGTGATGGTATATGTGTAGTTGATTGGTTAGCTTTATCTTAGCATTTTTTCATATTTGTGATGGTGTATACTTAAAATGAGTAGATTGAGTGGGTTAATTTATTTTAGTATTTTTCCATATTTGTGATGGTGTATGTGTAAAATAAATGGGTTGATTAGGTTAATGTTGGTATGACATTGTTTCTGCATCTCAAATAGAGATATCAACATGTGATGTAGATGGAAAAAATAAAAAGGCAGAATGCTCATGCATTGGCAAAGACCATAATTTAGAACATAAATAGGCTCAGAAAAATGAGCCTCTTTCATGCCTTATATCTTTGAACCATTATGTTTGTTAGAGAAGCGTCATGTTTACCTCATGTTAATTGAGCTTTATAGTCCCTTGAAAGAGTATGAGGGGAAAAAAAGGGAAGAATGAGAGAAAATATTTAGATAGCATAACCTACCAAGTAGAAATGATATGTCCCTTTTTTGGGTGACCCAAGAGCTAGTATAGGCAAGTCCATGACTTAAAGTTTTTTTTTTATTTTATATTTTTTTTTTGTAAGCTAATCAATGCAGGAAGCCTACAATGATATTTTGTATAGGTTAAGGTCATGCAAAGAGGTGAATATCTCCTTTGCATTTGTTTTTCCATTTGAGAACAAATCTTGGATTATCCGTCCTTCAAGGGAGTGGTCTAAGCGTTTGTTTTAATTTAAAATCATTGTCCTTCAAGGGAGTACTCTATTGATAATAGTAGAGGGAAGTTACGTAGTTGTCTTTCAAGGGAGCAATCTATGTTTATAAACATGACCTGAGTTTCTAGAACTTTTTTAAATATCCTATTTTTATTTTATTTTTTATTTTTTTATTTTTTTAGTCATGGATAAGACTATAGAGGCTTAGGAGTTTTCCACTATGAGGATAAAAATTATACCACTATGTAAGTTATCTAGGTGTATAGGAGTAAGGGTGAAGAGGAAGGGAAATGAATGTAAAAGGGATGCTCAAGGGGTGAGCTCACGTTAAACATGAAGTAAAGCAAAGTTGGTTTAACAAAAAAATAGTCATAGGTGTAAGGCATTTAAAGGCTCAAGTACTGGCCTTCTATCAAGAGAAGATAAGTGAGAAGTTCCTGAACCATACTTGTGAGTTATGATATAAGGTCCAGGCCAATTAGGAGCAAATTTACCTTGTTTATTTTTCTCCATGTTCATCACATGTTAATTTTATTTTAAGACAAGATCTCCTATATTGAAATCTCGCTCTTTGAGGGTTTTTCATAAGTGTGTTTGATACATTCTTGATGACTTAGAGGTGGTTGAGTGCTATGAGATGGCATTCATCACAAAATTCAAGCTAGGCCAAACAATCTTGTCAAAAGTCATCGTTAGTAAGTATGTCATGTAGAGAAATACAAAGAGAAGGGATCTAAGCCTCAAGAGGTAAAATATCCTCCATCTCATATACCAATGAAAAAGGTCTATCACCTATCGAGGTTTGAATGCTAGTGTGGTAATTCCATAAAGTAAAAAGAATGTGTGTGTGTCAATCCTTGCCCATACCATTGACTACCTTCATGCAAATCTTGGTCAAAGTTTTGTTAGAAGCTTTTGCTTGTCCATTAGTTTGGGGATAGTATGGTGATGAGAAGCTTAATTTGATTCCAAATGTATCATAAAGACCTTGAACAGTCTTATTTTTGAAAGACTTGCCATTATCTACTATAATCTTGTGAGGTATACCAAAATGATAGATGATGTGGTGGTTAATGAAGTCAATAATTTTGTCAGCTTTAGTGGAGATGAAAGGGATCACCTCGACCCACTTGGTGAAGTATTCAATGGTAGTAATGATAGAGTGATGACAGAGTGATGAATGAGGGTTAATCTCTCTAATTAGATCTAATCCCCATTATGAGAAGGGCCAAAAATCTTTGGTAACTTGTAATGCATGACTAGGAATGTGAAGAAGGTTAGCATGTTGTTGACACTTGATGCAATGCTAAATATAGTCAGCATAGTCTTGATGAAGTGTGGGCTAATAATAGCCAAGTCAAAGAATATGTTTAGTAGTTGTGTGATCATTGAAATGCCCACCATGTTAAGGTGTGGAGCTAAAAGCTTCAATTATTTGCAGACACAAGGAAGGATGCTGAAGAACCAGAGGCACCGGCGTCGGCAGTATGACCAATGTTGGTCAGATGTAGTGGAGAAGGAGACCGGTGATGGCAGACAATCGGCCGACGTCGACAGCACCAGACAAGCAGGGACTAGCGTCGGTCGCCTGTGTATTTCCAGAACTGTTGTTGACGAACAGTCAGTTAAGTGAAGCGAGTGTTTGCATGTCAAATGACTAATTATAGTCACGAGCTGCGTGTCTAATTATTGTAACTAGAGTTCTATTTTTGTAAGCATGGGATTCTATTTAAAGACCCATGAGGCATGTATTGTAATTATCAAGAAGGCAAGTAAAAGTATTGAAGCAAGCAAGTTCAAGGAGATCTACAGGTGTAAGGTCAAGGAGATCAGCTGAAGCATTCAAGGAGGGACAGCAACTCAGGTTGTAGAGTTGGTTTTGTGTTGAGCAAGAGAGAGAGGGAAGAAGGTCTTGAGGTGTGACAAGCCTTTGAGGTGGAGGAAGAAGTGGCATCTTCCTTATTGTATTTTCTTCTAGTAATATTTAATACAAAGAGTGTGTATTGTCTCTCAAATTCTTTGTTGTCTCAAGTTTCTAGTTACTTTATCATTCTGGTATAATTTCGTGTTTAATTGCTTATAAGAAAGTAATCAATTGTGCTTCTGTTGGATAAGGGGTCACCTAACAGCTAGTATCAGAGCATATTGATTGTTGTAGGTATTTTCTCCCTTGACAAGTGGTATCAGAGCTAAGGTTTGCAGGAAGTAGGGTATTGTTTTTTTATTACAGGTCATTCATAGGGTTTTCTGATTGAGTGGGAGTTCAGCAATGGCAGAAGAAAGTACGCTATGAATGGAGAAGTTTAACGGCAAGAATTATTAGCATTAGAGGATGTAGATTGAGGACTATCTGTATCAGAAGGATTTGTACTTACTGTTGGGTGGGGTTGCATGCAAGCCCACAGATATGAAGGATGAAGAATGGAACGTTCTTGATCGGAAGGCTCTAGGTTTCATAAGGTTGAGCCTTGCATCATCTGTGACTTCCAGCTTATCACAGTGCAAGACAACGAAAGAGTTGATAAAGTCCTTGGCGAATGTATACGAAAAGCCCTCAGCTTCTAATAAGGTATATCTTATGAAGCAGCTATTTACTTTGCAAATGCAGGAAGGTGGATTGGTACATACTCATCTCAGTGATTTCCATGGTTTGGTAAACCAACTAGCTTTAGTCAATATTGTTTTTGATGATGAGGTAAAGGCTCTCTTGATTTTATGTTTTTTGCCTGAAAGTTGGGATGGTTTGGTTATGGTAGTAAGTAATTCTACATCTGCTTCTAAAATCTTAAAAGTTGATGATGTTGTGAGTGTGATCTTGAATGAGTAAATACGTAGGAGAAGCACAAGTGAATCATCAAGGAATGCTCTAAGTGCAAAAAGTAGGGGAAGGCAAAGGGAGAAGGTTGAGCAAGGGAAATCAAGGTCGGGAAGGAGATCCGAGTCCAAAGGTATTACCTGCTGGTTTTGTGGAAAGAAAGGACATACGAAGAAGGAGTGTTGGTTGAGAGATAAAGAGAACCAACATGCAGGTATGGAAGAAGCAAAGGATGCAAATATTGTGATGCAGGACGCTCTCATACTTTCTTCAGATAGTCAGGTAGGATCATGGATTTTAGATTATGGTTCATCTTTTCATGCATCCCCAAACAGAGATTTGTTCTATGAGTATGAACAGGGAGACTTTGGAGTGCTCTATTTAGGGGATGGTATGCCTTGTCAGATAGTTGGCAAAGGGAAAGTGCAGCTGAGATTGCAGATTGACAACACATGGGTGTTGAAAGAGGTCATGCATGTTCCAATTCTGAAGCAGAGTCTGATTTCTGTAGGAAGGTTGGGAGATGAGGGATGCACAATAACCCTCACAGTGGATTCTTGGAAGGTTACCAAGGGAGCACTTGTTCTAGCAAGAGGTAAGAAAGTAGATACTCTTTATCTGTCTAATTATATTACTTATTCTACTTCTGGTGTAGATTCAAAGATGTGGCCTAATAGGCTTGGTCACATGAATAGGAAGGGAATAAAAGTTCTTGATTCAAAAGATATGCGTTCAAATTTGGAAAGCATAGATACAGTTCATTGCAAAAAAAGGAAATTTGATGCTTTTGACAGGAACAAAGAAGCCTTGGTGTTTATGGAGGAGATGAAGGACATAGATCAGTCATAGGGGCTGAATAAATCTAAGCAAGGTAGCATGGATAGAGGTTTGATCTAAGAAGAGCTCGCGGATGAAAATTTCATCACTTACAGGAACACACAGACACTGATGTTGGTCACCTGGAACCGACGTTGGTCATCCAAATACCGACACCAGTCATGTGTAGACCAGCAGGGTCGGTAGGTTGGGCAGGAGAAGTCTGACGTCGTTCATAAGGACCGACATCGGCAAGAGGGACACCGGCGTCGGCCAGGGAAATGACGTCGGCAGTCAGGGTCAGTGCAGGGAACCGACATCAGTCGGGAGTAGATTGGGAGATGGCCTAGATCGGTCACTGGAACGGATGTTGGGTGAATTAATAAGTCTCAAACACCCATGTGGAGGTCGGGAAAGGTATGTGAACCTCATATTCATTGTTCACCTTCTTTATATTGCTTACTGATAGTCATGAACTAGGAAGATGGAAGAAGCAATGCAGGTAGAATCCAGAAATAGTGGGAGCTTGGCATGGATGAGGAGTGTGAGTCCTTGGAGAACCAAACAGGTACTTGTTGGTAGTGTTGTCAGCTGGAAGAAAGCATTAGATAGAGGGATGGATTCCCGTTTTAGAGAAGAGAGTGGATGGACACATGAGACAGAAGGCTATGGTATATGGTCTTGAGTAGGCTGCAGACAATGGAGGTTTGACCATTGTATTTTATCTTTACCAGGTTGGATAATATTAGCTACATTATCCTGTTACTGTATTGTGTTACTTGTTGCAGGGTTTCATATACAGGGAGTTTTCTGAGCTAAGGGTACAGTTGGTTCAGAAGTATGTCATAGAGAATTTGGGAGCAGCAAAATTCTTGTGGCATAAGATACATGTATTGCATCACAGGTTTGCGTGGTGGTTGGTCTTCAAGAGTGGCATTGAAGAGGGATACAGAGCCTAAGGAACAAAATAGATGGTGTACCTCGACCCACTTGGTGAAGTATTCAATGGTAGTAATGATAGAGTGATGACAGAGTGATGAATGAGGGTTAATCTCTCTAATTAGATCTAATCCCCATTGTGAGAAGGGCCAAAAATCTTTGGTAACTTGTAATGCATGACTAGGAATGTGAAGAAGGTTAGCATGTTGTTGACACTTGATGCAATGCTAAATGTAGTCAACACAGTCTTGATGAAGTGTGGGCTAATAATAGCCAAGTCAAAGAATATGTTTAGTAGTTGTGTGATCATTGAAATGCTCACCACAAATCCCATCATGGACTTCCTTAATAATAAAGTGAGTCTTAGTACTATTTAGGCATCTAAGGATAAGACCATCAAAACTTCACTTGTAGAGAAGTCCCCCTAGTATAGTGTAATGAGCAGCATGTTTTATGAAATCATGTTTCCCATTATTAGAAAGATCAGGAGGAGTAATAGAGAAGAAAATATAATTCATGAGTTGTTTTTACCATAAGTCTTGTGGGTTGGTTGTTGTATTTCTAACAAAAAGGATGTTAGCAGAGACATAAGAGGGGAATGTTAAGTGATTCACGATGACATGGATTCTTGAAGAAGAGGATGAAGAGGGTATGTGTGAATCAAGTGAAGCCATCGTGTCAGCAAACTTATTTGTAGAGCAAGGAATAGTTTTCAAGAGATGAGAGTCAAATGATCCCAAGAGTTTATGTACATGATGTTTATACCATTGTAGAATTTCATTTTTGCATAGGTAGGAACCATTAACTTGGTTAACCACTAGCTGAGAATCAATGAAAATGGTTATGGATTTGATACCCAAGAAGAGAGTTGTTTGAAGTCTGAGAACCAAAGCCTCATGTCCAGCCATATTTTTTGTGCATTCAAAATCTAGTTTAAATGACAAAGGCATAGGTTTGCCATCTAGAGGAATCAATATGACCCCTGCACCCCCACCATGTTGGCATTTAGATCCATTAAATAACATCATCATTTGATAGGAGATGTCATCAGTGGAGAGTGATACAATAGATTCATCAGGGAATTCAAGATTTGAAGGTTGATTGTCAAGTAAAGGGGCAATAGCTAACTGGTCCATGATTTTTTGCCCTTTAATTGACCTTTACTGAATGAACTCTAAGTTGAATTTAGCAAGAAACATGAGCCACCGAGCTACAAGTTGGTTGTGATAAGGTTTGGAATGCATATATTTGAGAGGATCAGTATGGGTGACCACATAAGTTTTGTGATTTAGGAGATAATGGCAAACCTTAGAGGTAGAAAATACCAATGCAAGGAAAAAAAATTAGTGTGGGTATATCGAGTCTCATAATCAATAAGTGTGTGACTTATGTAATAAACTAGCTACTCTTGATGTTGGTCATCTTGATGTACAATCATAGTACCTAAAGAATGGTTTGTTGTGGAGATGTATAGGTAAAAAGGATGATTTTCCTTAGGTGGAATAAGAACTGGTGGAGAAAGGATGTATTGTTGAAGTGCATCAAAGACTTCTTAGAAGTTTGTATTCTATTGGAAGGAGACATTATTTTTTGAGGAGATGGTGAAAGGGTTGGAAGCGATCTGATAACTAGGAAATGAAGTGTCAAATTAACTGAAGTTTGCCTTATAGGCTACAGAGTTGTTTGATAGTAGTAGGTGGAGGCATCTCTAGGATTGATCTAACCTTAGCTGAATTGACCTCGATACCATGGAGAGAAATGATAAAACCTAAGAGTTTACTAGAAAGAACACCAAAGACACATTTCGTTGGGTTTAGTCAAATGTTATATTGGAAGAGATCAGTGAATATGGTTTTGAGAATTATCAAGTGTTCTTGATGAAGTTTAGACTTGTTGAGTAAGTCATCCATGTAATCTTCCATAATTTTATGTAGGATATCATGGAAAATGTATGGCATGGCACGTTGGTAAGTTGCACCAACATTTTTTAGGCCAAAAGGTATGACCTGATAATAGAAAGTCCCACATGGGGTAATAAAGGTGGTCTTGTGTTGAACCTCAGGAGCAACTAAGATTTCATTATATCTATAGAATCCATCCATAAGTGATAGCATCGCACGGCTAGCCGTTAGATCAACAAGTTGGTTGATACTAGGCAATGGAAAATCATCTTTTGGATAGGTAAGGTTTAAATCATGATAGTCACTACAAATACGGATTCCCTCGGTCACTTTTGTGATAGGAAAAATATTGGAAATCCATTGTGGGTAGTTGATGGGTTAGATAAAGTTAATAAAAAAGAGGCATTGGAGCTCCTCTTTGACAAGGAGAGTGATACGAGGATGCATTTTATGAATTTTTTGCTTAACGAGTTTAGCATATTGATTGGTGATAATGTTATGGGTAATGATATAGGGCTTAATACTAGGCATGACATTGTAAGACCAAGAGAAGGCATTGATATGGTCATTAAGAAATGTGGCATAATCAGATTGCTTAGAGGAATCTAAAGATTGGTCAATCTTGAGGGCATGAGGGTTATCATGGGAGGGTAAGTTGATGTCAATGGTTGATTCATTTAACATTGCTTGGGTTTTAGATGGGAGCAATAGTTGGATATAAGAATCATCCGTACCCATGTAGGTGATAATTGCATCATCATCCTAACATTAGATAGTGTTAATAGTGAGAGAATCTTCATCAATTATTTCAGGATGAACAAGAGGAAGGGACCTTGTTTCCTTACCCTAACGATAGGTGAGAGGCCCAAAATGGATGGAATTTATTGAAAAAAAATTAGGAGGTAGAGATACCTCCAATTTTGTATGTGATGATGGAGAAGAAGGTGGAGAAGGAGAGATTTGTTCTTTGACAATTGGTTCATAGGAGGTTTTGGCAAGTTTATTTGGTTTGTCATATTCCACCCCATGCCTCTTTTTGGCATTTTCAGTGGTGTTGCTAGTAGGATATTTAATAGGCATATGGACGCCCTATTTATAATGATCCAAACCAAATACTTTCTAGGCACACCTATATAGGTAGGTGTGAGCAAATCTAGGGTTACTCAGGAAAGATAAGTCATAGGTAAATGGTTATGGTGAAGAGGATGGATTGTTGTCAGTAGGAGCTTGATCAATTCCCCCATATGTAAAATTGGTTCAAAGATTAGGGGGGATAAGGGATGACCATCCCAATATGTGGATCATAATTTAGGTGCATGTGAATCCTTCCATATTCTTGTGGAGTATAGAATATGTCAAGTGTCAACAAATGATATTCACCAAGTGACAAACTTTGAAAGGTCTCCTTCATGGGATCTTTGTTAGGAATTTGTGTTGTTGATATCTGTGTAACCATAGGAGTGGAGCTTGTGGAAGCTTCAGAAGCATCATGCAAGGAATACAATGTTTTAAATGGGATGAGAACATCATTGGGACTATAGGTCATATTACATGTTTTAGACAAAGGTGGGTCAGCAGGTATAACATATACTTGTCTATCATGCTCAAACTTGACACAACAATGCAAAGTCGAGGGTACACATGCCATAGCATGTAGCTAAGGTCATCAAAGTAGTATGTTATATTGGAACTCTCCTTCCACAACATAGAAGAGATAAAGAATTGTGTGAGGACCTACATGAATATATAATAAAATAGTTCCTATCATAGTAGCCATAGTATCGTTAAAGAAATAGAGTATCGCATCAGTTTGAGACTACAATTGTCAAGAAGGGCTAGTTATTTTTAGGCATGGGTGGAAATAATATTAATACTAACTTCCCCATCTATCATAACTCTCTTGATATGAGTTTGATCAATTTATGGAGTAATGAAAAGGGCAAAATCCTTATCCTCAGGGTGTTGAGGTGGAATTTCTAAATTACTGAAAGAAATTAGTGAGACAAAATTATGGGAAATAACCAAAGCTACAAGAGGTTGGGGATCATTTGATTGTACCTAAATCTCTTGAAAATCACTATTCAAATCTTAATGGTGTTGGGATGAGCTTTGGATTAACTCATATAAAGACATCTTCACAGGAGTTTGGTGAAGCTACTTCACCATTAAGCTTTGAATAATGTCTGAAGATGTTATTTTAGGAATACCCAAGATGGAAATCTTAGGTTTAGTAGGGGGAGTATCTTTGGCAAAGGGATAGGTCCAAGGTGTAGTGACCTTTTCCTTAGCTTTATCCTTTTGGTTTTATGACCGTGTGGCCACATTAACTGTGTTGATTTGAAAAGTTGGTGAATGAGGTGGTAAAGGGGTTATGATTACATCTTTGGATTTGAATTTTGGTGGAATAATTAGAGGCATTGTAGATACCAAATGTGGAATAATAGTAAGGTTAATGATAGTGTCGTTGAAAAGGGTGTCAACATTGAAGTGTTGTTGAATAACTATTGTGAGGGTTTTACAATTCTTAGTATCATGTCTAGGTAAATGATGATATAAACAAACTTATGTATCATCAAACCAAGATGGATTCATTATAAGAGGACTATAAGGATTAATGAGAGGAAGAGTTCTTACTGAAGATTACAATAACTGACGTAAGAAAAATCTTTGGGAGCCCGCAAGTGAGCTCACATTTGTTGTACTAATAGGAGTGGACACCTTCTATTTCGATGTTGGAAAGGTAATTTTACATGGTGTCTTGTTTAGCGATGGTAGAGTTACATGTTTTTCTATCACTTTGTTAGTGTCAGATGTGAGAGGTCTACCAGATGGCAAAGGTAGGAGTGGGGGTAGCTTAACCTTTTGTTTGGCTTGGTTAGATGATATTCCAACTAAAGTAGAAAGATGTGGCCCCAAAATAGATGATAAATTTGAGAGTTAAAGAAGGGATTGGTGAGGTCTAGAAAGCTTAAAATTCTTCTATATTTTAGGGTGAAAAACTCCAATTTTTGGTTGAGGAGTCAAATATAATTTTACCTATTAATTTAATTAGAAACAGGACGTACACCTAAAGGTTTGATCTACTTTAATGTAATAAATTCCTGTGAGGATGAGGGTTCTGACATAGATAGCTAAATTTCTAGTGCTTTTGGTGAAGAAACTCTAGCTTTGTCAAATACCTTAGGGTAAAGTATAGTAAGAGGATTGGTGGTAAAGGTCAACATTCATTGTGTTGGATATCAATTTTTAAGCTGATCGCAAAATGCCACATGGTCAAGTTTCATGGAGTCAAGAAATTCTAGACTTTTTACCAAACGTGAGAAGGGTTTTGACAAATTTGATCTAGGCCTTATAGTTGCATTTTTAGAAAGCTACGATGTTTGGAAAAGAGGGAAATTGTTGGTTTCTGGTACTTTGGGCCAAAGATGAGAAAGAACCGCAATGGGGTCTTCTTCAATAGAGATGGGAGAAGAGACTTAATCTACCATGGGTGGAGGGGAGGTAGGCAAAGTAGGTTCCTCAAGAGGGTAAAACATAGGTATTATGACTCCCTCAACATGTGGATGAGGCATGGGTAAATTATGATCTTCCATAGGTAAAAGAAGAGGTAAGGGTGGTGCAATTGGAGTAGGCATAATATGTCTCTTGTTTATTATGGGAGAAGATGATATAGACTCTTCTAAGTATAAAGGCAAAGTGGGTGGTGTATCACTCTCTATAGGTGGAAGAGTGGTCAGGGAAGAAGGTTCTTCAAGAGGGTATAATACAGGAATGATGTTCCCTTCAACATGTGGTTGAGGAACTAGTAGGGTGTGGTCTTCAAGTAGTAAGAGGATAGGTAATATTGGTATAAATATAATTGGGATTACAAGCTCCTTAGGTGGTAAAAGGAGTGGCAAAGGAGGGTCTTCCTCTTGAGGAGGTGGAATAGGTGAAATAGGCTCTTCTACTTGAGGAGGAAGAATGGGAAAAATAGGTGCCACTGCATGTGTGGGATGAGTCAATGAAATAGATGTCTCTTTTTGAGGGGTTGATTGAACTAAAGATAAAGGAAAGACCATATTAACCGTATGGATATTATGATCTCTTGAGTTAGTTGTGGACTAGACAATATTTTGGTTTGGTGAATGCTTAGGAAAAGGATGTTTGAACACATCCATACTTTTATTGGGAGTTGCGTTAGGATTTTCCAAGACAAGCTCACCTCTATCAAGTATATCTTGAACAATATTCTTGAGCATCTTGCAATTATTAGAGTTGTGACCTTTAACTTGATGGTAACTGCAAAACTCATCTTCCTTATACTAGGTTGGGATAGGACAGGAAGGATCAAACTGTATAGGAAGTTTAATCTGAGGAAGGGTTATGACACCTTGCTACAATAGTTTCTCCAAAATGGATGTCTATGGTTCCCCAATGGGAGTATATTATTTTTGTTCATACCATTGTCTGAATTGTTTGGTCAAATTTTGAGAAGTCAAAGTATTTGATTGGTTTTTGGTTGTGGAAGAGGCTAACTTAATGACCACCACATTAGTGGAGCCTTTATCCTTTTTCTTATAGGGAGAGGTTTTAGATGAGGAGGAGTCATCTGTCTTAGTATTGGGATTCTTACTATGCAACTTAACTTTGCCTTCATTAATAGCATGAACCTCGAGTTTTTGTGCTATTGTAAAAGCTTCATCAAATGTGCAAAACATTTGTACCTAGAGTGTGGATGAGATGTGATTAGCACATGCCCTTGAGAAAATGTCAATAATTTTAGGTTGGGGTAAGGAGAAGGAGAGTTGAATGATCAAGCTTTTCCAGTGAGTGACAAAATCAGTAATAGACTCATCATCAAATTGTTTGATAGAATATAGTTCCATTATAGAAACATTCTTAGAAATGTTAAAATAAAAATGGTCTAGGAATATTTGTGCAAGTTGGGTAAATGATAAAAGAGAGTGTTGAGGTATAGAGCTATACAAATCCAAGGTAGCACTGAAAGAGACATAGGGAAAGTATGAAGTAGTAATGCATCATCATGTCCTATTAAATAACAAGCATGTCTAAATACTCACAAGTGCTATTATGGGTCCTCTTTACTCTAAAAATGAGTAAATTTAGGAATCTCCCATTGACTTAGATAAGGGTGAATAGGCATAGAAGGGTGGATCGATTCATTGCATATTTGATCATAAAATAGTACATTCTTTGAACCAAAAATGGATGTCTCTAAATTAGACATCTTGTCCATTAGCATCTTAATGAGGTCTAGAGGGGGATTAGTTTGGGGAATTCCTCCTAAGTTATAGGGAAGATGATAGGAATCAAAGGGAGCATATGACATAGCTTGATGAGGTTGTGTCAAGGCAACGGAAGGATAATGAGTCATAGGCTGAGGTGTGGGAAGAAAATGAACTTGTCCCATTGGGTTGGAAACTATGCCTTGGTTGGTTGTTGTTTTTGTAAGTTGAATTATTGGCATGGTTAGACTAGATGAAGGATGAGTCATAACTTGAGTAATTATAGGCATAAGGTGGATAGAATAAGTACCACTAAATTATGGAATGGGGTGTGACTTGGTTGAACCAGTTGTGGTTTTGAAAGTAGGGAAGTTACTCTAGTGTTTAGGTGGGATTGGGTGGTTGGAGATGCCACATGTTGGTCATTATTTATAGTTGGATTACTTGTTGAAGTGATGGGATAGGTAACCATGGGAAAAATAGTGGATGCAATTGAAACTGAGGTTATCTCCATTAAAGAGGTTGGCATACCATAGATTAGGTCACCTACAGAATTACAGGTTCGGCTCATAGCAAGGTAATGCCAAAGGGCTACCACATTATGATCAAGAAATTTAGCATAATCTTGATCTCCCTCTGGCACAATGAGAATTTGGTTAGGGCTCAGAGTATGCTCTATATCTGAAGTATGCTCCATGATAGAATCAAAAGTAAGAGGGGAAGGTGAAGTGGTTGCCAGCTTGCATAATCAACAAGAATTTTGGCTTGAGCTCATGTCAATACCATGCAAGAGGTGTTTTAAATAGTCTTACTACTTTGTATTTGAAATAAAATATAGAAAAACCATTTTTGAATGCAATGAAATAGGTCATTTTATCTTGTTATTATGAGCAGTTGAAACTACACAGTCACCAATGTTGGTAGGTATGACCGATATCGATATAAAAATTTCATCGACATCAGTGGAATAACCAATGTCGGTAGGTAAAGTCTACCGATACTAGTAGTGTTAACCAATGTCAGTCACTGTGAAATCCTAGAAATAGAAAATCTAATGTTTTAATAAATTAGAGGCTAAACATAGGTAAAATATTGGATGTAAAAGGTGTGTAAGGAGAAATGACACTCAGAAAACCTGAGATAATAGGTTATACAAAATGAGCTTTAGAAATAGTATTGATCTTGTGAATCAATAAAAAAACATCCTTACCAACTCAAAAAATATAGAAGGCAATTGAAAAGGAGAAAATGAACATGTAGCCAGTAACTATTAAGTGTTAGAGATTACTTTTAGTCTCATGTTGGCTTATTCCTTAATCAGATAGTGAGAAGAGAATTTGGTTATCAAAGGTAATAAAAAGCAATCTAGGGTGGGTTTCAAGTTTGTTTTGGTGCTCAAGAGGGAATCTATGTTAGACTATGTATATGGCTTGTTATAAGAGCTTGCTCTCTGCACTTCATGAACCTAGAGCCAAGCCAGGCTGCTTAACCAAAGTATACCTTCTGTCTAGAGATTATACTCCACCAGAGAATGGAGTGGGCTCTCCCCTTGGTGGTGAAATCTAAGTAGGATAGACAGGTAGGGTAAGGTGATCCACCAGATGATGAAATATTGATGGGCCTTTTCTCAGGTGATTTTTGATGCATGTTTATGTGAATGTGATTTGGTTGTGTAACATAGGTGTACTATGATTTATTTAAAATGCTTGTAATTAACTAGGTGAGTTAATATGCAACAAGCAAACTATGAAATGCAATAAATTTTAAACGCAAATCTTGAAATGTTGAGATTCGAATGAAAATAAAGAGGAAATAGGAATATTGTATGAATTTCACTATCCTAATGTGCATATAAGAGGAATTAAAGAAGGGATTTTTTTTTTTGTAAAAGAAAATGACAAATTGTTTTTAGAGGCAAGGAGAAAAGAAAGAAGATTTTAGTTTTAATGCCTTTTAAATAGAGAAATAGAATATTGACTTTTCTATTTTTAAGAGAAAAGAGGAGGAAGAAGTGCAAGAAATGAAATTTCACTGTAATGCACCTATATGAATGTTTAAAGAAAGAAATGAACCCAAGGACAAATCCAGGGTCCCACTGGGCATGCTAGAAATGTTTGGTGAAATTTTGTCTATTCAATATCTAAAGAAAAATAGAGAGAAAGATGGGGATAAGTGATTAGAATGAACCCAGATTTGGTTTGCAATCCATATCAAAACATTTTGAGCCCTCCTCTTTGGCTAGGGAGGACTACCTGAAAATAAGAAATCACTACTACAAGATATTTATTAGCAGATAAATGAGTGGGCTACCAAGCTACGTGCTTGTTTTAAGAAGTGTGAAACTTCTCTAGAGATGACAGTCCACTTTTGAGAGGCCAAAGAATAATAAATAAATGAAAGAGAGATAAAGAGAGACTGAAAGATAGATAAGATTACCAATTTTAAAAAACATGTTCATAATAGAGAGTGACAGGGTGCAGGTGAGGTGTTTTGTTAGTGTTTTAAAAGTTATCTAGGTAGGTTTTGAAGAGGTTAAGAAATTGATAGTCACTGACATCGGTAGGTGTGTGATTGATGTCAGTTAGGTTACTGAGAAGGCAGTGAGATTGCTAATGTTGGTTAAGCTACTGACATCAGTAGGGGCAATAATTATCTGAGAGGTTGCAAAAAGCTTTTCCAAGTCTAATAAATGGTTTGGATCAGGTCAGAGAGGTTGAGGAGTTAAGATAAGGATTTTATGGCTTGGTTAAGTTTGGTCAAAGGTTTGGTATGCATGTAAGGGGAAACAAGCAAGGAATATTTGTAACTCCCTCACAGGGGTACGATTAGAAGTGCATAAAATAGTGCAGGGTAGATATAAAGAAATAGAAGAATAAATATTTAAACGGCTTATAGTATCAGTGATATACTTAGTTGTGGTGGTCACTAAATGATAAGTGCTAGTTTAATGGTTTCTATCTTGGATTCTAAACCTGAATGCCTAAATAGAGAGAACAAGTGGATGTTGTTGGTCCTAAAAAGCTCAGTTGTTAATGGTGATTGACTTATGCAGAGTGATTGTAAGTTTGGATGTCAAAAAATAGAATGTTGAGACCCTGAATGAGAATAAGAATTGATTTTTTTTAATTTTTACTGATGTGAAGTATAGGTATGAGTTTGGAGTATATTAATAATTTCAATGATCCTACCAATGTTGACAATTATCCCACTAACATCGTCCATGGTTTGATCAACGTCAGCGACCCTAGAATAGGTAAAGCTTTCTATTCTTGGCCTATGTTTTTTTATTACATGTGCCAAATGTGACACCCATTATAAAATGGTAAAAATAGGAGGTTAGGAAGGAAGTAACTGTTTAGGAATTTAGTTTGGAAGGAGGAATAAGTCTTAGGTATTTAGGATGAGGTGACTCATCAGGGGAGAAGTAGTCATAGGATGAGGTGGCCAGGTAAGGTGGTAATAGGAGTTTTTAATTAACTTAATTAATTATTTTAAATTAACTAAATGTGTGAAGGGTAAAATAATGGGTTAGGGAGATTAAATTTTATTATTAAATTGGATTTAAGGGAGTTTTGACATAGTGAGTTACGCACGTGTGTGTGACATAATTTTGGTGTCTACAGTCTCTTCGAGGGGACAACATCCAATATCCTCTTAAAATATAAGACTCAATGCTTACTTGATATCTTTACAATGATAATCATCTCCTTTATATATACCTATAATGGATGGGTAACCTCCTAATCCCAATGTAGGCCGACCATTACCCAATGCATTAATTCCAAAAGTTACGCCATTACTAATATATTAAACCCATATAACTACTAAGGGGGATGTGTGCCATATTTCAGCATCTCTATCAACCCATATACAATAATATATCATATCCCTAGGTACATAGCAATCTCACAAAAACTATAGGCTCCACCTACAAGTTACTTGTAGCCACTAAAAAATGCCCACAACAACTAAAAGTTTCACCTACAGGTTACCTGTAGCTACTATAGGGTGACTATAGCTACCATGTGAATCAAAGTCATTATTGAGGAGAACTTGTAGACAAATCTAGATATCTTTTGAAACCAATAAACAATTGAGAAGAATCATAGTTATACAGATTCCCTACATTCAAGGATATGTTAGATATGTTGTCAAAAATAGTAAAAATGAGGGTAATGAGAAAAGACAAAATGAGATCAAATAGCAAAACAATATGCCTTGTCCCTAACCCGGTCAAGCCTAAAACAAGTAACTTCAGTTACTAACTACTTGAAAGTTTACTGGGGTAGTTTCTAAGTATTTGTATTCTTTTCTAGTTTGGTGTTTTAAGTTTAGAACCAATAATTGACCTTTTATTTTAAAAGGTAGAACTTAGACCAAATTAGAAAGATAATTTTGAGGAAACAATAGCAATTTTTTTTACTATATCCTTTGTATCCAAAATTGAGTAATGAAAAAAGTTGAAATTGTAAGAAATTGTGAATTCTCCTAGAGAGGGATTGGAGCTCAATTCTGAACAAGAAAGGCCCCCATCAGAATAAACTGTTGTGAAGATCTTGACCCTCTTTGATTGTTAGTGTGTTTTGTAAGTATATTTTACTGTTAAGTTTGATTCTATAATTATGATGCATGTATGATACATAAGTGTGGAATAATTCTATAATTCTATCACAATAATTTAATAATATAATTATTCAATAAATTTAGCATAAATCTATTGTATTATAACTGGAAAAACAAGTTGATTTCTGAATCAGTAATGCATATATAGTGCTGACACTCTTAAAAATCTTACACACCCAAGGTTGACAATTAATGTCTAACCAAACTGGTGAATCTAGTAATCACTGGGTAATTAGTCTACCCAACATTTTGGCATCATTGCTAGGGAGGGTGTCAATTATTTTTTATGAAATCAATCATTAAAATTTTCTTCGTTAATGCACTATTTTACCCAACCAGACAAGTTGAGTGAGGACACTATTGTATTTTATGCCAGATGTCTAAGTTGCTAGACATAGAGTTCTAGTCGAGCAAGTTGAGTGAGGGTGTTGCCATGTCTTATGCCAAATGTCTAAATTTTTGGAAGTAAATATTGCATGAATTATTTATTTCCTATTTTCTAGAATAAATTTTCTTGCTTTCATTTCTTGTTTCCTAGAATAAATTTTCTTACTTTCATTTTTTGTTTTCTAGAATAAATTTTCTTTATTTCTTTTCTTCTTTTCTAGAATAAATTTTCCTACTTTCATTTCCTATTTTTTAGACTAAATTTTTCTGGCTTTTAGTGGTTAATTTTTATTGCTTTCTAGAATCAAAATATCAATTCTTATTTTTTTGATTTTAGCATTCTTTTATTTCTACTTTTTTTTTAATTAGTTTGAAATAACCCTCTTTTGAAACACATGAAAACAAAAAAAAACAACTAACTCTATGTAGGAAGGAACAAGACAATTGAAGGAGTGGCATAACATTTATGTAGAGAGAAAGAGATTCTTGAGGGATATTCTTGCCAAACAAGCCACAATTTGTTGCTGAGAAAGAACCATAATTACCTGCAACAACTAAAAACCCAGTTGAGGAATATACCATAAGTTGGAAGGCTCTTGAAGAAGAGAACACTACAAACCAAAGGAGGCAGCTTGCAAGAGAAGCACTATTGGCTCTAAGAAAGGAAATAGAATTAGAAGAAGATTTAGCTGAGCTAATAAGAAGAAATGAAGGAGAAGAACTACACAAACTAGACACTTTGGAAGTAACATATTTACAACATTTTATTAAGGCTTTCTTGACCAAATCAAATAAAGCTCAAGAGAATCTTCAAACCCTTCATCTAGTAAAAGGATTGAGGATTAGCAAATAAATATTTATTATCATGCTGACCAAGGAATTGACATAGAATTTGAAGATGAGATCCTTAGTACCTTTGGTATCCATATCACAATAAAATCCATCATAAGTAGAGAAGGATAATTTGTGGAAGACAATGGAACTCTAGACATAGTTACTTTTGAATTTTCTATTCTAGATGCAACAGGCATAACGCAAATGAAAAACATCTTGCCCTTAACCTTGCCAAATTTTAGAGGTAAATTATCAGAAGACTCAGACACATTCTTGTTCAAATTTGATATCCTCTGTAGAAGTTATGAATACAGGTAGGATGCACAAAAATTGAAACTTTTTCTAGCTACTCTCAAAGATTCAGTGCTTTGCTGGTTTATGGGATTGGGTAGTAGTTCAGTCCACACTTGGAAGGACATGAAAAATAAATTTTTGGCCAAGTATCAAGAAAATTGAAGAGGAAGAAGTTATAGAATAAATGACATCTTCATAATGACTCAGAAAGGGGATGAATCCTTTGAGGATTATGTTGAATGGTTCATGTTCAGTGTACAAATATTCAATCAAAGTGCACTTAGAGAAGAACCATTAAAACTCATCTTCTTGAAAGGAGTCAGAGAAGATTGTCTGGAAGCCTTGGACCTAATGAGTGGAAGAGATATTTCTCACCTACTATTCTCAAATATCAAAGAGCTAATTAATAATTATTCTAGATCTACCATAAACAAAGTTAGGGGTAGTAAGCTCTCATTGGCAACTGCAAATGGCCTATCAAAAAAAGAGTTTAGTAACCTATTACAAGATATGAAATAGGATATCATTAGTCATTTGTCTACCCAATTGAATAGCCTACATTCAAAACAAAATCAAGTAGATTTAGATCAAGCCTTGACCACTTATTATCCAGATGGTAAGAAGAAAAAAGTTGATTATAGATGTCATGAGGTTTGAGCTAAAGTAGCTCACATAACAATTGAAGAACTAGAAATAGTAGAGATACACACTATAGGAGGAGATAGTGATCAAATTTTCTATGTTGTACAAATAAGACCATGGGTCCAATGACCACCTTATCAAGGTATTGGAAAAAATCCACCTTTTTCAAATTCTACCTCCTTTAATCCATAATTTACAAATGCTACTCCCAATTAGACTAATCCTTAGATAAACATTCCACCTCCTAATTCTAGTTGGTAGCCACCTCAAGTAAGCTACCCCACCACCTCTTGATAGCCTTAGCAAAATGTATCTCCATCTTAGATGCAATCTTGGTAGCCACCCCAAGGCCCACCCTTCACAAACTAGTGGAAACAACCCTGAAGACCTAACCATCCATGGGGTATCTCTCCAAGAGGATGTCCTCTGCAACAACAAAAACAACCTCCTACTCTTATGCCCAATACACAAGTTACATTCAAGCCTAACCAGATACCTACCCAACTTATATAGAATCCTATAAATAAGATGGTGCAATCCACATTTAGTACAGAGCCTATTCAGCACCTGGCATGCATAATAAACATCAATGAAGTTCACCTTCATTCAAGAAAGGTTCTATCACCCCCATCACCACCCATAATAAGGAAGTTAGATGATAAAACCCTAGAATAACATGCTAACCCACAGCCATCACCTCAAGAGATCTCTAAACCAACACATAAAGTTATTGATAAAATAGCCCCACCATTTGCAGAATGTCTCAGCCTTCAATGCCATACAATTGAACTTGAGTTTGATCTCATGGGATAGCTTAAGATCCTTTGCATCAAAATCCCTTTATTTTAATCCATCAAAGATGTACCCATATATTCCAAAGCTATTAGAGACCTTTGTTTGTAGAAACTAGGAAGGAAGAAAAAATATCTCAATACTATGCATGTGATTGGCTAGCTAGCAGACATCATATTGGGGAATACCATACCAAAGAAGTATTTAGATCTTAGATGCCTATTAGTAATAGTCCAAATCCATGACCAATAGCTATCTAACACATTGATAGACCTAGGGGATATAATCAATGTAATGACAATTGAAACCATGCACAAAATATAGTGAAATAATATTCATCCCAAATACATAATGCTACAAATAGCTGGTAGATCTATAATCAGATTAGAGGAAATCATTGAAGATATTCTCATTACTGTAGATTCTTGGGAGTATCTTGTAGATTTCATTGTGCTCAGCATAAGTCTAATTTGGGTGGATACCCCCTTATCTTGGGATGAACTTGGCTTGCCACAATAAATGCCTTCATCAGTTGTAGAACAAGTAATATGATGACATCCAATAGCTACCACACTAAGCAGTTGGTTCTTTATCCCCCAGCACAACTAGTTTTTTCACCAGAGCCTACATTATGGGCTGAAAAAGAAGAGGAAAATCAACCTTCATTGATTCTTTTATTTACCATAGACCATGCATGCACATTGTCTAATCAGGAATAAGATACCATTCTCTCCAATATTCTTTAGCATAATTACAATACTCCTTGTATAGATCTTAATCACTTGCAAAGTATTGGGTGCCCCTTTTCCAGCTCTTGGGAATTTGATAATTCTAATGCGCTTATATAGTAAACATTCCACAAACTTTTACCTCATAGCTACAGCCAAACCAGATCTATTAGCAATATGGAAATAATGAAATCACTCTCATAACAAATTGAAAACTCTCTAGGGAAAACATTGCTTATTAATAACAAGTTGGAATTAAATGAGGAAAAGTGCCTAGTCATCATGTTGCATGCTAACCAATGTGATTTTACATGGGATTATGGGGATATGCAAGGAATAAACCTATAAATGTGCACATATCATATTTACATCAAATAAGAGTGCTAACCAATTAGACAACCACAACGTAGGATGAATCTAGCTCTTCGAGAAATAGTCAAAAAGGAATTACAAAAAAATTTGACTACTAGATTTATATATCCTATCTCTGACAGTGAATGAGTGTCACCTTTGGTAATTATACCAAAGAAAAATGGAGAATGGTGTGTATGTATTTATTACAAGGAACTCAACATAGAAATCAAGTAGGATCACTTTCCTCTACCCTTCATTGACCAAGTATTGGACACACTAGCAAGAAAGAAATATTTTGCCTTTCTGAATAGCTTCAGTGGTTACAAATAGATTAGAATTACTCTTGAGGATTATAAAAATACCACCTTTACTTGTCCATGGGGTGCTTATGCTTATGTTGTATTACTCTTTGGGATATGTAATGCTCTAGCTACATTCCAAAGGGTTGTTCTAAGTATCTTTGCAGATATGGCCAATGAATGTGTTGAAATCTACATGGATGACTTCACTGTCTATGGAGAGACATTTGATGAATGCCTCAACAACCTATAAAATTTTTTGTAATGCTATCAAGAGCACCATCTATCTCTTATCCTTAATAAAATGCTACATGCTTATGATAGAAGGTATTGTCTTAGACCACCATGTATCTACTACAGGAATTAATGTTGACCCTGCAAAAATTAGCATCATCAAAAACCTACCTATTCCTCAAAAATAGAACAATGTTAGGAGTTTTTTAAGCCATGATAATTAATATAGGAGATTCATCAATAATTTTAGTAAAGTAACAGCACCATTGTACACCCTTCTGACCAAAGATGCTAAATTTCTCTAGACTCTTACGTGTGATACAGCCTTCAAATAATTGAAGGAATTATTAACCACCACCCCTATTATGCATGGTATTTATTGGAATATTCCATTCCACATTGACATAGATGATTTAGATACTACCCTTAGAGCTGTTCTTGGCCAAAAATAGGAAGCACTCAATTATGTCATCTATTTTATAAGCAAGAATCTACAAGTAGTATAATTAAATTACATAGTTACCGAAAAAGAGTTATTGGCAATAGTTTATGCTATCAACAAGTTATATCACTACATCATAGGGTATTAGGTCTTTGTTCATACAAACCATGCAGCCATTTGGTACCTTATGAACAAACCAATTGTTCTATCCAGAGTGATAAGATGGCTACTCTTATTATAGGAATTTGATATCACCATTATTAAATTGGCAAGGACAATGTAGTGGTTGAATTTTTATCACACTTACAAATCCCTGAAGAGGATACCATATTAGATGACTCATTTCTATATGAGCACCTTTTCTATCTCACCCTTACCACACCTCGATATATTGATATTGTTAATTACCTTGTCACAGGGTTACTTTCATAACACTTCCTTGCTAAACAAAGGAGAGTATTGATTCACAAAAGTGCTAGATATTCATAGTTGTTTGGATTCCTTTTTTGTACTAGGTCTAACTCTATCATCAGAAGATGTTTTATAGAAGATGAAGTTATAGATATCTTCAAAGCCTACCATGATGAACTTTGTGGAGAAAACTTTGTGGCAAAGCATACAACAATCAAAATTTTGAATACAAGGTACTATTGGCCCTCACTCCATAAAGATGCAATAAGATATACTATACATTGTGATAAATTCCAATGTATGGGGAGACTCACATGTTCAAATGAAATGTGTTTACAACCTCAAATGGGTCTTGAACCATTTGAAAAGTGGGGCCTAGACTTTGTCAAACCTTTTGATCCTAAATCCAATAACAAAGAATACATCCTTATCTGTACTGACTATGTCACTAAATGGGTGGAAGTCAAGGCCCTTACACACACTAGGGATGAGAAGGTGGTAGATTTTATCTATGAATAAATGTTTACTTGATATGGTATGCCACATTAAATAGTCACTGATCAAGGACCCCAATTCACTACTAATTTAATTACTGCCTTAGTCTAGCAATATGAGATTAGACATAAAAAACCAAATCCATATCATCCACAATCTAATAGACAGGTAGAAGTCACCAACATGGAGTTAGAAAATATTCTAACAAATACTATTAGTCTATCTCATAAGGATTGGGAGGCTAGGCTTCTTGAAGTTGTGTGGGCTTATAGAATCACATAGAAGACCATTATAGGCTTCACTCCATATGATTTGGTCTATGGAAATAAACCTATCTTGCCCATTGAATTTGAACATAAGACCTTATAGATAGCATTAGAACTGGGGATGGATATATTTGAAGCCTAGAAAGAAAGGCTTCTATAATTGAATGCCTTAGATGAATATAAACAATAGACATTACAGAATATAGAAATTGTACCATAGCAATGGATTGGATGGCATGATAGACACATTAAAACTAGGTAATTCCATACTAGAGATTGGGCCCTTCTCTTTGACTCCAAATACAAAGACCACATGGGTAAACTCCATACTAGATGGTTTGGTCCCTTTGAGATTGAGCATGTTTTTGACAATGGATAAATTCAACTCCAAACCATTAATCCAATAAGATTTTATCTATTGGTTAATGACCACAGACTCAAGTTGCACAAAAAGCCACTTACTCAAAAATAATTTACTAGTCACATCTAGTAGTAGTTATAATATGGATACAATGATGTCCTGGTTATGCAAGTTATCCCACCAGATGAGATCACCAGTACACACTTAACTGAAGGAGAGGAGGACATCCTTGCCCTCCTCTGGCATGTTGAATGAGACCTTCCACTGGTCCTTAACAAGTCACATTTCTAGGTGACTTGTCCAAGACTAATGAATAAACATTATACTATAAATAGCAGTTAGAGTAAAAAAATCCAACAATGAAAACCCATTTTTGGGTGTTGTTGGCAGCTTCTAGGTAGAAAACCAGTCTGCTAGCTACCTAGATCTATAAAAAAAGGCCTACATAGAAAACCAACTTGCTAGCTATTTAGGTGTAAAAAAAATAACTAAAAAGGAGAATGTGAAGATAAAAGCATAGAGAAGGCAATCCCTCAAATCCTAATTGTTTATACAAGTTTCCTAGAGCTACTACGAGGATTCCTAAAATTTGTTAAGGGTACCTTCTACATAATTGGCCATCACTTTATATCTTTCTATGGGCACCTCTATAGCTTCTATAGGTAGCCTCTCATGCCTATTTTTACCTTTATACAGGTCATGTAAGATAGATCTTCCTACAGCTCTCATCAATGGTCTGGCTATTAGTTTTTGGGTATTACATGGAAGTCATCAAACAACCTCATGTAAGAATGTAAGATGATTTGGGTAGCATGTGTCATATTTATTGCCTAAATTTACCCTTGAATATCAATCTATAGAGCCACAACACATCATACAACTTCCCTTTCCATGAAGAAATGTTGTAGACTAGAATTTTGCCTTCAGGGACACTCATGCTTCATTTATAGCTTATGGTTCCATGATGCAAACCTTACTGACTACTACAACCAAGCCTAAGCACAAAACCTACAAGGCATGAGTAGCATCTAGACTCTTATCAATTAGTTCATCCATATGAAGGTCACTAGCTATTATTTCGCTTAGCTACTTGTTCAAGATCTTCCAACCACCACTTAGAGTACTCAACTTTTCAATTACCACTTGATGGTACTATAGCAATCATTTATACTCCAAATCTAAGACCCCTATTCCATGTAGATTAACCTGCATTACATGCATTTTAGGCATCATTAATGCCTGCCAGCTGATGATCTTGTAATCATTTCACAAAGGATCCACTTCACTTTAGCCCCAACTGCCAACCCAATCATTGCATTATTAATCATTTCCATGTAAATATTTGCATGCCAACACACGTGTGACTACCTAGGTGTCACATCTAGAACATAGCTTGTGCAAGGTATGATGTATCTTTCATCATTGGAAATATCATTCATTATTTTAATCTAGTTATATGGTCTTTTTAAAGCATATTTAATTATGACTTAATCATTCATTTAAAAGTCTATCACCTAATCACTAACCCTGCACTATTCCTCATAATGACCTATCTCATCTTGTACTTCCTACTCCATCCACATCACTTGAGGACACATGAAAGATTAAGTGGGGGAGATGATATGAGTTAAATCATGCATGCCATGGGAACCCTATAACCTCACTCTCATCATTTGTGAACCAAACCCTGAAACTTGCAAACCCCATATTTCACCATTTTAAGACCCAAAACCTTCTGAGGTAGATTTTCATAAGTCTGAAGAGTGTGTAGTTTCCTATTGATTGAAAGGAAAGTAGAGAATTTAAAATGGGAGGGTCAATTGTGTGTAGAGATCCCTCAGATCATAGGCATTTATGAGGAGACCAAGCCAGTTGGGATATTTTCCACAAGGCTGGTTGGACTACCTATTTTGAATAGTTACAACATTTTTCAAAACCTCTTACCAGAGTATTTATAGGCTCTTTTGATGGAAACCAAGCCATTGTAGGTGGCATCACATTTCTAGTTACTGAGACTTTGGTAAGCCAAGCAACTGGGCTACCAAGCGTTGGAGAAAACTGGCAAGATAGACCAAATGGCCAAGAGACTAAGCAGTAATTTTGCCAAAAATGTGAAAGATTCGTATTAAAGAAAGGAAGTGTGGAAAGACTCAGTCTACCTATAGAATGGAGAAATAACAACATATATTATTAGGTACATGACCTATGTGGGAATGTATTCCCTCATTTACACTCTCTAGTTCAAATTTTGAATCATTTAAGACAAAATAGAGTCATTAATGTTCCCAATTTCTTATTGAATATCTTGAAATGAATGTCCAAAGAATATCAAAAAGGCATTGGAATAGCCCTATCTCACCACTATCTCATATGGCTCATAATTAAGCAAGGAACAACCTCTGTTAGTCCTGACCTCACTTGGGAGCAATTTTTGGCCCTAGAAAATATTGCACCCTAGTAATAAGAGGGCACTAATGAGAGGAAATATCCTAAAGAGCATCCCCAAAAAACTATTCAGGAAGATGTTGTGGGCACTAGTGCTATTGGTCAGCCCATAGCCACTAAAGGTCCATCTAGGACTGCTATGAGAAAGAATAGGAGAAGATTGGTCTTATCCCCTTCTGACATAGAGGATGAAAGCCCACAATAGCATGACCCTTCTCCCATTATGTCCTCAACTCATTTTGATTCCTCCACCCTATCTCCCACTGTACAAGAAAAAGTTTCCCTATCAACTGATGCATAAGAAGAACAAATTCCATTAGACACCCCTCCTGCAAGGAAAATTAAATCTAAAGGGAAGAAACCCCTAGTGTCAAAAATAAGGAGACCTCTTAGGAGATCTCAAAGGATGAATAAATAAAATACCTCTTCAGCCTCCTTAACCATAGATATTAGAGATGGTAAAGAACCAAAGAAAAATCTAGGCTTAAGAAAACCCCTGATGGATTTAAAGTAGAGGAATGGTCTACTGATGAAGGATCTACCTAAGTAGAAGAAGAATAATGGTCACCTCTTCCATCTAGATTCATTAAGGGCATTGATCTCCTCAAAAAAATTGGATACACAGAAGATGAATTGAGAAAGGTTATGTAGAAAAAAGAAGAATTGAAAGAAGAAGAGGGTATGGAAAAAGGAAGAGAACAAGAAACATTTTCTCATGATCAAGAGTTCTAAACATTGGAACAAGCTATGGAGGAGATATAAAAACTCAAACATGAGATTATAGAACTAAAATGGAAATGAGGAATTGAAATGTTTCTGGGAGTAGCAAAGTTTGTAGACCCCTCTAAGGATAAAGGGAAGATAGTGGAGGAACCTGTAGTTGTATTCATGGAGGAACCTACAACATCCTCCTCTACCTTGTTCATAGAAGCTATTGCAATAGAGTATGTTCTATCTTTGGTACCTTTCTTTCATGGATTTCTTCCTCCATTTCCCACTACAGCTACACCTATTACAAAAGAAGTTATTGATGTAGATTTCTCAACTACCAATCTAGTAGAAATTGATGATCTTTTTATTTTTTTGAAAGAAACATTTGGTGATAATGAAACTTACCACAAAAGAATTGGTGCAGAGATTCAAGGGTTATTTTCAAGAAAAAGAACATGAAGAATTACAAGAAAAATTAGAATTTGCTAAAATTAGGATTAAATATCTAAAGGAAAAGATTGGTAAAATACATGAAACTACTAAAATGTTAATGGATTACAAACCACCTTATAGGGTGTACACCATGTATCTAGAAGAAAAATGATTAAAATTTAGGTATGATAGGATTTTTAATGATCAATCTTATATGGTCTATGAACCAAAATCTTTATTTGAAGAATATAGACATGTTGATCCTAATCTTCAAGCCTAGCTAAGTGAATTCTATATTCACCAATATGTTGTTCCTAGTGATACAAAATGGAACCCCAATATTTATTTGAAGGATGTCTTGTTAAATGCATTTTCTTCATGTGTTTTGAATGAAATTGAAATAAAAAAACAAATGGAAGGATATCAAAAAAAAGATAAAGAAGCCACCCTAATGATCAAGAGTGAATCCAAAGATCTAGATGTTGTAGTAGATGAATTGATTTCATATATGAACATAGATGCTCTATAGGAATGGGTTTCTAGAAAATAGGTAGAAGTCTAGAAGCACTATTTGAGTCTCATGGAAGGAGATGGAAGACAAATTTTCATTGCTTGCTCTCACAGATGGGAAGAACTCTCAGATACTTTAAAAAAGAAGGAACCATACTCCCCTTAAAACCTTAGGGAGGCCATCCACAAAGTATACTTATATATTGAACTTGTCAGGAAATGGAGAGTACAATGGTTGGGATTGATGTTTCAACCCCCTATATTTTGGTTCCCAATCCTTGACTGGGAAGGAAATGTTCCAGCTAATAAGAGGTAGAAAAGAAAATATGGAGGCACATTGAGAATGCTAAAGGTTTTTATCTCTTTGAATGGGCAAGCTACCCTAAGGCCGTAGACTTTAGAAATTTTTATGGTTTTAGAATGAAACCAAAGCTTGCTCAAGGTCAAGCAAGAGATTAAATAGGGGGTGTGATGTGGCCACCAATTGCTTATTGTTATAGCCTCATCCATGCTTAATATATGCCCTTTTTCTATATAAATCCCATAACTATCTGTCACTAATGTAAATGAATAAATGAAGTTATGATTTTGTATGTTCATTAGTGTGTGTGTGTGTGTGTGTGTGTGTGTGTGTGTGTGTGTGTGTGTGTGTGTGTGTGTGTGTGTGTGTGTGTGTGTGTGTTATGAATTATGGATACTTTTCCTTGATTGAATTATATTGGTGTGACTTTATCTAACAAGCATTTGAAGGGTAATGTAAAAGATATAGAATCTTGGTACAGTCATAGCTTGTACAAGCTTCTCGTAGAATTTATGAGATTCACCTACAAGTTACTTGTAGCCATTACAGAGTTCCCATAGAAACTGTAGGTTTCACCTATAAGTTTCTCATAGCCACTATAGAGTACCCACAACAAATTTAGGCTTCACCTACAGGTTGCCTACAACCACTAAAAAATATCCCACAACTATAGGCTCCACTCATAGGTTTTCTATAGCCACTATAGAATGCCCACATCAACTGAAGGTTTCACCTACAAGTCGCATGTAGCTAATTTAGGGCGCCTATAGGTACCATGAAAAGTAGAGTCATTATTGAGGAGACTTTGTAGACATATCTAGTTGTCTTTGGAAACTAATTAATAATTGAGAAGAATCATAGTTGTACAGATTCTCTACATTTAAGGATATGTTGGATATGTTATTAAAAATATTAAAGACAAGGATAATGAGAAAAGACAAAAGGAGATCAAACATCAAAACAATATGCCTTGTCCCTAACCCAGTCAAGCCTAAAATAAGTATCTTTAGTTACTAACTACTTGAAGGTTGACTGGGGTAGTTTCTAAGTATTTGTATTCTTTCCTAGTTTGGTGTTTTTAGTTTAGAATCAATAAACTACCTTTTTCATTTAAAGACAAAACTTAGACCAGATTAGAGAGATAATTTTGAGGAAATAATAGTAAAAAATTTTACTATATCTTTTGTATCTAGAATTGAGTAATGAGAAAGTTGAATTTTTAAGAAGTTCTGAATTCTCTTAGAGAGGGACTGGAGCTCAATTTTGAATGAGGAAGGGTCCCCTTGGAATGAGCTATTGTGAAGATCATGACCCTCTTTGACTATTAATGTGTTGTGTAAGTAGATTATACTATTAAGTTTGATTTTATAAGTGTGATGCATGTATGATACATAGTGTGGAATAATTCTATAATTCTATCACAGCAATTTAATAATATAACTATTCAGTAAATTTATCATAAATATATTATATTATAACTAGAAAAAACAAGTTGATTTTTGAATCAGTAATACATATATAGTGTTGACACTCTTGAAAAGCTTATACACCTAGGGTTTACAATTAATGTTTAATCAAACTGGTGAATCTGGTAATTACTAGGTAATTAGTCTGCACAACACTCATGAGGATTAGGGAAAGCATCAAGTGCAAGAAGGTGATACTCCCCCAACAAAAGTTGATGGAACATGGATTCAAAAGGGTCTATGGTAGGTATTTAGTTTGAAGGGATAGAGGAACTAGTTGATGCATCATCAGTAAAAGGGGATATGATATCCTCTTTGATGGTTGAAGGTTGAGTTTTAGCTATCAAGGATGTGATAAATTGTGGTATGAGGACATTGTTAGAGTGAAAAGTCATGTTTCATGTTGAAAAGGGACTTGGGTCAGCTTGGATGGTGATGACCTTGCCTTCATGCTCAAACTTAATCTAATGGTGGAAGGTAGAGGGAAAACAACCTAGAGAGTGAATCCAAGGTCATCCTAATAAGACATTGTATTAAAATTCACCTACTATAACATAGAAAACTTTGGGGAGCATGTAAGGTCCTAAGCAGATATAGAGGATGATAGTTCCCAACATAGTGGCCATGATGTCACTAAAATAATGAAGGATGGCCAAAGATTCATACATGACATTATCTTTCAAGTTGAGTTGGTTATAATCATGAGAAGAGATGATGTTAATGCTAGCTCCCCCATCAATCATGACATGTTATATGTGGGTTTAGTTGATGTATGCATTAATAAAGAGAGGGGTATCTTGGTCCTTTGTATGGATGGAAGCTTTTTCCAAGTCCTTGAATGTAATAAGGTTAGAAGTTTGAAGGGCACTAACAAAAGCTATTAGAGGTTAGGGGTCCTCAAGTTGGACCTCAATGGATTGTAAAGGATCTATTAGTGCTTGGAGATGATGGGGAGAGGTAAAGATCAACTCATATAAGTTCATATTCACTAGGGTTTGGTGAAGTTGCTTGAGGATAACTCTTTAGATAGATTCTGAGGGGTTATATTAGGAGGCATCTAAGATAGACACCTTGGGTTTGGTCGAGGATGGAGATATTTGGGTGTAGGTTGGGATTTTGAAGAAGGGTACATCTAAAAAATGGACACCTTAGTCTTTCCCTTGTCTTTTTGTTGTGCTCTTATGACCATGTTGATAGTATGTATAGAAGGAGAGGTTGAAATAGTATATTATTCAAACTCATCTTCACTCTAAGGTGAGAGTGGAAGAGGAGGTGAGTGTTGGGTAGGTATGGTGATCATAGGAGGTTCATCTATTAATAAATCATCCTCATTATATAGCTGATAGATAATGGCTTGGAGAGATTTGCAGTTATTTGTATTATGGCCGGGAGTCCTATGATAAGAACACACATGGTCATTGTACCAAATGGGATTTGAAGTAAAAGGGTTAAAGGTCTTGATGGGAGGTAAGTCTAAATAAGAATTTTCCAATAACCTATGTAAAATGGTTGAGTAGGACTCATCTAAAGGTGGTAGGGGTGTAGGGGTCTTTGCTCTAGTTGTTTAGGTAAAAGGTTGCTTTCAAATAGGTTTGGTAGTATTTGTTTTGGGTAGGATTGTATGCTTGGTTGATGGCTTCAATTTAAGAAAGGAGGTTGATGAGCTAGAGGTGGAAGATCATAAGGTAGGTATCTTAGGTATAGTTGGTTTGGTGAAGAGAGGTGCATCGAAGAGAAACTACGAAGGTGTAACTAAAAGAGGTGGTTAGGTTTCTATAGATATAATTAGCTTCCTGCTCAAGGTGGAGGGATGAGGCCCCAAAATGGAGGGCAATGTTGAGGGAGGTAAAATTTGCGACTTCAAGCCTTTAGGTATTTTAACTTCTTTGGATTTTTTTTGGCATTTGGTTGGTGGGTTTGAAAAGGTTAGGTCTGATTTCATAGATGGGTGACTAAGGCTTAGTGTAGGGAAGGTGATAAGGTTCTTGATCAATTTGGTTGGTTTGGTTTGAGAAGGTGATTTGGTTACCTAGGATCTAGGTGCCTTGGATGGTTGAGGGATTATTAGGTTGGTAAAAGTTGTTATTGGTTTAGTTGATAGGGTAGGAGTTTAAATATTAGAAGTGGTGGGTTAGTCTGCTAAAGGTATGGTTGGAGGTTATTTCTTGGTGATATAAGGCATCCCTAATTGCTACCATAAGGTGGTTAGATCCATGTCAAGATTGGAGATAAATTCTAATTTTTTCACAAGCCTAGAAAATGGTTTGTAGGTTGGTTTGATTCCCTAAATAGTGGACCTAAAATATAAGTTCATAGGTTGAGACATAGGGATGGTAACCTCATCCTCTTCCTCAATCAAAGGATGTAAAGTTGGGATAAGTGGATCCTCCATGGGAGGAGTAGACACGGGAGTTTTCTCCTTGGGAATGATTTCTGAAAGGGGAGTACATTGCTTGGTAGTTGAATGTGAAGATAGGGTGGTGATAGTTGGGCATTCTAGTATATCAGCCAAAAGAGTGGTTAAGGACTCGACTACCTTAGTAAGTGGAGGGGGAGAAGATGGTGTTTCCTTGGTTTGGGTTTTTGAAGGAATGGAAGGTAACTCCCCTACCTTAATAGATGTAAGAGGTGGAGAACTAAATGATTGGGTAATGTGTGCTTCGATAATGAGCATATTAAGGACCATGTTAATTGTATGGGTATCATGGGAGCACTCAATGTCATTTCTCTCATTCTTTGTAGGAGCATGGTTTGGGAAGGGTTTCATGAATATATCAAGGCCTTGGTTTGATAGTGTATTGGGGTTGTCTAATGTAAGCTCCCCCTTATCAATGAGGGATTGGATAAGGCACTTGAAGGTGTTTTACCTATTGATGTCATGTCTTATTACCCAATGAAAGGCACATAAATTATTCTCATTAAAACAACTAGGTGCAAGATGAGATGCATCAAACTATTAAGGAGGCTGGATAGGAGGAAGTTGAATGATGTTTGCTTTTAATACCTTCTCCAAGATGGATGCATAGGATTCTACAAGTGGAGTGAATTGCTTTTGGTTATTCTGAGTTTGGGCCCTCATGTTTTGCTTTGAGGCACTAAAGGAATTATATTGGTTTACAAAAGGTGGAGGAATGGATTTAAGGACAACCACATTTGTAGTTCCTTGCTCTTGGTATTATTATTAGACTGGTTATTTGACTTGAAGGAACGGGCCTCATTGGTCTTATAGGTTGAGTTCTTATTTTTGCACTTTAGCTTTCCTTTGTCAATGGTTCAATTCTCTAATTTACATGCTATGATAAAATCTTCATCAAAGGATCAGAAGATTTGGACACATAGTGTAGAGGAGATATGGTTGGCACATGCCCAAGCAAAGAGCTCTATGAGTTTAGGTTGAGGTAGGGAAAAGGAAAGTTGGTTAATTAGGCTCCTCCAATGAGCTACAAAATTGGCAATGGAATCATCTTCAAACTACTATATATATTAGAGGTTGGTGATAGAAATTTTTTTGGAGATGTTGATCGAAAAGTGGCTTAAGAAGGTTTGAGCTAGTTGGGTGAAGGAAAAAAGGGAATGCTTAGGTATGGCACTATAACAATCCAATGCTAGATTGGATAGAGATATGGGGAAGGTACAAAGAAGAAAGGCATCATCATAGCTGATGAGATAAAAATCATGCCTAAATTCCCTAAGGTGTTGTTTGGGATCCTACTTTCTTTGTAATTTAGAAAACTTGGGAAGTTCCCATTGGGGAGGGTATGGCCTAATAAGTACAAATGGATGGATGGGCTCATTATAGATTTGGTCATATGACAAGATGTTGTGAGCACCCAAAATAGATGAATCTAAGGTGGTCATCTTGTCCATAAGCATCTTCATTAGGTCAACTTGGGGTTATGCACCTAAAAGGTTGTAAGATGCATGTTATTGCACTGATTAGGAGGTATACTGATAATGGGTATAAGATTGGGAGGATGCCACATATTGGTAAGTGTATGCCAATGGTTGGGTGGAAGATACATAAGGGTAGGTAGAGGTAGGTGGTTGGGTAGTGGGTAGGGGTATAAGCCCTTGTAAGTTAGGGATGTATCTAAATTTTGATGTTATAGGTGCTTGTTAAATAAGGGTGATAGTTGGGTCGGTGATCGATGGAAGGGTGGTAACCCTTTTACTAATCAATGGCAAGGTAGAGGGTATGGATACCACAAATATTTGGATCAGGGTAGTGATCAATGGATTAGAGGTAGCTAAAGGAAGGTTGGTAGTAATAGAGGTAGGCACCCCCATAGTGGAGGAGTGGTTGTTATGAGTGGAAGGTATAAGGGTAGCAGTAGTTTGAGTGGATTGGTTTTTTATGGTAGCCTAGAATGGGTTATTAGTTAATGAGGAAGCTTGGGTATTCAATTGTTGGGTAGTAATCATGGAAATAGAGGTACTCCTTATGATGTGGAGAGGCATTCCATAAGTTAGATCTACAAGTGGGGCTGATTTTGGGGTATGGTAAGACATATTTGTAAGATATTGTTGCAAGGCTATAGGATTGTTTTCTAGGAAAGTGGAAATATTTGCATCTCTTTGATAAACCTCCTAAGGTAAAGTAGGACTTCCCAAAGGGTAATGAGATTCTATTGGTTTATAAATGTAGCCCATGGATGAAGCAGTAGAAGAGGTAGATTGGCTTAGTGATGGGTTTTTCTCTACAAAGTCTCTTCACTATTGGTGAGTGAGAACCATACGAGATAGGGGAGATAGAAAGCATAAATAGCCTCACTACTCAAACAAAGAGAAGACAAGAAATGATCAAAATAATCAAATCACACTCTAAAATATATGTTAAGCCCTAGAGTTTTAATTAATCATATTTTTGACTTATGCATTAGGAAACATTATGACTGAAATTAGTCTGTAGATCATGTACTGTAAAGGAAGTCTAAAGTTGGTTTTAGGTTGTGTTTAAGAACTCAAAATAATTTATATTGGAATCAATACATGGCTTAGTATTGGGGTCTACCCCCTTACTTCACACATTGCAGTGGTAAGGGTGTCAGGTGTTTATCCAATATATACTGATATCCAGAGATTATACTCAACTAGAGAGTTGAGTTAGTTCTCCCCTTGGTAATGACCTCCAAGTGGGATTATCGGGAAAGGGTAAGGTTACCATTAGGTGATGAAATCCTAGTTGGGCCTTGTCTCAAGTATTGTTTGATGTTTAATTGATGGAAGTAGAATTATTTAGTGTGTGTAACAAAGAGTGAAGCTATGAAAAGATTACTGTGTCTCAATTCAAAGTGATCTAAAATTAGAGGCAAGCAATGGATGCACTTAATTTTAAAGCCAAAATATATTTTGGTTTCGTTAATGAACATAAATATATATAAAATCATATAGATGCAAAGAAAGGAAACCCAAAGTAAAGACTCAAGGCCCCACCGGACATGTCAAAATGTTTTACTAAATTTTTGCTTATTATTTTAGAAAGGGAAAAGAAAAAACTAATTGTGGGTATGGTTAAAAAAACTATTTGATTGTGCACATGTTGAACTAGAAGACTATTAAGAACTCCTCTTTGGCTTAGGAGGATGACTTGTAGATAAAAAAGCATTAAAACAAACTTGTTTGTTATACAAATAATTCATTAGATTACCTAGAGATAGCTAGATCTTGAAAGCAAGAGCTTCATTAGGGGATATCAATCTAGACATTTTAAATAATTAAGTTTGTAAATATAATAAAAGGTACTTGCATCAATAATCAAAAGATACTAAAATTGAATACAAAAATGATTGCTAATAAATATGCTATAATTTACTAAAATAGTGAGAAATTAATTAATACTAGTGCTACATGATTGGGGTATGCTTCAAAAAATGAGATAGGGGTCTGTCAACAAGGAATATAAAAAATTGGGTTTGATTAGGGGTAAGTAGGTGAAAACAACTTGCTAGTTTTCACTCCCATAGTGACTATCAGTAGTTGGGTTAACTGTCAGTGGTTAGGGTGATTATCAGTGGTGAGGGTGACCATCAATGGTCAAGGTGATCATCGGTGGTTAGACAAACCATCTATGGTTGAGACAACCATCAACAATTACTATGTATGTATCTGGGTTTATGATTTAGTTGATTGATGAGATCCAAAGATGGATTCTGAGAGGTAGGTAAGACTTGTGTTGATTATGAAATAGAATCAAAGTAAATGAATATTGAGAAGCAAGTACTTATCTTTCCAAAAGTCAATTGGGTGGATGGTTTAGGTGGTTGACATGTTGGTGGAATCAAGATTGATTATGGTAGAGTAACAATACTTGAGGACTTGGGGGAGAGGTTGTAGAAATTTAGCTCTCTGATATGACTGCTAGATTATTGGATTATTGATGGTGATTGACCTACAAGAAAGAAAATTTTGAATATGCAAGCTCTTGACAATAATTATAGATGTATTTCACCTTTAGGTTCCTCTCTTCTTATAAGCACAAGAAAGAGGTAGAAGGGAAGGTTCAACTAGGTTGTCTAATTATAATTCATCCATACAATTGCTCATAATAGGATTTAGATAAGTTATATTTAGAAAAGATAGGTGGGTGTGTTTGCATGTTCTTGGTTAAGGAGTTAGACCCTGACCGTCGATAGTTAGTTTGACCATCGATGGTCAACCTAACTGTTAGAGGTTGAGGGTGAAGGGTCAAAATAGGTAAAATCTAGGGTTAAGCTGATTTATTCAAATTGATTATGAGTAAGCTCAGTTAGGGGTTAGAGGTTTGAATGGTCCCAAGGGGGTCTAAGGGTAGTCCAGGGGAATTACAACATTTGAAACCATAGTGTGCAAATTTTAGATGTCTACATTTTGCCCCTTTTTATTATGTGGTTTAGAATCAACCAGTTGTAAAAAAAAATTGGTGTTGGTCAAAGGTCTAGTAACCTCGATTATAGGAGGAGGTGTTCCCCCTTAAACTAGGAGCATTTAAGGTAAAATGGAATCAAATGCAGGTTTGATAAGGTGGGTAATAGTAATGTTGATGTTGTATTTCATTAAGGTGAATGATAGGTTGGGCACTAAATAACAAATAAGTGCATTAGTGTGACAGAAGGTGTGATATCCAAGATCATGTAATGATGATGGTACCCTAGTTGAAAACAATAAAGGTCTATGCTAAGAGGATAATTGACTAGTGTATCACATGACTGCATTTAGGCATGGTGGTTGGGTACACCTATTAGTCTTCTAGACAATGGAATTGGTTCCATGGGTATCTGAGGTAAGAAGTGCTCCCATGGAAAAAACAAATGGGTCAAGTGTTGTAGGTATCCAAGGTAGGAAGTGATCTAGAGAAGACACCAGTGGGTCAGGTAAGCATGAGGTGGCATAAATTCAAAAGGTGGTCAACATGGCAATGTTATTTCTATGGTCAAAGGACCAAACAAAAAGTGTCACAAAATACATGCTAGGTGGGCCAAAATTGACCAATAGCGAGGTGATGAGGTAGTCAAGGTGGGAGAAGGGTAATCTCCATGGGTTTACAAAACTAGGTTGGTTTTGTTAAAAAGGGGCTAGTAGAAGGTAAGAGCAAAAAAATGGGGCAACTTGACCATCAATGATCAGGTTACTCAAGGGAGAAGATTGATGATCACCTTGATCATCGATGGTCAAGGTGGAAACCCTAAAATCCCAATGGGTAAAAGTAAAAATGCAAGTCATTTTTCTCATTTTTAACTTTTGTTGGTGTTGATTTAGAGATGTGGGTGAATTTGTTAGTTGTGGTGAATGCATTTATTAAAGATGATTATTGAGGGGGAGATCAATTATTGAAGTGGAGAGTTGACCTAGGTGACCAGCTAAGATGCAGGGAGCATGAGAGCATAACTAAGGATGAGCAAGTTTGTAAGTGACTCCATGGTGATGGTCATGAAATGAGGTAGGGGTGTTTTTATTTTTATAGCTTAGATTTTTTTTGATGTATTTATATTGGGTTGGGAGGTTAGGGTAGGTTTAAATGCTACAGTTAAGTTTGTTGTGCCCTAGTTAGGGTTTTGGTGGTTTTGGGTAAAATTATGGATAAAAGTAGGAATGGTTGGGGTGGGCTAGGTAAATTTGGTTGGGTGAGGGTTTAGGGTAACAAATATGGTTTTTCATGCATTTAGGGTGGTTTTTGATGTTAATGGTTTGGGAATTTTAGCCACCAAATGCCCATAATGAATGTCAAAGATTAGGCTTGACTATCGATGATTGACATCCATATAAAAATGGGTACCTGACAATTAGTAGTCATCATGACCATCAATGGTCACCCATTAAATAAAATGGTTTTTAAGAAGTGTTTGAAAAAAGGTTAATGTAAAAATGAGTTGGGTTTGCTAGGTAGGCATATCTTGTAGTTTGAGAAGGTATACTTGGCAGGTGCCTGGTGAATAAATAGAAAAGGCTAGGGAAATAGGTTAGGTTATTAAAGAGTAATTTAGGCTAGGATAGGTGCTATTGGTTTAGGTGACTAAGCCATGTTCTAAATTGGTACAAGCCAGAGAGAAAATTTAGATATGGGACCAAGTGTCATGTATCTTCACTAAGATATAGTAGGGGATGACTCTAATTAACTAAGCCCACATAGAGGGGGTGGGGTTAGGAGTAATGAGTCACCATCATCATGTTCCTCGATATGCATCCATAATCATAGTACTCATTGAGAGATGGGATCCTACTATGAACACCTTCCTACTATTGATTGGGGAGATGACCATATTTCTAGAGGATGTTTATAGGATTACTCAACTTCCACTCTATGGTGATTTGATATACCACATAGAGCGAGAGGAGCAGGATGAACATGTTGAGTTGTTGTATGGAGATGAGAGTGATCAAGTCAGATAGCATGCTAGGAGATTCAGGTATACAATGTTATATCAAAGGGATTTAGCTAAGAGGAGACTCATGACCATGCTCATGATTATTGTGACATGTTTTGGGCTTCCTGACTTGAGTAATGGGAGATTTCCATACTTACTACTAAGGGTTCTAGTTGAGATATTCTTGAGGCAGATAGTATTTGGTTGGGTGCCTATTTTCCTATTGTATATATAGGGAGATGTGGGATTTTAGGGACCATAAGAGGTATGGCATCAGTGTCAACCTAGTTCTATATTAATGGGCTTATGATCATATTCAAAGGTTGAGGCTAGTGGGGTTGTCATGGGCTAGTTTTACATAGATTGATTTTCTCATTAGCTTCATGTGGTGGAGGGGTAACTTTATTGCATCAATCATAAGGGGTGGTGCTCATTATGTGGAGTGGTTTAGGGGTACACTGGGTGCACTAGTGATAGGAGATATCACATGGAGACCTTACGTCTAATTTCTAGTATGGCCAGGTTATACCAGGCATACCCTCTCGCTATAGAGTTATAGATGGATATTTGGCAAGCAAGATGTGGAGGTGGATTTGATCTCATTTGATAGGGTACACTGATAGTTAAACCTAGTATAGGATATCCTAGGTATAGGAGAGAGGACTCTGAGATTTTACTTTTAGAGCCACATCTTGTGCCTACTTTACTAGACTTCAAAGTGTTGTCTGCTAGGGCATAGATAGATGATGTTGGGTTCATAGATGGGTACATGGAATAGTACCAGACCATATATGTAGCTATAGATATTGGAAAAGATGATGGAGGTGTGAGGTCAATAGTTGTGGATATAACTAGCCATGATGGACAAGTAGGAATGACTTTAGCCACTACAAAAGGATAGGTCTAGGTATTACAAGGATAGGTGGCCACACTACAGGGCCAGATTGTCATACTACAGGTCAAGTTTCAACCTTACAAGGTCAGTTTGATACTGTCACAAGTGAGAGGGATCAGGCCAAGACCTCTCTAGGCTTGGTGACCCAAGAGAGGGACTCTCTAAGGCAAAGAGGAGGAGTATCAGTGGGATAGGTAGCACCACTGGTTTTACCCCTACATCATAATACCTAGCTATAATGGAGGAGCTGTAGTACTATGAGGTATTTATTTTGACATAGTGTTTAATTGAGCTTTGATGGGATGAATATAGAGCCAACTTGGCAAGTGGTCCCAATGTAGAGACACTAGGGTAGTGGGTAGCATCTATATTAGGGAAGGCAAGGATAGTTAGGGGATTAGTAGGCATATCAAGTGGGTAGGCATCAGGATCTATCAGTGCTCTAGGAGGCATTGGTGCCCTTGGGGCATAAATATAGCTAGAGTATGACATTTTGTATATCATTTTGATTCTAGCCTATGAGCTAATGTGGTAAGATGTACATTTTTTAGAGATATATGTCTATCTGCTTTGTACACATTATGTTATGGCTATGTGACGCATGTGTTTATATATATATGATCATTTGGTTTATGCTCATGTTCATTGTTTATGGATTATGGTTTGATGTTGATGTTTAATTCTTATGATGTGATGTTTTAATTGTGTATAGATGTGATGCGTATGTTATGGATGTTAGATATTGATATAGACTTATCTAGGCATGAGATAGGTTTGATATATGGTTTTGCATATGACATGCTAAATTTCAATGTGTATACACTGCATTAATTCAGACTTAGACATGTGGTGGAAAATGATTGATTGTTTAAATGCTCATGGATGTTGTTACTTTATTATGATTATTATGTTTATTCTTAATGTTATGGTTATTTTTTTTGTTAATTTTGGAGGATAAAACACATGAGGTATTTTAATTAACAATACTAGATGGGAAACTAAAAAATATAGTCAAGAGACAAACATCATAATGAAAATATCAATGAGTCATGATAGGGTAAGAAGAGGGCATAATGCTTCTTCATTGATAAGGACTAAAACATAAGCAAAGTTGGATAGAATTAATGAACATAAGCCCTTTAAATGTTTCACATGAGTATCAATTAGTTGGTTAAAAAGTTGGATTAACCACATAATGTCAAGTAAGCTCAAGAATCCCTTGCATATAGTGTAAAGGGAAGGTGGGTGAAAATGGAACCTTCTCGTGAAACTAGCATGCCTCTTTTGTAGGTGTCCAAAAAGTTAGTATAAATAAGCCTATGCTAAAATTGTGTAGACTGATCGATGCAGGAAGTCTACTTGTGAAAGAAAGTTGTGGCCTTCACCTTATTATGTTGTTTGAGAGCCGATTTTAGATTTCAAAATTAGTGTGATTTTGATGTGATTTTGAGAATGGGTCTTTTGTTGATTGATGTATATGAGAGGTTGATCGATGTGAGAATCTTCCAAACAATTTCTATGCTTTTAACAAAATGCTTTACTCAAACATCCTTCAAGGGAGTGATTTAAGTTTATTGGCTTTGTATAGTGCATTTGATAGTTGTCCTTTAAGGGAGCAGTCCACCTTACGTTTGTGTAATTTTAGATATGCTTATGTAGTTATCCTTTGAGGGAGTAGTCTGTGAATGCTTAAGAATGACCTAGGGTTGATATTGGTAGGAACTTTGTTATTTTTCTTTGATTTTGATTGACATAGACATGTTTATATAGGCTTAAGGGTTCACCTTTATGAAGTCAAATATAGAGGCATAAGAATATTGATAAGGTGTTAAGAGGTTAGGTGACAACAATCATGAGAATCCATCCTATGAAAGGGTGGAAAGAACCATGAGAACCATGCCATGGGTAGAGCTATGATACCCATTATTTAAGATAAGGATATTTTGATAATAGATAATCCACATGATTCAATCTTAATCAGTTGTCCCTAGAATAGGGAGATGGATGTGGTTAGATAGCAAGAGATGGAATTAAGTTAGACAAAAGGTAAAGTTGATCTTTCTCAATAAAATAATGGATGCAGATGTGAAGCATTAAGGGGCTCAAGTTTTAGATGGCCTCCAAGAAAAGACAACCAATAAGCTCATGATTCATACTTGTGGGTTATGATATAAGGTCCAAGGCAATTGAAATCAAACTTGCCCCACTTGCTTTTCTCCATATTAGTGACATGTTGGTTTTCATTTAGAATGAGGTCTTTGATATTGAATTCTCATACTTTTAGGTGTTTATTATAGGCATGCTTCATGTGCTCTTGATAGACTTGGAGATGGGTAAGGGCTGCTAAATGATTATCATCAAGTAGCTTGAGTTGGGCCAAATGGTGCTGACAATAATTGCCCTAAAAAATGAGTTATTACAAAGATATGCAAAGAGAGGGGATTTGGACCTCAAGAGGTAAGATGGCCTTCACTCTAAATGCAAGATAAATTGGGGTAGCACCCATAGGGGTTCTGATTTTAGTAAGGTATGCCCATAAGTCGAAGGGGATGTGCAAGTGTCAATCCTGACCAAATACATTGACCATTTTAGTTAACATGTTATTAAGAGTTTTTTAGAGGCTTTTACTTATCCATTTGCTTGAGGGTGATAGGACAAAGATAAACTAAACTTAATGTTGACTACATCACATGGACCCTAGACTTACTTATTTATAAAGGATTTACCATTGTTGGTGATAATTTTAAGAGGAACACTGAAGCGGTAAATGATATGATTGTTGATAAAGTCAATAATATTTTTTACTTTAGTTAAGACTAGAGGAATAGCCTCTACCCACTTGGTAAAATACTCTATCATAGTGATGATAGAGTGGTGTCACTACGAGAAATGGGGATTAATTTAACTAATGAGGTCTAAACCCTATTGTGAAAAGGGCCAAAAATTGGTGCAAACACAAAGACTATGGATAGGTGCATGATGCAAATTAGTGTGTTGTTGACACTTGACACACTTTTTCACATAATCACAACATTCTTGGTTAAGGGTAGGCCAATAATATCTAAGGAAAATAATACTTAGCTATAGTGAGGCCACTAAAGTGGCCTCCATAGATTCCATCATGCATTTCCTTGATAGCGTGAAAGGCTTCATGACTATGTAAACAACAAAAGAGAAGGCCATCAAAGCTAAATTTGTAAATAATTCCCTTCATAATGGTATAATGAGTGTTGGGGAATCCAAGAACAAACACACTAATTCTGATCCCACTTGTTAAGATCTTGCTCCTCAGAAAGAGCACAATATGATTACCAAACTTAAGTAATTAAACATGCGGAAATATACCAGAAGCACAAGTAACTAGAATTCACAAATAGCACAGAATATGAGAGACAATACACTATCTTGTATTAACATTTGTACAGAAAAGAATACAATAAAGAGCCGCCACACTCTTCCACCTTATAGAGGCTTGCCACACCTCAAGTGTATAGTAATTCTTCTTCAAAACACTCTCCTACCAAAAATGGTCCCAACACCCAACTCACACACAGAATTGGTGTTCACCTCTCCAACCAGTCAGTAATAACCCTGCCAGTACACCAAGCACTCTATAATACTTCAAGTTGATCTCCCATGAACCTGCAACCTGCAACCTACAATTCAACAGACCATACTCACAATGGAAGGATCTTCCTTGCCTTCCTTTCTAGCTCATAGTGGAACTAGGAGAAACACACACTTTGTTCTCTTCACTAGCACACTTTACAATACATGCCAATGGGTCTATAAATAGATCCCAGACTTAAACAATAACTTAGACTCTTAGTTTATTATAATTATCCACGCAGATCAAGGCTCGAAATAGCCTTTACATGCAAACACTCTGTTCACTTAACTAACTATTCGTGCAACAAGCAGTTCTGGAACACACATGCGACCGATGTCAGTCCTTGCTTGCCTGGTGTTGCCGACATTAGCCGACTCCCTACTAATGCCATTTGCCTTCTGCACTGATCATGATCGATGTTGGTCATGCTCCTGATGCCAGTGCTTCTGGAACTTCAGCAACCTCCTTTTCTTTGTCTACAACAAGTTGAAGCTTTTAGCTCCACACCCTAACAATCTCTCACTTGGAGATAAACAAATGCAACTATACCTATACCTGTACACCATCTAGTTTGTTCCCTTGGCTCTATATCCCTCTTCAAGATCACTCTTGAAGACCAACCACCATAAAACCTGTAGTGCAACACCTGTCACCCAAATCCCCTGCCACATCCACATCTACAAACCATGTAGAAAATAACTTAAACCTGCATAGCATGTGCACCTACTGCTGGTCCCTCTAAGAATCCATTGAACTACCCTTCAATGCTTCTTTCCCAGATTGGCTCCAAACTTGTGACAACTCCCACTGCTTGGGAAAACTCAGGTCTAGTACATACCATGCACTTAACCTCATTATGTGAATCAAGACACTGTTCTGTGAACTGTCCAACCATCGGCGTGCTAACCAGTCTCACACAATCATCCTGAAACAAAGTCAACCTATGACCTTCCATGTCCCTAGAACACACTCATGCCAAAGAATCTTGCTACTCCCAGATTCTCCATGACACACCCCTGAACTAGCTTTACCTTTAGTTCAGCAACTCCCTGTATATGTAACCCTGCAACAAGCACATCATACAGTAATAGGATAATGTAGCTAATATTATCCAACCTGGTAAAGAGAAACACAATGATCAAACCTCCATTACCCTACAGCTTACTCAAGACCATATACCCTGATCTTCCATCTCATGTATCCATTTTCGCTCTTCTTCATCCTGAACATCCATTCGTCTCTTAGTGCTTCCTTCCAGCTAGCAACTCCACCAAAAAACTCCTATTTGGTTCTCCTCCAAGGAATCACATCCTCCATCCATGCCAAGCTCCCACTGTTTCCTGGATCTACCTGTTCTGCTTCTTTAACAACTTCCTAGTTCTTTACCATAAGTGAGCAACAAGTAGTGTAAAGAAGGGAAATGACGAATTTGAGGCTTACCTACCCTTTAAGTCCTCCATATGGGTGCTTGAGACTTCTTGACAGCTTGCTGTCCACCCAAAATTCATCTCAGTGACCGATGCTAGTCACATTCCAGTCTGCACCCGACCAATGCCGGTTCCCTATGATTGCCTCATCGCCGATGTCGATTCTCCCCTTACCGACGTTGGTGTTTATCTGCCCTGAGTCACCGACGTCAGGCTACACATAGCCGATGTCGGTCCCTATCTGGACGTTGATGTCAATTTTCCTGCCAACATCGGTCTCTATGTTTTGTGTGTGAGAACTGACTTCTACTCACGAGCTCCTTTTGGATCAAACCCTTGTCCAAATCACCCTTGCTCTGCTCAGAATTCTTTTGCCCCTTGTGTTGAACTCTGTCCATCACCTTCTCCTTGAAAACCAAGGCTTTCATGTTTTTGTCACTAACGTCGGATTCCTCAAGAAATGTCACCTTCTTCTTCTGCATATAGAAATCACGATCCATGCCTTCCAAATCTGAAAGCATACCCTTTGACTCAAGAACATGCATCTCCTTCTTATTCATGTGACCAAGCCTATTAAGCCACATCTTCGAATCTACAGCTGAAGTAGATAACCCAAAAAGAGAATCAATAATACAAGTAGATAGATAAAGCGTACCTACTTTCTTACCTCTTGCTATAACAACTGCACCCTTGGTAACCTTCCAAGAGTCCGCTGTGAGAGTTACTGTGCAACCCTCATCACCCAAACTTCTTACAAAAATCAAATTCCACTCTAGAGCTGGGACATGCATGACCTCCTTTAACACCCATGTGTTACCTATCTATAATTTTAGCTTCACTTTCCCTTTGCCAACCATCTGACAAGGCTTACCATCCCCTACACAAATTTCTCCAAAGTCTCCCTAGACATACTCATGAAAAAATTCCCTATTTGGGGATGCATGAAAAGAGGCACCAAAATCTAAAACCCAAGATTCTACTTTATCCAAAGAACATACCAGAGCATCCTATGCAACAAAATCTACAACATCTGCTTCTTCTTCATGTCCTCCATGTTGATCTACTACCAACCAACAATCTTTCTTTTCTTGCTCTTTCTTTCGATATCTCTAGCAGGTTATTCTGCCATACCTGAACTTGGACCTCTTGCTATTAAACTTCTCCATTCTTAGCTTACTATCTTTTGCCATTTATCTTCTCCCACTCAAACAAAGACCCCTATGAGTAACCTGTAATCAACACATACTAACCAGATCTAATCCAACCTGTTAGTATCCCAACCAAAAGCTCTGATACCAGTTGTTGGGGAATCCAAGAACAAACACACTTGTTCTGATCCCACTTGTTAGGATCTTGCTCCTCAAAAAGAGCACAATATGATTACCAAACTTAAGCAATTAAACATGCAAAAATATACCAGAAGCACAAGTAACTAGAATTCACAAATACCACAGAATATGAGAGACAATACATTATCTTCTATTAACATTTGTATAGAAAAGAATACAATAAAGAGCCGCCTCACTCTTCCACCTTACAGAGGCTCACCACACCTCAAGTGTACAGTAATTCTTCTTCAAAACACTCTCGTACCAAAAATGGTCCCAACACCCAACTCACACACAGAATTGGTGTTCACCTCCCCAACCAGTCAGTAATAACCCTGCCAGTACACCAAGCACTCTATAGTACTTCAAGTTGATCTCCCATGAACCTGCAACCTACAACCTGCAATTTAACAGACCATACTCACAATGGAAGGATCTTCCTTGCCTTCCTTTCTAGCTCATAGTGGAACTAGGAGAAACACACACTTTGTTCTCTTCACTAGCACACTTTACAATACATGCCAATGGGTCTATAAATAGATCCAAGACTTAAACAATAACTTAGACTCTTAGTTTATTATAATTATCCACACAGCTCAAGGCTCAAAATAGCCTTTACATGCAAACACTCCATTCACTTAACTAACTGTTCGTGTAACGAGTAGTTCTGGAACACACAGGCGACCGATGCCGGTCCCTGCTTGCCTGGTGCTGCCGACGTCGACCGACTCCCTGCCGATGCTGGTTTCCTTCTGCACTGATCACGACCGACGTCCGTCATGCTGCCAATGCCGATGCTTTTGGAACTTCAGCAACCTCCTTTTCTTTGTCTGCAACAAGTTGAAGCTTTTAGCTCCACACCCTAACAATGAGAGGTAATCTAGATAAATGCTCTTTGAGCATTCCTAGAAAGACCATAAATAACTATGTTAGGGTTAAGATAGTTGAGGGTTTGTTGATACCAAAGGTCAAGTTGGGTATCTTCCACATTGAAAATGGTGGGATAATCTAGTTTTATATAGGAAGGTAGGTTAAGTCTATGGATAACAACAAATTGCTTAGATTCCAAGGGTGTATATAGTTTATGAGAGGCAAGGGAAGCCATGGTGTCGGTGAACTTATTAGTAAATTATGGGGTTGACTAGATGTAGTAGTGTTTGAATGATGTTAAGAGTTCATCAACTAGTTAATTTTACCATTTTAGAACATCATTCTTATACTAGTAAGAGACATTGATTTGGTTGACCAAAAACTAGGAATCATCAAAGATATTGATTCTTTGACTCCTAGGGCTAAAGCAGTTTGAAGGCCTATTACTAGGACTTCATACTTAGCCATATTGTTGGTACATTCAAAATAAAGCTTGAAGGATAGAGGGAGAGTTTCACCATTAAATGAGATAAGGATAATTCCTACTTCCCCACCACATTGACACTTCAATCCATAAAAAAAACATGGTGACTTGATAGGTGAAATCTGCTTGAGAGAGGATCACGATGGACTTATCGAGGAACTCAATAGGAGGAGATTGGTTATCCACTAAAGGTGATTCAATGATATGCTCAGCAATGAATTTCCTTTTTATGGAATTTTATTTAAATTACTCAAGGTCAAACTTTACTAAGAGCATGAGCCACTTGGCCATACGTTGGTTTTGGTATGGCTTAGAGTGCATGTACTTGAGTGGGTTAGTGTTGGTTATGACATAAGTTTTATGGTTAAGGAGATAGTGTCAAATCTTGGTATTCACAAAGACTAAATCCAAGAAAATTTTCTTAGTATGGGTATACTAAGTCTCATAATATAGTATATAGATTTCTCTCTATGATATTCATCTCAATGAGCAAGCATTGCCCCTAAGAAGTGGTCGATGGTGGAGATATATAAGTAGAAAGGTTGGTTATCCTTGGGAGGGGTAAGTAAAAGTGAAGATAAAAGGTACTCTTTAAGTGAATCAAAGGCCTTTTGGCAGTCATTATTCCACTTAAAAGAGACATTCTTCTTTATAAGGTGGTGGAAAGGTTGGCACCAATTTGAAAGTTCAGAAATGAAATGATGAATGGATTTTAGTTTCCCCTATAAGCTACAGAGTTGCTTAAGGTTGATAGGAGGAAGCATGTCGATGATGGATTTGATATTTGTGGGATCTACTTCAATTCCATGAAGGGAGACAATAAAGCCAAGAATATTTCTTGATAAGACCCTAAAAATGCATTTTTAGGCGTTGAAGCAGACATGGTAGTGGATGAGGTGTTCAAAGATGATCTCAAAAATATCCAAATGGTCCTTTTTAAGCTTGGATTTTTTGAGGAGGCCATCAACATAATCCTCTATAACCTTTTAGATGAGGTCAGGGAATATATAAGTCATGACACATTTTTAGGTTGCATCTATGTTTTTTAACCTAAAAGGCATGACTCGATAGCATAAGGTTCCCCAAGGAGTGGTATAGGTGGTCTTGTGATGATCTTTGGGAGTAGTCAAGATCTAATTATAACTTTAGAATCTATCTATGAGAGATAACATCTTGTGGCTAGCTGTAAGATCAATAAGTTGGTCAATGCTAGGTAGAGGAAAGTCATCTTTGGGGTAAGCAAGATTGAGGTCATAAAAGTCCACATAAATGCATAGTCCCCCTATAGATTTGGTGATAAGTAAAACATTAAAGACCCATTTGGGGTAATCAATGGGTTGAATAAAGTTTATATATAGGAGATGTTGAAGTTCTTCTTTGACAAGAAATATTATGCGAGGGTACATGCATTGAAGCTTATGCTTGACTAGCTTTGCATCATGATTAGTGACTATGTTATGGGTAGCAATGGTGGGTTCAATTCTAGGCATATCACTATAATACCAAATGAAGGCTATGTTGTGGTCTTGAAGGAAAGAGGATAAGTCCTAAAGTTCCTTGGCATTTATTATTTGGGTAATTTTGACAATGTGGGGGTTATCCAGAGTGCCCAAGTTGATATCCATGGTGGATTTTTTTAACATGGTCAAGGTATCAAGAGGAAGGGATTTTTGGATCAAATAATCCAGGGCACCAAGGTAGTTGAGAATAGAATCATCATCCTAGCACTAAATAGTGTTAATGGTAAGAGGGTCCTCTCCTATCATCTCATGATGGGTCAAAGGGATGGTTATGTTTACCCCTTCCTTTTGATAATTCAAAGGTTTGAGGTTGATCATGTTGACAAAAAAAAAGTTAGGTCAGATGATATCATCATCCTCACATGTGGATGGAGGTGAGGTTGGTGAGGAATTGGTATCTTTTAAAAAAATGGTCACAATGGGTTGTTTGGATTTTTTCTTGTTAGGTAAGATGAAACCAAGTTTGTGTTTCTCATGTGGCTTCCTAGTTTTGATGATAACAAATTCATATGGGTCATGTTTATACCACCCAAAACTAAATAATTTCCAAGCACACCAATGGAGGTATGTCTTGGTAAATCTTGTGTTATCTAGGTAAGAGAAACTAGTGGTGAATGGTCTAGGTGGGAGAAAGGTGGTAGAAGCACCAAGGGATTTGTTGAGTCTCCCATAGACAAAGTGAGTTTGATAGTGGGGAGTTCCAAAGGGAATGATAGTTTCAACATTGGGGTCATATCTCAGTTGGTTAGTAATTTTTTCATACTCATGAGGAGTAGGGAAAACATCAAGGGTGAGAAGGTAATACTTCCCCAATAAAAGGTGATGTAACATGGATTCCAAAGGGTCTATGGTAGGTATTTGGTTCAAAGGGATAGAGGAACTAGTCGATGCCTCATCAGTAGAAGGGGATATGCTATCTTATTTAGTGGTTCAAGGTTAGGTTTTAGCTATTGAGGATGTGTTGGATGGGGGTATAAGGACATCATTAGGGTGATAGGTCATGTTTCATGTTGATAAGGGATTTAGGTTAGCTTAGATGGTGATGACTTGGCCTTCATACTCAAACTTAATGTAATGGTGAAGGGTAGATGGAATGCAACCCATAGATTGAATCCAAGGTTATCCCAATAATACATTGTATTTTAATTCACCTTCTACAACATAGAAAAGTTTAGGGAGCATGTAGGGTCCTAAAAGGATATGGAGGATGACAGTTCTCAAGGTAGTGGCCATGGTGTCATTGAAAGAATGAAGGATGGCTGAAGATTTAGACATGACATTGTCCATAAATTTGAGTTGGTTATAGGCATGATAAGAGATGATGTTAATGTTATCTCCCCCATGAATCATGACATATTTCATGTTGGTTTGGTTGATGTATACATTAATAAATAGAGGGGGATCTATGTCCTCTAGATGGATGGTAGTTTTTTTGAGTCCTTGAAGGTAACAAGGTTGGAAATTTGAAACCAAAAAAAGCTGCTAGAGGTTGGGGGTCTTCGGGATGGAACTTAATGGGTTATAAATCATGTATTATCACTTAACAATCATGGTGTGAGGTAAATATCAACTCATATAATCTCATATTCATTGGGGTTTGGTAAAGTTTCTTGAGGATAACTCTCCAAATATATTCTAAGGGGTTAGATTGGGAGGCAGCTAAGATAAACACCTTGGGTTTAGTCAAGGATGGAGATGGTTGGGTGTAGGTTGGTTGTGAGTTGGAATAGGGGTAAATCCAAAGAATGGACACCTTAGCCTTTCCCTTGTCCTTTTTCTATGCTCTTATGACCATGTTGATAGTATGTATAGAAGGAGAGGTTGAAATAGTAGATTATTCAAACTCATCTTCACTCTGAGGTGAGAGTGGACGAGTATCTGAGCATTGGGTAGGTATGATTGTTGATTGGATTAGTATGGGGCTCATAGGAGGTTCATCTATTAATAGATCATCTTCATCATAGAGCTGGTGGATAATGACTTGGATATCTTTACATTTCCCTGTATCATGGCTAGAAATCCTATGATAAGAACACATATGGTGGTCATTGTACCAAATGAGCTTTGAAGCAAAATGGTCAAAGGGCCTAATGGGAGGTAAGTCTAAATAATAATTTTCCAATAACCTATGGAAAATGGTCAAGTAAGACTCAGCTAAAGGTGGTAGGGGTGTAGGGTCTTTGATATGGTTATTGAGGTATAAAGTTACTTGGAAATAGATTTGGTGGTATGTGTTTTGGGTAGGGTGGTATTCTTGATTGATGGCTTCAGCTTAGGTAAGGAGGTTGATGAGCTAGAAGTGGAAAATCATAAGGTAGGTAATCATAAGGTAGGTAGTTTAGGTATAGTTGGTATGGTGAAGAGAGGTGCATCAAAGAGAAACTATGAAGGTGTAACCAAAAGAAGTGGTCAAGTTTTTGTAGAGATAATTGGCTTCCTACTCAAGGTGGAGGGATGATGCCCTAGAGTGGAGGGTAAGGTCAAGGGAGGTAAAATTTGGTCCTTCAAGGCTTTAGGTATTTTGACCTCTTTGGTTGTTTTTGTTTGGCATTTGGATGGTGGCTTTGAATATGTTAGGTCTACTTTCACAGATGGGTGACTAAATCTTGGTGTAGGGAAGGTGCTAAGGTTCTTAATCAGTTTGGTTGGTTTAGTTTGAGAAGGTGATTTGGTAACTTGTGATTTAGGTGCCTTGGATGGTTGAGGGATTTTTGCTTTGTTAAAAGTTATTATTAGTTTGGTTGATGGGGTAGGAGTTTAGACAATGGAAGTGGTGGGTTAGTTTGTTAAAGGTATGGTTGGAGGTTCTTTCTTGGTGATATAAGGTAGCCATAATTTCTACCATAAGGTGGCTTGATCTATGTCAAGGTTGGAGATAAATTCCAATTTTTGCACAAACCTAGATAATGGTTTGTAGGTTAGTTTAATTCCCTAAATAGTGGACCTAAAAGATAAGCCTAGAGGTTGATACATAGGGATGGTAACCTCATCCTCTTCCTCAATCAAAGGATGCAAGGTTGGGATAGGTGGATCCCCCATATGGGGAGTAGACACAGGGATTTTCTCCTTGGGAATGATTTTTGAAAGGGGAGTAGGTTGCTTGGTAGTTGAATGTGAAGATAGGGTGGTGAAGGTTGGGTGTTTTGGTATATCAATTAAAAGAGTGGTTAAAGACTCCACTACCTCAGTACGTGGAGGGGGAGAAGATGGTATTTCACTAGTTTAGGTTTCCAAAGAAAGGGAAGGTAACTCCCCTACCTTAATAGATGAAGGAGGTGGAGAACCAAAGGATTGGGTAATGGGTGCATCGGTAATGAGCATATCAAGGACCATGTTAACTATATGGGTATCATGTTAGCATTCAAAGTTGTTGCTCTCATTATTGGTAGGAGCATGGTTTGGGAAGGGTTTCCTAAATATATCAAGGGTTTGGTTCGATGGTACATTGGGGTTATCCAATGTAAGTTCCCCCTTGTCAATGAGGGATTGGATAATGCTCTTGAAGGTATTGTACCTACTGACATCATGTCTTATTACCCAATGAAAGGAACATAGATTATTATCATTGAACTAATTAGGTGTAGGATGAGATGCATCAAACTATTGAGAAGTCTTTATAGGAGGAAGTTGAATATGTTTCCTTTCAATAACTTCTCCAATATGGATGCATTGGATTCTCCTTGTGGAGTTAATTTCTTTTGGTTATTCTAGATTTGGAGCCTCATGTTTTTCTTTGAGGAACTAGAGGAATTAGATTGGTTGACAAAAGATGGAGGAGTGGCTTTAAGGATAATTGTGTTTGTGGTTCCCTTGCTCTTGGTATTGGTATTGGACTAGTTACTTGACTTGGAGGAAGAGGCTTCATTGGTCTTTTAGGTTAAGTTCTTTTTTTTGGGCTTTAGCTTTCCTTCATCAATGGCTCAATTCTCTAATTTATGTGCCATTATAAAATCTTCATCAAAGGTTTGGAAGATTTGGACACGCAGTGTAGAGGAGATATGCTTGGCACATGCTTGAGCAAAGAGATCTATGAGTTTGGGTTGAGGTAGGGAGAAGGAAAGTTGGTTAAGTAAGATACTCCAATGAGATAAAAAAAATTGGCAATGGATTCATCCTCAAACTACAAAATAGAGTAGAGGTTGGTGATAGAAATGTTTGTAGAGATATTGATCAAAAATTGGTCCAAGAAGGTTTGAACCAGTTGGGTGAAGGAGAAAATGGAGTGCTTAAGTATGGTACTATACCAATCCAATGTCAGACCACCTAGAGACATGGGGAAGGCATGGATAAGAAGGGCATCATCATAGGTGATGAGATAACAAGCATGCATAAATGCCATAAGGTGTTGTTGGGGATTCTACTTACTTTGAAATTTAGAGAACTTGGGAAGTTCCCATTGGGGAAGATATGCCCTGATATGTACAAATGGATGGATGGATGGGCTCATTATAGATTTGGTCATATGACAAGATGTTGTGAGCACCCAAAATAGATGACTCTAATGTGGTCATCTTGTCGATAAGCATCTTCATTAGGTCAAATTGGGTTTATGCACCCAAAAGGTTGTAAGATGCATGTTGTTATGGTGGTTGGTAGGTACACTAATAGTGGGTAGAAGGTTAGGAGGATGCCACATCTTGGTAAGTGGATGTTAATGGTTGGGTAGAAGATATATAAGGGTAGGTAAAGGTATGTGGTTGGGTAGTGGGTAGGGGTATATATCCTTGTGTATCTAAATTTTGATGTAAGAGGTACTTATTGAATAGGGGTGGTAGTTAGGTTGGCGACCCTTGTACTAATCAATGGCAAGGTAGAGGGTATGGACACTGTTGTTCCCAAAATCCGTCACTTGTTTTTGAAGACAACATATCAACCATTTTGGTCCTGTAGACCAAAAATGGTCTCTTCCTTTCTCAAAAAATGCTCTGAGCAGTCAAGTTCTTCAATTACACAAGCACTTTTAGCTAGGGATATCACAAGTTCAACAGGCAGGCTTTCGCAAAGAAAAATCTTGAAACACATAAGGCATTTCTAAAAAATTACAAGGATGGTTCATCACCAAGGTTCAATCAATAAGGTTCAACTGAAGGGTTCAAAGAGTTAGAATAAACCATTGAATTGTTGAACCATTAAAATCTAAAAGATTCAATGAGTTCAACAAGTTCAAAGAGTTTAAAGGGTTCAAAGCTTCAATGCATTCAAAGGTTCAAAGTTCAAGCGAAAGGTTAGAGTGGAAGGTTTGAGTGAATGGTTTAAACATAAGATTCCAGAAGAAGGTTTAACTAAATGATTCAAATAATTGGTTCAATGACCATTGAAATCCTAAAGAAGACTAAGTGAATGCGGCTCTTTGCAAAGCTTTGAACTGCTGAACCACCAAACTGATGAACTTTGAACCATTGAACCATTAAATCGATGAACTTTGAAAGGTTCAAAGGTTCAAGGTTTAAAGTGGTTCAAGCAACTGATGACGTCCCCATGGACATAAAATTTAGGGTAATGAAATAGCCATTGATTTTCAAATGGCATAGACCCAAGAACAAACCCAGTAATCCACTGAGGAAGGAGCTGAAGGAGCCAGCAGAAAGTGAGAAGATAGCCCCGAGAGCTCAGATCACCAAGAAGGAAAAAAGTGTAGCAAGGAAAGAGAGAATGATACACATAATCTATAAATATCTGTAGAAGATTTATTCCAGTAGGTGGAGCAATCCACCAGATGGATATCAGAGAGCACAAGCATGCAATGGCACGCCCTATTTTTCTTCATTGAGTAAAGGTGAGTGGACATCCATGTAAGTATCATAAAAGAGGACCAGGCAGCCCATACTTTGGAGAAGACATTTGATATAATTAGAATGCCAAAGTCCAAGCTGGTAATCTACTCTAACATGGCCTCTACATAGAACTCCCCCTATCCAATGCATTGAATGCAGCATGGGCCATTTCATGAAAACAAGTGCCAAAGTCTTTCTTTGGTTGCTATATATTGTAATCTCTCGATTCGTATGAGGGAGATCTCTCTGTTATTAGAAGTGAAACTCTACCCAAATTGAAAGGCATTCTTGAGACATTGAGCTCAGATTGTTAATCATATTTTATCAGTTGAATGAGAAAGCAAGTGACCTTTCAGACTTTGTGTTGAAATAGATTGTGTTATCTAGGAAATTATTCTTATATCTTTTTCCTAAATACAGTCTTGTCCATTTGATCAAATAAGTAGAACTAGTGGAAATAATCTAGAAGATGTCTTGAAGTCGACCGTGGAAGACTTTGTGCTATCATAATTGTCTTTAGTCTGTGTGTTTTGTGTTTTAGTGTAAAGGATATTGGAGAGACTTTGAGCTCCTCTTATCTTTCGTAATATTTTACTCTATTGTATTTTTAGGTGGAGACTTTGGGCTGCACTTCATTCTACTGTGTTACTTTGTCCTAAATCAGTAGGAGAAGCAACGAAAGACTTTGGGCTTTCATAGGTTTCTTGTGGTTATAGTTACTACCCGGGAAGTCTTCCTGTTGTTTTTTAACATCATTTTTGAAAGAAGATAAATGATTTCATCAATTACCCAAGAATTTTCCTTTACTTTGCAAACATCATCTCTGATAAAAGAGATATGGATGGTATGATTTCACCCCTAAGTGTATTTTCAGTTTATATTACTATATAATAGTTTATAGGGGACCTCCTCTGACTTATAGGGAACCTCCCCTTGATGAGAGGAGAGCTTTATCTCATTATGTTGTGGTAGACATACCTATTTTGCTGTATAAATCTTCTTGTGTTGTGGTTGATATACCCATTTTATCATCAGTTAGTTGATGACAAAATATTCACCCAATAATTTTTTGGTGACTCCACTGGGGAAGAACATGTAATTTGAAGCCTCAAGCTTCAAATTGAAGCATTTCTAGTTCTTTTCCATTCTATACTCTGTCAGATCCACCGTATACATGAAGCTAAAGAGCTCAAGGTATTGTTGATCATGTATTCGAGTTTGTGCAGCAAAATTATTTTGATCTTTCTCTTTCATGAGCTCACCTCCAGTGAATCAGGAGTTTTCCTCCTACCAACGTCAGGTCTCCAATACCAAGCAAAGCTTCTCTTTCCTCTACTAGCAGAGTTTTTTCTATACATACTCCATAAAGGTTTGTTATCCCTCTTTTCAATCATCATATTATGCCAGCCCAAGGCCCTTGGGGTAACACCATTGGTCCTCTCAATCTAACCCCACCTTTACATGAACTACCCCATAGTTCAAGAAAGAATTTTCCCAAGTCTTATGGTGATGGAAGAGTTCATTTTGATGAGAATATTGCAATGTTCTACATAGCCTATGGTGTGATAGGCATTGAATATGAAGACATAGCAATCAAACTATTTATGAAAATGTTGTAAGGCGCTGCCATAGACTAGTTTTATCATCTACAAGCTTAGATTTTAACTGACTGGAACACTCTCAAAGCCAAGTTTGAAGCTAGATTCAAACTCACAAAAGATGCACATGCCCTATTAGCTCAACTCATGCAAATGAATAAGGAGTCTCATGAACCTATGCAAGACTTCATTTCTAAATTTGATAAGCTAAGGAATAGGATTCCTATAATTGCTCCGAGAACACCTAAAAATTTTAAATGCTTCTTCATAAATTCTCAGCTTCTTGAAGTGAGTTTCTTATTGAGGTGGGCTCGCTACATAGACCTTGCTGTAGCTCAGGATTTGGCTACTGAGGTTGAAGATGATCTTATCCTAGCAGGTAAGATAAGAAGAGACCCTAACAAAAATAAATCTTCTTCATCTTCTGAAAAATACAGGCACCACTTATCCTATGGTGCAAAAGCTAGCAAATGAGTTGCTAGCTCTAAAAAAGCAAATGGCACAATGGATGTATGTTCCTCCTTATCATGATATACTAAGGAGGACATTTCCCAACCAATCATATCAAGGCAATGTTATTAGAAATCAAGGGCAATCTAATCATCTTCTTCCCTCACATGGGAAGCTTGCCATTGAAGCAGCACCAGCTAACTCAGCAGTTGGTTATCATGAAGCTAAACATGATTCCTCTTTCCAACCTGAGTTTGATCAAGAAGATGACGCTAATATCTTTGTAGAAGGGGAAGAAGAATTAGTTGGTGACTCCAACATTAGTTTCCTAAATTACCAAGATAAAGCTCGAAGTAAGGGAGAAGTGTTTGATGGATCATATGTTATTTTTACTAGGTCCCAGAACTAGTCAACTCAACAAGCTGATAAGGGAAAAATAGGGGATTAATCTCGACTAGCAATTTCAATTGCTAAATGGGGGACTTCTCTGCCCTTCCAATCAAAGGACCCAGTGATCAATAAAAAAGTAAGTACCTCAAGTAATCATGTACCTTCTGCTTCTATTTCTCAGACCAGTACACACCCAATAAAACCCAAAATGATGGACTTCCTTCCTCTATTCCTAATTCTTTTCAGTTATTTATATAATTGACCATACTAGGAAGACCAAGACCTAAATGTCTGAGTTTGAATACTTACAAGCCAACCATAAGAAGTTGGATAGGTTATTTGAATGCATCAAGAACAAAACCATCCCTACAGGACAAGATGTTTCAAAGGTAACTCATGATCCCCCAAAGAACACATCCACCCAAAATAATCTTGTCATTACTCCTTCTATTGCCTCTAGGAAAATAGAACCTTTCTATGTTTCTCGATTAATAAATGGTCATACGCTGAGCAACTACATAATAGACTCTAGAGCCTCTGACAATGTTATGCCCACTAAGGTAGCAGACTCTCTCAATCTTACTTTGACTAAAACTTTTGGGAGATGTTTCTCCATGGAAAACAAGCAAGTGCCAATTTTGGGTCAGATCAAAGATGCTCGATTTGCATTCGCAGCCTTCCCAAAAAAAAGGATTAAAATGATAGTCTTGGTGGTTGACGTTCCAGCTTTCTATGGCATTCTACTTGGATAAAAATTTTGCAAGGATGTTGGTGGAGAATTGAACATGGACTTGTCTAAGGTGAGGATACCTGTCAAGGGCATCATGCAAAGATTGCTTTCTGAGAAGGAGTTAAAATACATTGTCACTTAAACATCTGATCCTAAAGCTCAAATTTTGTTTGAATCCTTAGGAATGGGTAACTACTTTCTTTCCACTGAAGATGTTTATATTTCATCAGATGAAAGTTTACTGAGTGACAATCCAAAAAATTTAGATAGAGCATCAAAAAAATTGGTAGAGCATAGTTTAGATGAAAAAAGATCTTCCCTCCCAAATGAAGAGAAATCTGAAAGGAAATTAGATTCTAATGATGTCTAGATTATAGAATTTGATGGCAGTAACTCATCTACCAGTTCTAGAGCTGAGATTGTTTTGATATCTCCTTAAGGAGATATTTTCCCATATTCATATATATTACAGTTCAATAATACCAACAACATTGCCGAGTATATATCTTTGTTGCTCAGATTGAAAGCTACTCATACTAAATGTGTTAAAATTATTCATACTCGAGGAGATGCTGAATTGGTGGTTTGTTAGGTGAAGAACCTATATCAAACCAAGAATGAGAGATTATGACATTATCACAATCAAGTATGGGACTGCATTAAAAGTTTTGATTCTTTCAATATTTTTGTAGTGCCTAAAGAGTTCAATGATCAAGCAAATTCATTGGTTGTCTCTGCAACCTTCATGATTCCTCACAAAGATTTTAAAGGGATCAAGTACACTATCGAACTAGTCTTTTGACTAAGTGTACCTAATAATGCCAACCACTGGTAGGTATTTAATGGTGACAACCAAATCATCACTTTTTTAGAATAGACGGATAGCTTTGAGGAGCTTTGTTTTGAAGGCAGTAAAGATTTACTATGAGAATCAGCTCTTAAAATAGATTCAAAATTGGTGAAGAGTTCCTTCAACTCAAAGGGAATAAAATCCCAAAAAGGTTAGTTTCTCTGGAGAAGCTATTCGATAAGCATGACAGGTCTATCAAGTAGTGACCAATGGATTCAGGATCCTCCAAGGAGTTTGATCAAATAAATTTGAGTACAGAAGATAATCCCAAAATGGTCAACATTGGGAATTGTTATACTCCTAATGAAAAGCTCAAATTTGTTACTCTACTTTGCCATTACATTGATGTTTTGGCACATTCTTATGATGATCTGAAATCTCTCAGGCCTGAAGAAATTCAGCATGGAATTCCTCTCAACGTTAGGTCATTGCCTCACAAGCAGAAACAAAGGCAGTACAACCTCAGGATATCAAGTACTATTCTTTTTGAGATCCAAAAAATGTTAAATTCAAGGATAATTTTTCCAATCCATCATTCCACATGGATTGTGAACATAGTCTCTGTGAGAAAAAAGAATGGGGAAATTTGCCTCTGTGTTGATTTTAGAAACTTAAATCAATCCTCTCTAAAGGACAACTACCCCCTACCCATCATGGATCAAGTACTATAGACAGTGACTGGTTCAAAGATGTTATCAATGTTAGATGGTTTTTTGGGGTATAATCAAGTGGAAGTCGATGAAGCAAACCAACATAAAAACTGCTTTCACTACACCTTGGGGCACCTTTGCATGTCACAGAATGCCTTTTGGTTCGATCAATGCTGGTGCCACCTTTCAAAGAGAAATGGATCTTGATTTCAGAGATGAAATGGGGAAGTTAATTATGGTATAACTTGATGACTTGATCATCTTTTCCAAACATTGTCCTGATCATGTGCATCATTTACAACAAGTGCTAGAATGATGTCAACAGAATGGCATTTCCCTTAATCCTAAGAAATTAGTTTTTGGGGTTATAGAAGGGAAAATTCTCAGTCACATTATGTCATGAGAAGGCATAACGATTGATTCAGATAGAGTCAAGTCCATTCAAGAGCTTACTCTTCTTGCTAGCAAGAATGTGGTTCATTCTTTCTTTGGAAAGGTGAATTTTGTATGAAGGTTCATTCTTGAATTTGTAGAGAAGACTCGATACACTGTTGACATGATGAAGAGTAAATATATTTTCCACTAGACTGAAGAAGGCAAGTTAACATTTCAAGATATCAAGGAAGCTATTGCCCATGCCCCAATCCTAGTTTGTCCAGATTATACTAAAGACTTCATAGTATACAACTATGCTTCTGAACACACACTTTCAGTGATTTTGGTTTAAAAAAATGAAGAAGGTGTGGAATCTTTAATTTCAATCATGATTTGTCCTCTCAAAGATCATGAATTGAAATATTTAAATATGGATAAGCATGCTTATGTTGTGGTTAAGGCAATGAAATATTTCCATTTCTACATCCTAAACTCACACACTATTACTCTGGTACCTGATACAATAGTAAAGTCCATTTTAACTCAATAGGAGTTTAGTAATAGAAGGGGCAATTAGATTACTAAAATCCAAGAGTTTGATCTTGTTATCAAACCTATGAAGCTTTTGTGAGGAAGAGTTCTTTGCCAATTAATTGCTAATAGCATACCAGAAGAAATAGGACATGAATAAATAGAGGTTGAATACATGCCTACAGTTCTCTTTGTCACTACTACGAATGAGTGGTATTCCAATATCTCTCATTCCATACCTATGGTGAGTGTCCTACCCACCTGTCTTATAAAGAAAAGAGAATTGTTAAATTGAAAGCTGCTAACTATGTCCTATGGGAAAATGGTTTCTACAAGAGAAGCCTTGATGGGGTATTTCTTCATTGTGTGGATAAAGTGCAACAGAGTAAACTTTTGGATTATTTCCACAATTTGGCTTGTGGAGGACATTTTTTGGCACCTATGAGTGCTCATAAGATTCTATGAGCCAGATATTATTAGCCTACTCTATTTCAAGATGCATACACCTGGGTATGTAGATGTGAGTTGTGTCAATAGTTCATTGGGAAACCTAAGTTGGCCACATTACCTCTCAAGCCGGTGGTGATTGAAGAGCCATTTCAATAATGGGGTATTGATTTCATTGGCATCGTGAACCTACCCTCAAGTGCTGGACATGACTATGTTCTCATAGCCACAGACTATTTTACCAAGTGGGTGGAAGTCATTCTAGTCAAACATGCTACTTCAGAAGTGGTATGTAATTTTTTCAAAGAAAATATTATTTCCTAGTTTGGAGTCCCAACTAAGATTGTAACAGATAATGTTGCCTATTTCTCTTCTCATGAGGTTACCTAATTCTGTTACTATTATGGGATTATCCTCTCCCACTCCTCTAACTATTATCCACAAGGAAATGGCTAAGCAAAATCAAGCAACAAGAACCTGGTGACCATTATCAAGAAGTTGGTAGATGAAAATTAGAGAACCTAGCATAAAGCATTATTTGATGCTCTATGGGTAGACAGGATTACACCCAAGAGGGTGATATGTATGTCACCATTCCAACTTCTATATGGTTTGAATGTAAAGATACCAATCACCCTGGAACTACCAGCACTAAAGTTGGTGAAGGCAGTGGAAGATCAAACATTTGAAAATTATATCGACAAGAGGATCATGTGCTTGATTGAACTAAATGAGCAACAAACTATGGTGGTGGACCGTATTACTGCACATCAAATTCTGATAAAGAAGCTCTTCAACTAGAAAGCAAGGATTTTTGATTTTTAGATTGGAGATCAAGTCTTGTTGTGGGACAAGAGGAGAGAACCAAAGGGAAAGCATGGAAAATTAGATTCCTTGTGGAGAGACCCATTTGCCATTCATCAATTCAATGGTGAAAATATTTTCTTGCTAAAATATCAAGACATCATGCCATTTTCATTGCCTCACAATGGGCAGCATCTGAAGCACTTCAACTCTTGAAGTATCAGCTAAGATCAGTTATATATTTGTATAGTCTTTTGTTTGTTTTGTGTTGTTCATTTCATTTTTTTGCATCTTTCTCTTTTTGGATGGCATGACTCTATATCCCAATGGCATAGATGAAGGCACTTAGATTCTGGATTCTACTCCCTTTAACTGTTTTAAAATACAATTGATGGAAGTTCCCCAACTGGAGCTAGCTATTATTCCCAAAATCCGTCACTTGTTTTTGTAGACAACATGTCAACCATTTTGGTCCTACAGACCAAAAATTGTCTCTTCCTTTCTCAAAAAATGTTTTGAGTAAACAAGTTTTTCAATTACACAAGTGATTTTAGCTAAGGATATCACAAGTTCAACAGGCAGGCTTTCGCAAAGAAAAATCTCAAAACACTTGAGGCATTTCCAAAAAATTACAAGGATGGTTCATCATCAAGGTTCAATCAAGAAGGTTCAACCAAAGGGTTCAAAGACTTGGAATAAACCATTAAATTTTTGAACCATTAAACCATTGAACTTTGAAAGGTTTAACGAGTTTAATGAGTTTAATGAGTTCAAAGAGTTCAAAGGGTTCAAAGCTTCAATGCGTTCACGGGTTCAAAGTTTGAGCAAAAGGTTTGAACGAATGGTTCAAGCGAAAGATTCTAGAATAAGGTTCAACCAAATGGTTCAACCAATTGGTTCAACGACACATTAAACTCCTAAAGAAGACTAAGTGAATGCGACTCTATACAAATCTTTGAACCACTGAATCGTCGAACTGATGAACTTTGAACCATTGAACTGGTGAACTCTGAAAGGTTCAAAGTGGTTTAGGTGATCAATGATGTCCCTATAGATATCAAATTTAGGGTAATGAAATAGCCATTAATTTTCAAATAGCACAGACTCAGGAACAAACCCAGCAATCCATTGAGGAAGGAGCTGAAGGAGCCAGTAGAAAGCGGGAAGATAGCCCCAAGAGCTCATATCACTAGGAAGGGACAAAGTGTAGCAAGGAAAGAGGGAATGATACACAAAATCCAAAAATATATGTAGAAGAATTATTCTAGTAGGTGTTGTAGTCCACCAGGTGGATATCAGAGAGCGCAAGCATTCAATGACATGGCCTACTTTTTTTCATTGAGTAAAGGCGAGTGGACAGCCGTTTAAGTATCATAAAAGAGGACCAAGCAGCCCATACTTTAGAGAAGACATTTGATATAATTAGAATGCCAAATTATATGTTGGTAATCTACTCCAGCATGGCCCCTGCATAAAACTCCCCCTATTTAATGCATTGAATGCAGCATGGGCCATTTCATGAAAACAAGTGCCAAAGTCTTTCTTTGGTTGCTATATATTGTAATCTCTCAGTTTGTATGAGGGAGATATCTTTGTTATTAGAAGTGAAACTCTACCCAAATTGAAAGGCATTATTGAGACTTTGAACTCAGATTGTTAATCATATTTTATCAGTTGAATGAGAAAGCAAGTGACCTTTTAGACTTTGTGTTGAAATAGCTTGTGTTATCTAGGAAATTGTTCTTATGTCTTTTTTCTAAATACAGTCTTGTCTATTTGATCAAATAAGTAGAACTAGTGGAAATAATCTGGAAGATGTCCTAAAGTCAACTGTGGAAGACTTTATGATGTCATAATTGTCTTTAGTCTGTGTGTTTTGTGTTTCAGTGTAAAAGATAGTGGAGAGACTTTGAGCTCCCCTTATCCCTCGTAATCTTTTACTTTGTTGTAGTTTTAGGTGGAGACTTTGGGCTGCACTTCATTCTACGATGTTACTTTATCCTAAATTAGTAAGAGAAGTAATGAAAGACTTTGGGCTTTCATGGGTTTCTTGTGGTTACAGTTACTACCCAAGAAGTCTTCCTACTATTTTCTAAACATCATTTCTGAAAGAAGAGAAATGTCTTCAGCAATTACCCAAGAATTTTCCTTTACTTTGTGAACATCATCTCTGAAAAAAGAGAGATGGATGGTATGATTTCACCCCTGAGTGTATTTTCAATTTACATTAGTATATAGTAGTTTATAGGGAACCTCCCCTGACTTATAGGGAACCTCCCCTTGATAAGAGGAGAGATTTATCTAATTATGTTGTGGTAGACATACCTATTTTTTCATATAAATCTCCATGTGCTATGGTTGATATACCTATTTTTCCATCAGTTAGTTGATGACAAAATATTCACCCAATATACACCACAAGGCTTTAGATCAAAGTAGTGGTGAATGTATTGGAGGTAGATAAAGAGATGTCGGTAGTGCTAAAGGTAGGCACCCCCATGGTGGAGGAGTGGTTATTATGAGTGAAAGGTATAAAGGTAGTGATAGTTTGATTGGGTTAGTTTTTAATGGTAATCTCGAAGGGGTTGTTGGTTAATGAGGAAGCTTGGGTAGTCAATGGTTGGGTAGTAACCATGGCAATACAGATACTCCCCATGAGGTGGAGAGGCATGCCATAAGACATATCTATGAGTGGGGTTGAATCTGGAGTATGGTAAGACATGGTTATAAGATAGTGTTACAACACTACCAAATTATTTTCTAGGAAAGTGAAAAAACCTGCATCTCCTTGAGGAACCTCCCAAGGGAAATTAAGACTTCTCGAGGGGTGAGGAGAGTCTACTAGTTTGAAAACATAGTCCATGGATGAAAAGGTAGAAGAAGTAGGTTGGCTACTGGTGAGTGAGAACCATACAAGATAGGGGAGATAGAAATCACAAACAGCCTCACTACTCAAGTAAAGAGAAGACAAGAAATGATCAAAGAAATCAAATCACACTCTAAAATATATGTTAATCCTTAGATTTTTAATTAATCTTGATTTTGGCTTATGCTTTAGGAAATTATGTGACTCAAATTGGTTTGTAGAGTAGGTACTAGAGAAGAAGTCTAAAGTTGGTTTTAGGTTGTGTTTAGGCACTCAAAGAGAATTTGTATTGGAATCAATACATGGTTTGGTATTGGGGCCTACCCCCTCACTTCACATAGCGCAACATTAAGGTTGTTGGGTGCTTATCCAATATATATTGATATCCAAAGATTATACTCAATCAGAGAGCTGAGTTGGTTCTTCCCTTGGTAATGACCTCCAAGTGGGATTACTAGAAAAGGGTAAGGTTACTAGTAGGTGATGAAATCCTAGTCGGGCCTTGTCTCAAGTATTGTTTGATTTTTAATTGATGAAAGTGGTTTGGTTTAGTGTGCAACAAAGAGTGAAGCTATTATAAGATTATTGTGCCTTAATACAAAGTGACTTAAAATTAGAGGCAAGCAATGGATGCACTTAATTTTAAATCCAAAAGAGATTTTGGTTTCGTTAATGAACATAGATAGAGAGAAAAGCATACATGTGCAAAAAAGGAAGCCCAAAGTAACGACTCAAGGTCTCACCAGGCATGCCAGAATGTTTCAGTGAATTTTTGCTTATTATTTCAGAAAAGGAAAAGAAGAAACTAAGTATGGGTGTCATTAAAAAACTTGTTTGATTATGTGTGCATTGAATTATAAGACTATGAATAACTCATGTTTGGCTTAGAAGGTTGAACTACATATAATACAGCACTAAAGCAAATTTGTTTGTTAGATAGATAGTTGAGTGGATTGCCTAGTGATAGCTAGATCCTAGAAGCAAGAACTTATTTAGGGCTTGTCAATCCACACATTTTAAACAATTAAGTTTATAAATAGAACAAAAGGTATATGCATCAATAAACAAAAGATACTAAAACTGAATACAAGAATGTTTGCTAAGAAATATGCTATAAATTATTATAATAGCGATAAACTAATTAATACTAGTGCTAGGTGGTTGGGGTATGCTTCAAAAGATTAGATTGGGGTCTATGAAAAAGTAAGAACATAGAAAATTAGGTTTGATTGGGGGTAGGTAGGTAAAAAAAAAACTTGTTGGTTTTCACTACCATAATGACCATTGGTAGTTGGGTTGATCATCGGTGGTTAGGGTGACCCTCAACGGTCAAGGTGACAGTCAATGATTGGATAGACCATTGGTAGTTGAGACAACCATCGATGGTTATTGTGTATGGATTTGGGTTGGTGATTTGGTTGATTGACGAGATCCAAAGATGGATTTTGAGAGGTGGGTAAGACCTAGGTTGATTGTAAAATGGAAACAAAGTAAATGAATACTAATAAACAAGTACTTGTCTTACTAGAAGTTGATTGAGTGGGTGGTTAAGGTGGTTGACCTATTGGTAGAATCTAACTTGATTCCGATAAAGTAATGATACTTGAGGACTTGGTGGAGAGGTGGTGGTAATTCAGCTCTCTAATATGACTATTGGATTGTTAGATGACTGATGGCAATTGAACTGAAAGAAGGAAACTCTTAGATGTACAAGATCTTGATAATAATTGCAGATGGCTTTCACCTTTAGGCTCCTCTCTTCTTATAGGCACAAGCAAGAGGTGGAAGTGAAGGTTCAACTGGGCTATCTAATTATAATTCATCTATACAATGGCTTGCAATAAGATTTAGATAAGTTATTTTAAAAAAATCTAGGTGGGTATATTTTCATGTTCTTGGTTAAGGAGGTGGACCTTAACCATCGGTAATCAACTTGACCCTTGGTGGTTGAGGGTGAAGGGTCAAAATAGGTCAAATCTAGGGTTAAGCGAGTTTATTCAAATTGACTACAAGTAAGCTATGTTATGGGTTAGAGGGTCAAATGGTCCCAAGGGGGTCCAAGGGTGGTCCAAGGGAATTATGACATTCAGAATCACAGTGTGCTGATTTTTGGTATCTACAGTAAGGTCAATTTCCTTAGAAGATTCATTCTTTATTTTATAGAGTTGACTTGCCACATATCTCATATGATGAAAAAGAATCAAGATTTCAAATTAAATTCTAAATTAAAGTTAGAATTTAAAAAAACTAAGTCAGCCATAGTCAAAGCTCTAGTGTTGTTTTCCCTAGATTTTAGTAGACAATTTATTATTTACTATTATTCTTCTGAGTATACCATATCAGCTATACTTCTACAAAAAAATGATGAAGGAATTGAATCCCCTATAGCTTTTATGAGTCAAACATTAGAAATATATTAATTGAAGTATTCATAGATGGAGAAACATGCCTTTGTTGTAGTCAAAGCATGTAAAGTTTTTAGGTACTACATTTTATCTTCACATACTAAAAGTTTATGTACCTGATACTAAAGTCAAATCAATTCTAACACAATAGGAGCTAGGATTACTAAGAGTCACTTAGGTAGCTAAGGTGCAAGAGTTTGATCTTGATATCAAACCTATGAAGCTAGTGATATGAAGAGGATAATGCCAGTTGATGACAGAGAAAAAACTTAATGACACTGATACGGCAACATCTTCTCTCCAAGTTGAATCAGATGGAGATTTTCCTATGGTGCTTTTTGTTGATCTTGTAGATGAATGGTAAAATAATATTACCTACTTCATGACTTATGGAGAATTCCCAGTTGATTTGATATGTAAGTAAAAATGTACTATCAAGCTAAAATCAAAGGATTCTGTTATTTTTGGATAATGGTTTGTACAAAAGAGGAATTGATGGCGTTTTTCTTTGTTGTGTGGATGAAGAGCAACAAGCAAGACTATTAGAGTAGTTTCATGACAAAGCATGTAGAAGTCACTTCTCAATGAGAGTCACAACACACAAAATATTATAAACAAGGTACTTCTAGCCTACTCTATTCCAAGATGCTTCAAATTGGTTTGCTAAGTGTCAAGCATGTCAACATTTCATAGGATGACTCAAGTTTCTAGATTTTCCTCTAAAACTAGATGTTATTGATGAATCGTTTCGTTAGTGGGGCATAGATTTTATTTGTAGGTTGAATTCTTCTTCAAGTGTTGGGCATTGATATGTTTTGACTACCATTAATTATTTCAACAAATGCGTGGAATCCATTCCTATCAAGCATGCTACTTTTAAAGTTACATGTGACTTTATCAAAGAGAACATTGTAGTAAGGTTTGGTGTCTCACATAAGATAGTAACAAATAATATAGTCAATTTTTCCTCAATAAAACTAACTAATTTCTATTACTCATATGGAATAGACTTGGTTCATGCTTTAAATCACTATCCTCAGGAAAATGGTCAAGCTGAATCAAGTAACAAGAACTTGATGACCATCATTCATAAGTTGGTGGATAATAGTCAATGAACCTCGCATAAGAAGTTGTTTGATGCACTGTGAGCTGACAAGATCACCCCAAAGAAATCCATAGGTATGTCCCCTTTTCAATTTCTATTGGAACAAATGTTGAGATACCAATAATAATGCAGTTACATGCTTTGCAATTATCCAAAGCTATTGAAGATGTTACATATCAAGATTCACATGATAACAAAATCATGTTTTTCACTAAACTGAAATAGGTTCGTGTTCAAGTTGTTGATTGGTTGGCTGATCATCAAATGAAAGTAAATAATATATTTGATAAAAAGGCTCAAAACAAATAGTTTGAAATCAGTGATTTAATCCTCCTTTGGGATAAACAAAATGAACAGAAAGGGAAGCATGGCAGATTTGTTTCCATGTGGAAAGGGCCTTTTAATATAAAGAGCATTACTATAAAGGATAGCTTCATCCTAGCTTATTAGGATGGGGTTAAACTATCGATGTCATTCAATGGGTAGTATGGTAACACCTGTATGTATATAAATAAAGTTTTTAGTCTTTCTTTTGGTTTTGTTATTTTTTATTTTATGTTGTTTTTTTATTTTATAATTTTTGTGATTAAGCTTTTGCAAAGACTCCATACCCAATAAACAAGATTCAAAACCAGAGATACTGGGATATCATCCTTGCTTCTTTCTTTTTGATAGAAACAAAGACGTCCCTAGTTGGAGCTAGTTGGTGTCCCCAAACATTCATAAATAAAAAATTTGAGTTGCCCCTATTTAAAATTTTGCATTTTGTCTTATATGAGTCAGTTTTTCTTGTTAAATTAGTCCCATAAATAAATTCTTAGTCTTTAGAAGTTTTTATTCCTAAATGCTTTCTTTTTCTAATTGCTTCAAAATTACTCCACAAGGTTGAAAACATATGCTTAAGGCCATCACTAAAAAAAACCATTTACTCATCTTTTCTAGAAGGTTGAAAAAAATCTAAGTGCTAGAATTCATTCCCAATACAACTTGAATTCTCCAAACTACTCTACTTATTAAAAAAAATAAAAGTAGTCTCGCAAATCTGAGTTGCACTGTCTAGTTTAAACCAGAATTGTTAAATTGCTTTAATTCACATCAAACGCTAAGTAAAGTTATCTCAAAAATCCATCAAACATTGCACAAAGAAAATCAGGTTTTCAAAGTTACTTTGCTCATTCAAATCCACAATAAAAATTAATAGAAGTTTTCAAACCCAAAATACTCACTAGCTAAGACCAACTTGGGATTGTGAAGGTGCCTAACTTCCAAAGGCCAAATTAAGTAAAGCAGTTTGAGAAACCTGATAAAATCCAAGGGTTTATGTGACCCCTTACATGTGTCGACTACATGTCATTAAATGTGTTTTAAAATATAAATGTCAATGAATTCCACCTCATTTCTACCTGGCATTCAAGTTGTTTGATCAAGTCATTAAACTTGCAAATCTTGAGCTATGTTATTCGACCTTTTAGAGCAATTTTTGATTCAATTATTCACAACCCATTTGCATTTGAGGTATGAAGATATTGTTTCTTTGTTTGTATCCCTTCATCTTGATTATTTTCTTTTTATTTCTCTCTGGTAGTTTTACACTTTCTATCATAAAAGTTCTACTATCTATATATGTTTTCCTTGCATCTATTTATTAATTTTACATGCTTAAGTGGTGTTGTAAAAAACCTTGAAATAATTCATAAGACATCAAGTATGTGAAAATCCCCTTAAAATACTATAGAGATCAAGCCCTAGGGTTGAAAACCTAACTATTGAGATTAGATGAGAAAATCGAGTTTCCTACTACTGTTTACTCACCTGAGGTCCTGATCCCAAGTTACTACCCTCAAGAACCTCAAATCTCTCAAGTATCTTGCTTACCCAGAGTTACTTCAAGTTTTCCAACCATAGTTTCTTGACCTAATAAATCTGAAGTCATGATCCTTGAGAAACCTATTAAAATTCCCAAGTGAAACTTGAATTTGTGACTGCTCTTTACTTCCACATCAGGTTTCCCAACCTAAATTACTTGACCTAACAAAGCTAAAGTAGCTGCCTTCTAGAAACCCAATTTTTTCATGACTTAGTGCTTACCCAGATTCTTGAATACTTAAGACTTATAATTCATGTAGACTAATATGAGGTTCTGTTACCCTATTGCTTACTATGAAATACTTGAGGTTTTTCAAGAATTTCTATTGTTTAAAACCTAAAGCATGCTTAGGGATATTATTTGAAACATCAAGTTGACTCTTTTCTTCAAACTTTCAAAACCAATTAGAGCAGTTACTAAGTGTTGAAAATCACTCAATAAATTCTTCCAGAGATAGTCAGAACTAATGTCAGGATTAGAAGGATCAAAAAGATTAGAAAAATAAATAGTTAAAGTATAAGTGCAAGCAACACAAATTGAAGAAGTCCCTGAATTAGTACTTAAAGAGATCCCATATCCAATTAGGAAGGGAAAAACTAAAGCTAAGAGAACCAAATATCAAGAACCAAAGATGAACTATGAGTATAAGGGTTACCCAATTGAATCATGCATCACTTATAAGTTAACTAAGATAAGTGATATAGATATGGGACATGTGTGTATAACTAAATTGTTAGAAAGATATAAGGTCATAGCCAAGACTCCACTCATGTAAGCAATGACTAATAGTGGAATTATGCAAGTTAAAAAAATTCCAAGCTCAACTCAACTTCTTGAATTTGTCTTAGCATGTGCCAAGTATTATGATTCCCTTACTAAGACTATGAGATATGTTGTTAGTAATGTAGTAATAAGATTGGATGTTCAATATCTTCACTATTGTCTAAAGATCCCAACCTCATCCAAAGTAATTGATATAAAAATGAAGAAAGATAAGAGGCAATGGGAGACTAAGTCAGTAGAGTGCATTAAGATAATGAACACAAACTACCTGGAGAAAGTAAAACAAGCTTCAAGATTTTCAAAGTAGATAGTAAGATCAGACTTGGTTGAGGAAGTAGATGACATTACTCAAGTATTATGAAGAATTAATGGTGAAAATAATGCCAAGTGTTTCTCAATATGGATGTATCTATACATCAAAACCATTGATGTCACTAGGAGTTCTACCATGATTGAACGAGTGAGGATGATAAGTGACAACATGGATCAACAGTTAAACAATGTATTACAGACTTTTGATTTCAAGATGACCACATATTTGTTATATGTAACATCATTAAGTGGAGCCTTTTTAAGTCTAAATATAAAAGGCACAATGACAACTATGCCAATATATAAGTATTATCCTCAACTAGTCCTTTATGAGTATTACAAGCATTATAAGATAGTGAATGATGGTTTCTTCTATGAAATCATTTTCAAGCTGAATGTAGCTCTGAAGCACAAGAAAGTATTTCATACAGTGTGGGATATAGTTTCACATTTTAGTTGTATTTTCATTCAATTCCTTAATTTTACATACATCAGAGTGGGAGGTTTCTTAGGTGCACTAGTCAAGTTGCCTAGGTATCCCAGTGATAAGTAGATCCTCATAGAGTTACATAGGTAGCTTGTTGAATTACATGATTTATAGTCGCAAGCTCACCGTCCTACTATCAATTTTTTAATTGTTATTAGTCATTACCACTATCCTAGTATCTACATGGCCAAGAATGTAAAAAAGGAGATGTATCATAATTATACCCAAAAACATTTTAAATCAAGATCCAATTTTCACTACAGAGGTTTAGCCCAAAATATAGTTTCTCTAGAACATAGGCACATTCTTGCACTAGAGGACTTTTGGACAGATTGTAGATATGAGTTTGATGTGATAAGAAGGGACAATAGTAGATTAACTATTGATAAAATTCATACTTTTGATTTAACTACAATTCCTGAGGATATGGAAGATGACAAAATTGTAACTAGTGATGTTTTTCATGTAGTAGGAGGGGATAATGCTCCACTTCCAATTATTATTTTTGATAAAGATTAAACTAAACATATTTTAGATAGAACTTCAAATGTTTTGGCCATGACTTCCACATGGCTTCTCAACAAAGGATATTTTATGAATAAATTGATGAAAGAAGCTACTCATGTAAGTCCAAAAAGTAAAGAAATAGTGCAAGGGGAAAGCAGCCAAGAACTCACAAAGAAGTTAAAGTTAAAAATAAATGTTGATGATACATATTATGTAGTAAAGTACAATAAACCTATCCAGTCAGTTGTTTCCACACCTCCATTGGTCTCTCTTACTGACACCATTGCTCCTACAATTCCCACCATTCTTTCTTCTATTACACCTATCATAGACCCATCAATAATTCTACCACCTCCAAAATCTCATGGCATTAAACCTCCCAAGAAATCCATTCAGAAGGAAATTGATATTCTTCCTTTTCCATATTATATACCTACTTCTCCACCTCCCCCTCCTTCAGAAGATCAACCCACCATTGAAAATGACCTAGAAAAAGTAATTATTGAATAAGAAACCCCATCTCAAAAAGCACTACAAGAAAATCAAAAAGAAGAAGTTGAACCTAAGAAGGAAGTCGTGGAAGAGGTAGTAGTTGAAAAGGTAAAGGAAGTTGAACCTGAGAAGGAGCCAATGTAGCTATCAAAAAAGGAATAATTTAAGGAGGCAGTAGAGGCAATTACAGAGAAAGAAGTAGAGAAAGTGAAATAAAAAATAAGATGATAAGGGGAAAGAAGGATAAATTGAGAAGCAAGTTGAGAAAGAACAAGAGAAAGAGATCTAGAAAATGACAGAAACCCAAGTAGTTCTTTCTCAATAACTAGTGGTGAGAAATAACCATTATTAAATATTAACTTATTCAGACACCTCCATTAGTACGGACTTCTCATCTTGGTTGGCAATGCAAATAACTCCAAAATATAAAGAAGTATTAAATCTTGAGGAGATTGACTTGAAATCTTGAAAATTATTTACAAGAAAGGAAAGAAGCCTAAGTCTACTAAAGTAACTTAAAAATTGATAATTGAACCTATAGGGTAAAAGTTTGCAGAGATATCAATTCCACCATAAGGAATGAGCAAAGGATAAGTCACTAAAAGTGACTTAACAATTTCAAAGATACCCCTTGGAAAAGTTACCACTAAAGGATTGAAGCAAGATACCCAGACTTTGATTAACACTTTTTTAAGAATCTTGATGAGGAGAAGGTTGTTAAAGCTAAGTTGAAGGAACAAAATTCCTAGTTATGTGAAATAATAGCCAAATTTTTTAGGGATATTCCACAACAACCTATTATTTTAGGAGATTCAATTGACCATCAAGTGATAACTGAGGTAGAAGAGACTAGAGATAAAGCTAAGGCCGTTGTAAATGGATAGAGAAGATGCATCTAACTACTTAGAAGTTCTTCCCTGAAGTGTTAGGTGTTCATGATTATATTTTGAAGAAATTCATTGAGATAAAGGAAGTAATGAAGGAAATTTAGAATTAAAATGTAATTTTTGAGATGTAACAAGAGTGTTTGCAAATAATAAGTAATTTAAGTGAAAAAAATTTGATTGAAGAAAAGATTGTCTCTAAAGGAATTGTAAATAATTTAAAACAAGAAGAGTATCTCCTTTTTTTTCATGCGTATTCTAGAAGCAATGTGTGAAGAAATGAAGACTTTGGAGGAAGAAGATCACAATGAAAACGTGAATATGGAAGATTATCTCTTTGATCTTACTAATATTTGGTATGATAATGTTCTAAAGACATCAGAGCAGTTTTATGAATAATTTAATAAAATAATAGAAAAGGTCACAACTCCTTTCATAGTTAAATATATAAAAGAGTTAATCAAATGTTAGCATGAAAACAAGAGACTCGAACCAAGGCTCGTAAAGGTAAAAGGTCATAGAAAAAGGTTGGAAAGGTAAATGCTAAGATTTGAAATGGAAAAAAAATCACTTGTTAAACTCGATGATGCAGTAATATGGTTGATGATGTCTCATCATATCAAGTATAGAGAGAAATGCAAATCCAAAGTCCATTATGAGGTGGAATAATTATTGTTTCTCTTCTTTTTGGTAATTTCTTCTTCCTTCTTCCCATTTTCTTCCATTCTATTTGTAAAGTAAATTTGTTAAAATAAATTACTTTTAAGTAAAGACATTTATTATGAGTTACTTGTTGAGGTATATTACTTTGTAAAATTGTAAGACTCAAGTAACTTGGCTAAACGCCATTACTTTAAGTCATCTTATAAAATTAAATTACTTAAATTAACATTGATAGACGTGCAAATTAGTTGTGTTTAATCCAAACAGTGAGACTAAGAGACGTTACATGTCACTAGCTGTTGCATGCCACACAAAAAAAAATTGAGGAAGATGCCTCTCAACGGTTTTTAGTTTTAGTGTAACACATGGGTTTTGAAGAAATTATTTCCTATTTGAGTTTGGTATCTACTTTTGTATAAATATAAGCCTAGGCCTGTGTTCCTGGGGGATGATAATTTTTGGATAGCAATTGTAACTAAAGGAATAAAATTTAAGCAATCTAAAACTTTATGTTTAGATATCTCAGTTTTTCCTTGGATGAAATTGGTTCTAAGTGAATGAGAAAGAAGTTTTTTTATGTTGAACTTTATGTCTTAGGATATATTTAGTGGATTTGTGAAGATTAAAATGGTAAACTTTGTGTTATTTTTAATATGAATTTAAATTCCAATCTTTCTTAATCATTTGCTAAAATTATTGTCATCTCTTGAATGTTTATTTATTTTTGTGGATTTAATAAGATCTATAAAACTACTTATTATGAAGTAAAACTTCTTTTTCTTCACATATTCTAGTTTTTCACTCTTAATTTTCTAGAGTTTCTTTACACATTCTCTGAAACATTTGCTTACTTGTTGCAAAATCACCTTGTTATGGTTCATAAACATTGTGATTAAAGTAATACTTTGGAAACAAAGCAACTTGCACATAATCTGTATAATTTATGAATAACTGTAAGTAATAGATAATTAGAATTAAATAGACATAAGTATATAGGAGCTTCACCATTAAATAAAAGGGATTTAATCCCATGACTGCTTAGGTACTTTTGTTAGCTTACAAAATATCTAGCCAACAATAATTGAAAGCATAATTTTTTTGGGATGGATGTTGCATGTTTATGAATATAATTTACACCAAAATACATATATAAAAAACACATAGATCAACATAAATAGCCACTCTAGGGAATGATTCAAACCATGTAATTTACTCAAATAGATAAAAAACTATGTAAGCTTAATTATATTCAACATGAAATTTCTTGTTTCATTGAAAGAATAATATAGATCAACAACCATGTAAGATTATTTTTTGTTTTATTTACATGTCACCATGTAGATTTAATGAATGTGGTAAATTGAATAAGAATATAGGGCTAACAATATTTACAGCAACTCTCATTTTGAGCTAGATCCTAAAAATGATGTGCCTTATGTTCTTATCTCAGACATCTATGTAGAAGTGGAACGATGTTCAAAAGGTAAGAAGATTTATGAAAGAGGAATATGGGATGATATTCTATTTTTTTAATTTATGATTAGAAGTAAAGCTAATCTGATAGTCATCTATGATAATCAAACAGGTTATGAATTGGAAAATGTAATGGTTATTGATAGACTTGTAATCTTTCTATGTTCATATATGTATCTGAGGTGGAGACTAAATCTAGGTAGCAGTGCATCAAGTGTCTTAATCTAGGTTGGCAAGGCTCAAGGCTCAAACTGTAGGACAGGGTTATTAATATGACCAAGTTAAAGCTCAGAGTTACAAACTTCATATTATACAAATTATACACAAAACCTATATACATTTTTATAGAGCAAGGCATGATGTATATGCATATACAAGTTTATAGTTTATATTATATCAATGATCTTTTTTTAATTCCTATTGTACTCACATAACTTGATGGTATGCATAATTGTGAGTAAAACATAGATATATGGAATATATATAACTATATCTTAGATTTCACGAATTTCACAACAAAATTTAAGATGCCACCTACCTTGTAAAAGCATCTAAAATAGAATGGTGCAATCCATAAGTCTTTTGCTCTTTTTTTTCTCTTTCCTCCTCAACACTCTACTCTTTATTTTTTGTCTACTTTGTGCTCCACTGTCCACTACCCTCCTCCAATTTGTCTCTTTATCACTACCCTTATGCAAGCAAAAACTTTGTGCTTTTTTATTTTTTGAAAGCTTTCATGAGCCATAAAGCTTTTCTTCTTTTGTCTGATTCACCCAAAGCTAGAAAATCTTTGTTTTATTTATTTTATTTCTTAATTATAAAAATCCACTACAATTGCTAATTATAACATCATACAATTACTTTATTCATTTTATTTATTTTTACTCCATGTATGATGCTTTATTTATAATAATATAAATTAATAATAAATAATCAATTAAAATAAATAATAATAATGATGACTTAATAGTAATATGACTAACATAAAGTCATTTACATTCCATTATCAAAAATGGTAAATCACACACTATTATACCAATCCAAATTATAACAACGTATTATTATATGATTAATATGTTGCATAGTTTATCTATGTGTTTGGTTTATATATATATATATATATATATATATATATATATAATGTTCCTAAACATTATTAAGACATGAAGTTTAGTCTATATACTGTAGTACTAGATAATTATTCACTCAAATTTACATTCTCAAAAAACATTAATAATCATGAATATCATAAAAATATAGTAACATTATACATCCAAATCTATTTATAACAACCATAATGCAATCCCACAAGATTTATTTCATATAAGCATTAAACTAAGCAAACACATAACTAACATGCATAAATAATTATCTAAATACAGACATCATCAAAATGTACTAATGCTAACAATTTAAACTATGCATAAAATATGTACTAATTAATGTGGTGTGTGCATGAGTTCTAGTTGTTCCTTTGTCATCCTCTAACCCCTTTATCTATGTCGCTCTCTTTGATTATGCTATTCCTTTGTCATACTATAAGGAGTGAATCTCTCTTGTATCAAACTCACGATAAGAATGTAGTTAGTCTATAACATCGTGACATATATCATAAAATATTATTATAATAAAAAATCAACATGATTACAATGTAAAGAATATACAATACAGCTAGCTCATAGAAATGAAATCATGTAATTGAAATAACATACAACTATCTCATAGCAACATATGACTTATAACTTAGTTAATAATAATCACATATTATCAACCATAAAATTCTATGGATATTAAGTAAATTTTCTTAGTGAGAAATCGAGATGTAACAAAGTACTTAGTACTAGATTTTAGTATGTACACCAATATGATATAAAATTTTATGCGTATATGTCCCTCTATCACAAATTGAAAAAAAAAATGATAACATTTATTCATGTAAATATGTGTATATGAACGGTATATGGCCTAAATCTATTTGAATCTATGAATATCTAAAAACATGTAACTTTTATTCATATAATTGATTGCATATGCATGGTGTATCCCTCCAAATGTGTAGGAATATATAAATATTTATCTTAATATAATATTTTAACCACTATTAAATTTTTGAATCCTATAATTTGTGCCAAAATATGAATTTTTTGCTCATGGAGGCTTAAGACTATATGAAAACCCACTAATATGCCCTTCCCCCCCGTCCCCGCCCCCCATTTTGAGGTAAGGGTTGTAGCCTATGAGTCAATGAACTATCTAGACAGACATTTTTGAATGGATATTTTAAGGCTAGAATGATCATTTTTTAACTCAACCGCACTTTGGGAGTGAAGGTTGTAGTTGATTGGACGCATCCCCTAAAATAATCTCCTCATCCCTAAGTGTGCAAACTAAATAAACTTTCATCACACATTGGGAGAACTATGAGGACAAGAGATGAGCCATAAGCTCTCACACTTGCATGGATGAGTCCTATAAGAAAATCCATGAGTATTCTCTCTAACTTGAGATCCTAATTAAGGCCTAGATAAGACTATTTTGACAAACATAGAGAAGATGAAAACCTTTCTGCTTGAGGTAGATAACATTAATATGAATTATTTTTTGGCTTCTCTTTTTTTCAATAAGATAATATTCTTTACTCATGACACCAACTACATGAAGGTGAAAGCTCATCTAGTGTCATTAACCTACATTAAAATTGTTAGTAAAAATTAAATAGAAATAAACACATAATGATAAAATAATTAAAAATTAAAATACATTAAAGCAAATAAGTTAATTATATTAATTTTAAATACAAGATAAATTTATCAATTCAATCTAATGTAATTTTAAGATCAACTCTGATTATAAGTTTTTCAATAATCACTTCATGGTCAGATTCACGTACTTTCTACAAAATTATATTGTGAAGCTTCATAATATTTGATCATTTGAATATTTGTATCAATAACCAAATTTGAATAATGAAGCATTACCCTGTGTGTTTCAAAGTCCTCAAATAACAGTTATTTTATTTTTTTATGATAGTACCTACGAAGCTAGGTTCCTATAACCACTATAGATCCAATGGGATAAATTTGATCTCCATCCATAATATCTATGATTAATTTTTTTTTGGCCTCCACATAATAACACAAGTAATAGTTTATTCCCTCATCATTATCCTCAAGTGCAATGATTTTAAAAACATCCCTGCATTTAAAGTATAATTAAATTGTAAGCACATCTAGAAAAATAAATATATCACTAATAGAACTACGGTTGTATATTTAATTAAAGAATAAAGTTTACCTAGTTACACAAGATCTGAGATGTGATCAAAGTGAATTAATGATGTCAATTTATGATCCATTAGTTATTAAAGTGAATGGCTACTCTCTAGAGGTAATATGGGTCTATAATACCATTTGTCAACCCATTTTTTTTACTCACATTCATTCCAATTAAATTACATACATGTGAAACCAAAATATGCCATATCCCTAATATAAATAGTCCATAAACTTAAATTTGAGCTTTTAATGGAGTGGAAAACACTCAATCTAGGTACTATACTATAATATTTGTACATTGCCTTGTGCATTTCCTCCATTAATTAAAATAATCTTCGCACATAAAAATATTTATCTGATCCATGACAAATATTTTAATTATACTAAGTCACAATACTTATAGCATCAATCAATTTAGCACCATCTTTATTCTTTCTCTATTCTTTTTTAAGGGTTCTTTTTACACATGCACCTACACCATCATGTTTTCCTTTTCCATACCCAGCCTCAAAGAAGTTCTAAAAATATTGAATGTCATTCTTTTTATACATTCTACTTAACCAGTAAAATATTTAAGAATTCTTAAACTACCTTGAAAAATTATCTAACCAAATGTAGTGTGTATCAAACATGATTTATCTTGCATTCATATTTATATAAAATATCTTAAAACAGCCTTAGACAAACTCTAGATAATGTGATCTATCATTGCTCATATAAAAGTGGTACTCCCTCAAAATCTTTATGTTATCATTTATGCTATCAAGTGCATGTTTGAATGTAATATGAATGAAAATTTCATCATGAATTGAATTATAATATTAGGATTGAACCTCATTTTATGGTTTTAGCTATTAATTCTTAGCAAAGTCTGCAACCAAAATAATAGTGTCAACTAAGAAGTTATCTTTGCATAGTTTGAATTGACTATCTAACCATTTTGATTTGTGTATGTTTTGCATATTGATAGATAATATTGTTCTTGAATTCAAATATGAAATCAGATACATAAACTCTGGTCATAACCAACACACATTTTGATGACTCTTTTCCATTTTTTAACACATATTTTATAGATTTATACTTCTTATAATCAACTAGTTGCTTTCTAAATTCATATTAAAAAATTTCATGTATACAGCTCATCAAATTTGATAAACCACCACAATTGTTACATGTTCCTTTTAAACATTGTTTGGCAAAAAAATGTCCCTCAGATCTTTGACAGAAAAGATTTTGGATTACTTATCTTGATTTCTTAAGTAGGGAAGATGCCATACTTTCCTACAAATTCTCATCAATATGTAAAGTACAATGTATATGATGAAAAACATTAAAATGCATAGCAAATTCAACATATACCCTAAAATAGCATGTGGTGCATGTTTGGTTGATTTTAACATAGAAAGGCTTTTATATCTCAAATGACATTTGGCTAATTATCAATTGACTATTACATTTTTCAATAAACTTTTTATAAAATTCTGTTTGGATCATATCTAAGAAATATTGTGCATGTGGCTCACAATTTTTTGAGCCTTTTATTCTTTTAGCAACATCTTTTATATTAAATGATACCCTTCTGTTGTCTTGCAAAAAAATCAATCAAATGTCTTGTTCCTTCAACTAATACCTTATCTTTCTATAGGAGTCTACCACTAAACACCCAATAATATGTGATTTAAAGGTCATCAAGATTTGTTCTTTTTTTTATGACATTTATTAGATTTTTTATATTTAAGTTCAAGGATTTACTTAATTCACTCAGAATTCAATCTTTACATGTCGACCTACTCACTATAGATTCCACTATTACTCATTTTGCCACATTACTATATTTTTCTGACTTTAATTGCATATTGTCTGAAATGCATTAAATAGATTCTTTACTATTGTATTGTTTCTTCCCTTTATATTGAATGTTCTTAACCCTAAATTATGCATCACAAGGCATATTTTTTATATTTTTATTAATTGAACAAATAGTTGACATCATTTTTTATGCTTTTATTCTCAAATGCATAGTCCTATACATGTTGAGCATGACGTTAAACTGATCTTTTTGATATTTTACCTTCCATAGGTTTTATTATTTGCTCATCTATTTCAACCAAATAATTTGGTGTTCGTCTTATTATCCTTGAAGGTGTGGGTGTAGGAGTTATATTTTCTATTAAATTAGGTGGTGTTACCATTTCAACCATAGAAATGATAATAGATAGTTGATTGTCTACATTAGATCCTATAGACAAATTGAATTCCTAATGAATATGAGACACATGATTTGGAGTCAGTATTTGATGTTGATTATCATCATACTCAAAAAATTCATTATGAATGGATGTTTCAGTATATTGTGTTTGTCTATATATTTCAACACTCATTACAAATTCATTACTTACATGCTCTAAATTTTAAATTCCATCATTCAATGAAGATTGATTGAGTTCTCTTATCTCATTTAAATATATATCTAAATTAAATTCCATAAAATTTGGCATCTTATTTTCATTTGAAATATTACTTGGTGTGGAGGAAATACCTTCACATTGCTTAGAAGCCCTTATGGATGCTTTCCTATCTGCTTGTCTTTTTCTCTTTTCTTTTTAATTTCCTCATTCTCTTTGATTGGGTTTTTATGATGACTTCTCGACCCCGTTATTTATCTTTACCAAACTAAGCCAATTGTAGATTTAAATTTGAATAATTTGTAATGATTCAAATAACGTGAATGGATAATTTAACAAATTCGCATAGTTACAGCAGAAAAATCAACTTATAGTTTGCAAAAATTAAAATAAATGAGAAAATTTCATGGAAAATATAAAAGAAATTCATGAATCACAAAGGGCATGCGTGTTTTTCAAAGCATACGTGCTCTTTTTAGTCCATGAAAAAAAGGGGCAAAAATAATAAAGAAGACAAAAAAGGGTGTATGCCCTTTATGATTTTACAAAAATTTATTTACCGTTTTTCCTCCAAAATCATTTCGGTTTTAGGTCTAGGGGATCATGAACCTAGTCCAAACCTTGTCATGAACCAACCAATTTGATTTTTAGAAAATTTAATAGACTTTTCCGTCTTTGCCCACACCTCTGATCAAACAGATTTTAATATATATATATATATATATATATATATATATATATATATATATATATATATATATATATATATATGGGTTTGTAGAGGATAAAATGTAGTTTTAGAATATATATGAAATACTATTTATTAATTTTTACATAACATACCTCATTATGAGCTATGCACATATCATCACAAATTCTCTTATAAAGTTTTGAATATTAATCGAACGTTTATAAAACTTATATCTCAACAATCTATACATTGTCAACTTCAGTTTCAATTTTTCAACTATCTTAACTTGTAAAATTATATATATAATAAAAAATTAATAAAATATATTTTCAACAATCTTTAACATTTCACCTATCCATATATGAAATTTCATACAAAAATTTATTCGTTTACTTAAAAAAAAGTGTGTTCGTACACATGCACTTTATTTATCTTTTAACTTTTTCTTCCCAAAAGTCAAACTTTGTGTACCGCATATGTCCCAAAAGTCAAACTTTCCTACTTGCTATCCCCAGCAAGCATCTTTATGGAGAAAAACTGATGTTAGAGATTCGTCTCCTAAATGGATATTCCATTCTAGGGCTTCTCATCCATCCATTCGGCATCTATTTTCTTAAAAAATTCCTCTGCTGATTCAACTTTTGATGCGTGCACAGTTTTAAGCGTGTTACCTGATCAGGTCTCCATCGTGGTAGGTGGCAGAAATGACTCCATATTGCAGTCGTCAGAAGGATACATTTCCGTGAACCTGCTTGGATTCTGAACATCCATCTCCATTTGCATATAGGCTACATTTATTTATGTCCAATTCACTTGTCTCTTTTCTCTTTTATAAAGATCCATCTCTTTTTTAACACTTACTCAGCGTTAATATTCTTCCATCCATGGCTTCTTCCTCGTCTCACCAACCAAATGTGGAACGTCGTGCTTTCTCTGCAATTGAACCTCACGGCCATATAAAGAGGAATGTATCTGAATCTTCAAAATTGTTTGATGTGTTCATCAGCCACAGAGGCCCTGATGTCAAACAAACTGTGGCCCGTCTGGTTTACAAGTCTCTTCACAAGTTGGGAATACGGGCGTTTCTTGATTCTGAAGAGAAACAACTTGGAGATTCATTTCCTTATACCATTGAGACGGCCATCCACTCTGCATCAGCTCACATTGCCATTTTTTCCAAAAGATATGCAGAGTCCCCTTGGTGTTTGGCTGAGCTGGTTCTCATGCTGGAGAGTAAAGCTAAGATTTTTCCTGTGTTTTACGAGGTGGAGCCGTGGGAACTCCGCCACATAGAAAAAGGAGTATATGCTGATTCATTTATTAAATATGAAAAGAAGGGGAGGTACCTGGACAAGCTTCAGGAGTGGAAGGAAGCCCTTCAATCTGTTTCATTTCTCATCGGCGAGGAGATCAACAGGTAAGATTTCTGTGGTTTAATTTCCGTGTATTTGGTAATTCCACTTTACACAACTTTGTTTCTTACTTTGCTGTTAATTTTTTTCTGATACAATTTCCCTTTCTTTACAAAGTTCTAGTGACTGCAAAAACATAGTGTCAGCAGTGCAAAAAGAAGTAGAAAGCTTAAAATCTAAGCTGTATGTTGCCAAACATCCGGTAGGACTTCATAAGCTTGTACAAGACTTTGAAAGACGGTGCCTTGATGAACTTATACAAGATTTTGAAAGCCAGTGCAGGATGCAAGATGAAAGAGAAGGGAGGGCTCAAATCGTTGGCATTTTTGGAATAGGTGGGGTGGGCAAGACAACTCTGTCAAAAGAGTTGTTCAACCGAAAGCATTCACAATATAGTCAAAAATGTTTTCTGTTTGATGTGCGAGAAGCCTCTTCAAAAGGTGAGTTACCTTTATTGCAATTCAAACTCCTCAAAGATATCTTCGATCAAAATCCACCCAATTTTCATAGTTCGGAGGAAGGAACAAGCTATATCAGTAATTGTATAAAAAGAAGTAGGCATTTGAGCTTCCTAATTGTTCTAGATGACATTGATCACGTGGAACAATTAGAGGCTCTATTGATCATGGATATGCTTAAAAAGTCTGATAATAGTCTGGTAATCATTACAACCCGTGATGTTGGGGTACTTTTAAGCTCAGGAATTAATGCTGGTTATAGGGTAAAGGGCATGGATAGAAATGATGGGAGAGAGCTCTTTTGTTGGCATGCCTTTGGCCAACCCCATCCGTTCGAGGGATACGAGGATTTGGTTGAGGCCTTTTTAGATGTGTGTAGAGGCTTACCTCTGTCTCTTCAAGTTCTGGGCAGGCATGTTCATGGTAGAGTTAAGCATTATTGGCAGTTAGAATTGAATAAAGTTTGTAAGGCACTGCCTCGCGACATTAAAAAAGTACTTGAAATAAGCTTTAATGCATTGGATGATGAGGAAAGACAGATTTTTATGGATATTGCATGCTTTTTCATTGATAAATCTAAAAGTATGGCCATAAAAATATGGGAGGCAACGGGATGGAGTGCTCAACATGCCCTTGAAACACTGAAAAATAAGTGTCTTGTTGAAGAAATAGAAGACCGTATATGGAAAGCAGGAGAATGGAGGAAGGAAGAAGTATTGAGAATGCATGACCACCTGCGGGATATGGGAAGAGAAATGGCAAATGAAATGAATTCTCCTCGTCGCCTGTGGCATCATCAAGATCTTAAGTCTTTGGTATGCTCCTCATTTATTTGGCGATATTTAAAATTTTAATTGTTTTTGGGACATTTGTCTCTACTTAATTGACCCATTCTTTTCTTACTGCATATCTTTGAATGCAGGAATTAAAGGGATTCCAAACCATTCTTGCCGAATCTAGTGGGAGGTGTTTCCAGTCGATTCTAGATAAGTCCATGGATGCTCGGATTACATATTTTCTAGGACATCAAAATGACGGGGGCCAGACATCAGCTTCTTTGCTATGGCTTGACCTTTCCTACCGTACGCATAAAATCCGACCAAGCATTCCTTCCTGGATTCCTCTACAAAATTTGCAATGTTTAAAAATCAAGCTTGGAAATTTCAAAAGATTGTGGGAGAGTGATCTACAGGTACGTTAATATTCATTGAATTCTAGTGTCAAATGCCTCCTGTAAAAGTAGCTTTTTGATTACCACTGAAAATCTGAAACAAATTTCTTATAAATTTCAGGCACCCTCTTCGTTGAAAGAGCTGCAGATATTTGGAACCTTTTTTGAAGAGTTGCCAAGTTTATTAGGAATGTTAAATCATTTAGAAAATGTAGCCTTGGATGTAGGGGGAATGACAACTGAAGGGTGGTCCTTCTTAGAATCCATTATAATTATAGTTAATCCAATAAGTATGGTTGTCAGCCCTTTCCAGCAACTAACGTACAATATTAAAAGAGGAGAGTCGGCTACTTTTAAGTCTTTATCTTTGTCTGTATGTTTGTCTGATTTCAGATTGAAAGGAATGCTGGCCCTGAATAACAGTGGACAGTGCGCCACTGTTAAGTTTCCCAGGAGTAGCCTTGAACAGCTAGAGATTTCGGACCAGAATCTTGTAACCAAGGTCTTAATTAGCGGGCAGCATTATCCCAACCTCAAATCTCTCCGCCTTAGCTACATGAAGGAGCTGAGATGTCTTGAGTTGAATGGTTGTAAAAATTTGAGTTTAGTCGAACTTACATGCGTGAAATACTTGATTGAGCTGGATTTAAGAATGCTAACAAAACTGTCTCGTCTTCACTTGAGTGATTGTGAGAGATTAAAAAGTGTGTCAGGAATATCTGATCTTACAAATCTTAAATTTCTATTCGTTGATCGATGTCCACAACTTGAGTTGCGATCATGTCTTGACCATCTGCACAGCCTGAAAACAATCACAATGATAAATTCTTTATGGAAGCCTGTAGCAATGAACATTGGCCAATGCCCTGAGCTTGAAGAGTTAAGTCTTGCCCATCTGAGTTTCTTGAAGTTAAGTCTTTCCCACCCGAGCTACTTGAAAAGAATTACCATTGAAAACTGTCCAAAGTTGAAAGGAGTGTCAGGAATATCTAATCTTACCAGGCTTGTAGAATTGTACATTTCTCAGTGTCCCGAGCTTGGCCCTAAGTTGTGTATTGCGAGTCTGAACAGCCCGGAGAGGATTACAGTTGATAGATGTGAGAAGCTGTTATATCTTGCGTTGGAAGGTCGGAAGCTGAAATGTCTTGAGCTGAATTGTTGTAAACATTTGAATAAAATATCGCTAATGGAGGGTTTTCAAGAGCTTTCAATATTAAACATACGGGACTGTCCTGAGCTTGAGAGGTTGTCTATTCCCAGTGTAATTTTCTGGGAGAGGATTACAATTGCGGGATTTAGGTATTTGAATAGCTTAGCAGAGTTCTTTTTGCCAGGAGTGTACTTTTTGCCAGATTTGAGGATTGGAAGAGTAGAAATTGGAAGAGCAGTGTATGAAGCGGAGTCAGCTTTAAACCGGCATCTATTTTCCGACGTGATTGGTGCAGATGCAGTCACTGAAATGAATATTCCCTTCCATGATCTATCCCCTGCGGATTCCTTGAGTGCAATCATTGTATGCTGTGTGGTTGTGGTTGATGGGTATACTATCTACAATAATTACGGTGAAAAACTTCCCCTGAGCCAAGGAACATGGATGTTCACCTTGGTAATCACGAATCCAAAGGAACAGAGGCGTATCCGCACTGCGGCAATAGTGAAAAGGGGGTTTGTGGTGACTCTGAAGGAAGATGAAGAAATGAAAACTCTCCATGTATTAGAAACAATTGTTGATCGATTGTATGAGAAAGAAAAACCAGATAATGGCTATCGCTGATTTCGGCATTGTTTCATGACATTTAGTACATAAAAAGTTATTTGAGATTTATAAAACCTTTTATTTACTATATCACATACTAAGTTAGTTCCAGAGATAATTCAACATGTTCTATAGTTAACACAAGAAGCTATGCATTTTCCTGCTATACAATAAACCCCACGAAGTCTTAAGCCTTCTAGAATTGCCTATCATTCACAAAATTCTATGAACAGTGATGAAAATAACTATATTACAGCACCTAATTCCTTCTCAATTTTGATACACTTACATGTGTTACTTTTCATTTATAAAAGGTAATCTTTACACCATATGACAAAGGCACCCCATGACTATTGCATTGATTGGATAATTTGTTAACTTTTTTACATATATTTAAAAACATTTAAAATTATAAAAAAAAAATTAAGAAAATATCTTATATATATTTTCAAAAAAAAAAATCATGATTTAATTATATAATAAATATTTAATATTGAAGTTATAAATCAAATGACCTTTCATTTCTATTATCTATATTTATTATTGTTTCCATTAAAATCATTCTCAATTTTGACCAATTTAATATTCTAAATATAATACCCACTCTTTTTTTTTTTTGGATAACTATTATAATAGATTATTTTATTAATATAAAAAACTTTTCACACCCCACCACCCCGTCCCTCCCCACTCCCCAAGAAAGATTTTTAAAAATAGAGAGAAAAGAGGGGAAGGAAAGGACAGTCTCGAAAGCTTTTTTTTTGTAATAGTCAAACTTTGCAAGAACAATGTCTACTCGTTTATACTTTTATCAAATCCAATCAATACAGTGTAGGTGAGTGCCTTTTTTTAATGTTCTTTTTCTCTTGGAAGATTATTTCCTCCTCATTCAATTGTGGGGTCTATGTTAGTGCGTTAGCGATCGCATTCTTGTTCTTCTTCTTTTTTCCCTTTTGCTTTTGGAAGGAGGACTACCTACCTCCTTCCTTTCCAATCAATGCAATATAAGCGAGTACATTTTTGTTCCTGTTGTTATTTATTTTCTTTTTTTGGGAAGGAGGATTACCTCTTCCTTATTCATATTTTTTCCTTCTTTTTCAATCAGTGCAGTATAAGTAGGTGTGTTCTTATTTATATATTTTTTCTTTTTGAAGGAGGACCATCTCCTTCCCACTCAATTTTTTCGTCTAGTTTGATGAGTTTTCTCTCTTTTTTTAAAATCTTCTTTTTTATTTAATTTTACTTTGTGTAATGAATAGAGTTTAATATGAAGGGGGAGTATGACATTTCCAATTACACAACTACAAACCAATTAATCCAAAACCATATGTATATTTTTCTTTACACTTTTTCAATCTTTTTTCATTTAGTTGTTACCCTCAGCAAGCTGCTTGGAATCTGGAACATCCATCTACCCCTGCATATAAGCTATATTTATTTTAGACCCTTCATGGATCATGTCCAATTCATTTCTCTATTTTCTCTTTTAATAAATCTCTCTTTAACACTTTAATATTCTTCCAGGTACCATTCTTCCATCCATGGCTACTTTTTCCTCATCTCACAAACCAAATCTCACAACCATATAAAGAGGAATGTATCTGAATCTTCAAGATTGTTTGATGTGTCCATCAACCACAGAGGCCCTGATGTCAAACAAACTCTGGCTCTTCTGCTTTACAAGTCTCTTTAAGAGTTGGGAGTACGAACATTTCTTGATTCTGAAGAGAATAAACTTAAAGATTCATTTCCTTATACCATTGAGATGGCCATCCACTCTAAATCATCTCACATTGTCATTTTTTCCAAAAGATATGCAGAGTCCCCTTAGTGTTTGGCTGAGCTAGTTTCCATGTTAAAGAGTAAAGCTAAGATTTTTACTGTGTTTTATGAGGTGGAGCCGTGGGAACTTCACTACATAGAAAAAGGAGTATGTGTTGATGCATTTATTAAATATGAAAAGAAGGGGAGGTACCTGGACAAGCTTCAGGAGTGGAAGGACGCCCTTTAATCTATTTCATTTCTCATTGACGAGGAGTTTTATGAGGGATGTGTTGCTTCAACATCCCTACCCACATTCACGAGATAGTCTGTCTTTATCAAACGAATGGTTAGCTTTCTTGGCATAGTGATTTGAGTGAACGTAAGTCTAGACTGACAAAATGTTGGAAAGCGAACCATTGTGAAGCATGTGCACTATGTCCCTGGGTGTTGCAGACAGTGGGCACATATTTGTGCAGCTTCATATGGGTGTTTATGTGTAGTTCTATTGGTCTTATATTTTGTGAAGCAGGGGTTGGGTTGTCCTAGGCAAAGAGTAATCAGAGCTTGGGAGGGAATTATTCACTGTAATCATCTGAGTGGTTTTGGGCATTATCAGTTGAGTCTGACTTGATGGTTGTTATGTATCTTGGCTAGTTGGTCTATTTATTGCACTTTGGACTAGATTGTCCTGAAGAGAGTTAATAAAATACATGTTCTCCCAGTTGTTCGTGCATTGTGTGAATGCTCATGTGTGTTTGAATTGATTTCTTGATCTTTTCAAGTGTTTATTTTTCTTATACTACTAATCCATTGATACACAAGTAGAATGCCACTATGTTTGTGCATGTTCTTGTGCAGGGAAACACTAAAGGCATAGTTCATAGTTCTTATAGAGTTCCATTGTAATGAGGGATTCAGGTTAGAATAAGCAATGTTGCATGGGCGGTCAGCTCCATCAAATTAGCCCCATGATAGTCAATATCAAAGCACACAATTTGTGTCTTATTGGGTTGTGTTTGCCTAATTTAAACTATTTTGTACCTTCTCCTATTGATTCAGTTCAGTGTGTCATGTCTGAGTTGTATGACAGGAGATCTATCCAAGGTGTTGCTCAAGAAGGTGACTAGTAGAGGTCGAGAGTAGGTTTAGGACAAAGGTGAAGGTGGTGGCAGTCGCCACAAGAGTAAGTCAAAATTTGTTGTTGTGGAAGAAGGCCTTGTTGAGCAAGTTGGTTCCAAGTTTCAGTTGATGGGGGACCATATGGGTACAAGATTCAACAAGCTTGAGGAGAAGGTGGTGATCATAGAGCAGATGATCATGAAACTTATTGTAAGGTTAGAGGTGAGCTTGGTGTTCCAGACTAAGTCACAAGATAAAGTGACTTTGTATCGATCAGCAGTATTGAGTTTGGTGGAAACATCAGGATCCAATTTTTCTACAGTCTTGAAGCTCCTTAAGTTGAAGGAACCAGAGTGTTATGATGGTGCACGAGATGACCCTCTTCTAGACAATTTCTTCTTGGACATGGAGGAGTATCTAAAAAATTTGGGGGGTCTGTCAAACGCATAAGAGGTGTGTGCTACAGTAAGGTACCTCATGGTTATGCCAAAGGTTTGGTATAGAACCTTGGTTAATGAGATTGCATCAAGGAGTTTTACAAGGAGGTTGGAATATTGGAAAGATCTGAAGGAAGACCTTAGGGATCAGTTCTAACCTAGGAATACATCATAGTTAGCTAGGATCAAGTTGAGTCAGTTGAAGCGAGTGGTGGAGATGAGAGTGTACATCAATTCTTTTCAGAGCCTTTTGTTGGAAGTCGTCGACATGTTAGAGGTAGACAAATTGTTTCAGTTTACTCATGGTCTTTATTCATGGGCTCAGGTGGTACTCTATTACCATGAAGTGTCTAAAGTTAGTAAAGTAATTATTGTAGTAGATCATCTATTAGATTTTAGAGATGATTTTTCATCTAAAAGAACCTTGGGCCCTTGCGCATCTATGGGTGGAGGCGTTGGTAAGGGGTCGAGTAAGTCTTTAGGGAAACCAATTAGTGACTAGGGAAGGAAGGCTACTCTAGAGTCGTTAGAGGGATCTCAAAAGTCTTGGATCACTTCCAGGGGTGGTAAGAAGAAGTCACAAATGGAGATTCAAGTAGGAAGTGGTTATGTTTGAGGTGTTAGACGTGTAGTGGGAATCACTACAACAGAGATAGTTCAAAGTAGCAGGGGGTGTTTACAGTTTAAATGGAAGATCCAGATGAATTATGCGAGCAGATGATGTGTGTGCTCAGGAGGGCTCAATGCTAAGTGAAGCTTGGGTCTGAAGATGGTTGTTGTAACTTGTTGGGTTGATTATTGTGGAGGTGGTGATTTGTGTTTGAAAACTAATTTCACTCATGGACTTGGCTTGTCCTACAATTGTAAGTCAACTAGTTTAGCCTTGGAAGCTTGGCCTTCAGACCTCTAAAGGTGCAAGGAAGCTTAGAGAAGTTACAAGCCATCCAGTTAGTGTTGAGATAGGATTTACCTAAGAAGGGTAAAGTGACAGTTTTTCCCCATCTTGGAGCTCTTTTATGTTGGATCCATTGCAAATGTGTGTGGTGAATACTGTGTAGAGGAGTGAGATAGGGAAGATAAAGGGTTGTTTAGTTGAGTATGCATAAGAGTGCAGGAACTGATGAGGAGCCAGTGTATCTTGCATTGCTTGTTGGCAGTTTGGATGTTAAGGGGGAGCAACAGATTCCTTTTTCCTGTTGATGTGAGGTGGGTTCTTCACAGCCAAGGAGTATGCTCAAGGAGATATCATCTTGTTTGTCACCAAGAAGATAATTGATCAGTGCATCGAGTTGGTTTTAGAGGAGAGTTCTTGGGTAAGGGCTCCGTTCATGTTATTGGATCTGAGGTGGTTGGTCTAAAGAGTTGTCTTCACCTATTGTGCTCTTGTTTTGGAGCATCACTACTATTTTAGAGGAAGTTTGATGGTTCACTTAGGCTTTGCAAAGTTTAAAGAGTCTTGAATAGGTTGATCATCAAGAACCATTTTCTTCTGCCCTATGTTGGGGGTTTGGTAAGATCTGGGTTGATTTTATGAAGCTACATTGGTTTGGTGTGGCTTGTGTAGGCAAGCTTGTCTATGTGTTGAAGTTGTTGGAGATTCAGTTTGTTTCTCAGTTAGAACTAGTTGGATACCTTTAGTCATTGATGAAGTCGAACCAAGTTGGTTCCTTCCTAAGCACCCTTCTGCGTACATGATGGGTTAAACCAAAGTGGCAGTTGGAATAAATTTTTGAGGCAAAGACAGTGGGTTACATGGAAATCTGAAGCAGAGGTATTTTTCAGTGTGTTGGGATGGTGGTTTTTCAACAAGCTAGGAGCAGGAAGAAACCCTCAAGTTAAGCTCAAGGAGTTGGCCTTGGTCTCTTGATTTTGGATTGACCCTAAATAGGGGATGTGTTGGTCTCTTGGCTTTGAGTCTAAATAAGGGACGTGTTGGTCTCTTGACTCTAGATTGAGATTGAGTAGGGGATGTGGTGGTTTCTTGGCTTGGATTGAGTCTAAATAATGGACGTGTTGATCTCTTGGCTCTGGGTTGAGTCTAAATAGGAGATCACCTCTAGGTTACCGATGGAGGAGTCATACCGACACCAAGGTCATCATCAATTTTAAGTGGTGGAGTCTATGAGGGATGTGTTGCTTCAATATCCCTACCCACATTCATGAGCTATTCTATCTTGATCAAGTGAATTGTTAGCTTTCTTTGTGTAGTTATTTGAGTGAATGCAAGTTTGGATTGGTAAAGTGTTCGAAAATGAACCATTGTGAAGCATGTGCACTATGTCCCTGGGTGTTGCAAATAGTGGGCACGTATCTGTGTAGCATTGTGCAAGTGTTTGTGTGTAGTTATATTGGTCTCAGATTTCATGAAGCAGGGGCTAGGTTGTCTTAGGCAGAGAGTAATCAAACCTTGGGAGGGAATTGTTCTCTATAATCATCTGAGTGGTTCCAAGTATTATCGATTGAGCTTGACTCAGTTGTTGTTGTGGATGTTGGTTAGTTGCCCTATTTATTATACTTTAGACTAGATTGTCCTGAAGAGAGTTAATAAAATACACATTTTCCCAATTGTTCTTGCATTGTGTGAATGCTCATGTGTGTTTGAGTTGATTTCCTGATCTTTGCAAGTGTTTTTTTTCTTCCATTGCTAATCCATTAATATACAAGTAGAATGCCACTGTGTTTGTGCAAGTAAACATTGAAGGCATAGTTTTCAGTTTTTGCAGAGTCCCATTACAATGAGGGATTCAAGGTAGAAGAAGCAATGTTGCATGGGCGATCAACTCGATCGAGTTGGCCTCATGACAAGTTCAACAAGGAAGATTTTTGAGGTTTAATTTCCATGTATTTGGTAATTCCACTTTACGCAACTTTGTTTCTTACTTTGATCTTGTTAATTTTTATCTGATACAGTTTCCCTTTCTTTAAAAAGTTCCAGTGACTACAAAAGCATAGTGTCAGCCTTGCAAAAAGAAGTAGAAAGCTTAAACTATAAGTTGCATGTCGCCAAACATCTGGTAGGACTTCATAAGCTTGTACAACGCTTTGAAAGACGGTGCCTTGATGAGCTTATACAAGATTTTGAAAACTAGTGCAGGATGCAAGAAGAAAGAGAAGGGAGGGGCTCATATTGTTGGCATTTTTGGAATATGGGGTGGGCAAGACAACTCTATCAAAATAGTTGTTCAACCGAAATCATTCACAATATAGTCAAAAATGCTTTCTATTTGATGTGCGAGAAGCCTCTTCAAAAGGTGAGTTACCTTCAATTCAAACTCCTCAAAGATATCTTTGATCAAAATCCACCCAATTTTTATAGTTCGGAGGAAGGAACAAGCTATATCAATAATTGTATAGAAAGGAGCAAGCATTTGAGCTTCCTCCTTATTATTTCCTTTAAATTCATGTTTTTATAAGTCATTTTTTGTAATTATTTCATAAATTAATAATGTAAAGCAAAATTAAATTATGCAAGCATAATATTGCTTAAGTTCATGGATCATGCATGGTATTTGCCCTAAATCTATTTGAATCTATGAATATATGAAAACATGTAACTTTTTTTTTCCTATAATTGATTGCATATGCATGGTGTATGCCTCCAAATGTGTTTGTATATGTAAATATTTATCCTAATCTAATATTTTAACCATTATGAAATCTCTAAATCCTATAATTTGTGTCAAAATCTGCATTATTTGCTCATGGAGGTTTAAGTCTCTATGAAAACCCACTAATATGCCCCCCATTTTGAGTTGAGGGATGTAGCCTATGAGTCAATCATCTCAAAAGGAAAGAGTTAATAGTATCATATTACTTTAAAATATATAATCATGTATAATTATGTCAACATATGGATAATATGTCCTCATAGTAATGATTATGTCATCAAAACATATATGAAACATGTACTGCAAGGTATACAAGTGGAAAGATAAATATAACAATTAGGCATACATTAGTAACTATCATTGATATAAGCATCGAATAAGACTACACAAAAAAGGTGCATGATGTGAATCATTGAAACTCAAAAAAATGGGGACATGTGTGATATATATGTACAAACTTAGAAATCTCAATAGACAATCTTAAATTAATCCACTCATAAGAATATAATGCCATGGCCATGACACACACAATATAAACATACACAATAGAAATCAATGTCAAACATAAGGCCAAGGGTCACATACAAGGGAAAATAAAATGTTTCACACATAAGGACAAAGGATACAAATAATGGACAATAAATGTTTCATAAACAAGGTCAATGGCCATAAACAATAAATAGTAAATGATGTCACACACAAAAGGCCAAGGGCCACAAATAATAGATAAAAAAAATGTCACACATACAAGGATAAGGGTGATAAATAATAAACAATCATTATCCTATTATGAAAAGGAAATAACATAAATGAAGCATAAAATAAATAATCTAGTCTACACCATCCGAGTATGTCAATGTCACAACGTAGTAAATGTTAGTGTAGTTTTTAATACCATTATATGTTATTTTATACACATGTTTTTTGTCTTGATTAGGTGTTATAATAGGTCATTAGAAAAATATGGATTAACTTATTTTTGAGTTTTGAGTTGCAAACCCGCCTCTTTTTTGTGATCTTTTGTTTCTCTATAAACTTACCTTTCCTTAAGCTATGTTGGCTAACATGGATAATTCAATCTTTGATTGTTGAAGATAAGCTTCTCATTGCTCATGTTTGATTTAACTTCTACAATAGGCTATATCTTCTGCATGTTTCAGTTTACATTTACATAGATTCATGTATTTATGTCTATCCAGTTCCCAATCCTTAATCATGGCCCACTCTGACATGGTATTAGAATAATTTTGGTAGTTGAATGCCATAGATTTTATTGTGAAATATTGAGTTTATATCTTGTATGTCAAAGATATAGAATTTTTTTGACCTTGCATATTGCAGATTCACCATTTTTTCAGATTTTGCTCTTCTTTTGGGGTCCTTGGTTGATCTAGATTCAGAAAAAAGACAAGGAAAAGGGTGTTTTTTCCAAGTCATCATTTATTTTTTGGTTTTTCATGGAAAACAACCTACACCATTGAAGTCCAAAGGTGAAAAAACCCCAAGAATGGATGTAAAATTAACCTAACCTTGTTAATCAATTTCAACCTATTTTTTGAGGGTTTGGTGGTAGTTTTTTGGAATTCACATAAATTTGCATGGCAAGGGTTTATAAGTAAAAACCATTTATACATTTTTGGGGTTTTTCAAGAAATTTAGCATGTCCTCTATGGTTTTTTCATTGTAGTATTGAATCTAAGGTGTTTATGGGTACTTTAATAAACATTCCTTTCCTAATTGTAGGTTAACAAGGATCGACAGAACTTTTACCACTACATGAACATCCTCAAATCTTGACACCTACATAAGCATCCATTAGAACCCAATGACTACATGGACATCCCTTAGAACCTGATGCTTGTGTAAATATCCCTTCAAACTCAACATATGCATAGCCATCATATGGACTTCAACCTTTGGTAAAACATACAGTGGACTATCACCCTTGTGTATACATTCATCAAAACACGACAATGACACAAAAACTTATTAGAACCTTACTGATGTAAAAACACTCATCAAAACCCCATGCCTACGTAAACACACACTCTTCAGATTCTGATACTTCTTTGGACAGAGTGACATGTGTGCATACATAAAATTTAAATGGACAAGAAGTGTCATTATTCATTTTGAAATTTTTAAAGTGACATCACTCCCCCAATCACATCATAATTTAAAATGACATCACTCATCCTAGGGATATCCCGTTGTATTTTATCCCTTGATCATAACCAACCAACAGGGGCTTAACTTTAGTTTGAGAAGTTTTGTGTAATTCTTTTACAATCCCAAATTTTTTGCAAGGTGGATATTTTTTAAAGAACTTCAAACTCACATAACTTTCAGAAAGTAATTCCTTTTGAGGCATCATGTGATTTTAAAGTGTAAGTTTTTACAAGCTCTACAAATTGGTGTTATTCTTAGGCCTTGTAAAATTGAACCTCTATAAGTTCAAGGGTTGTGTTTCTTTATCTCTATTTTATTAGTAGTTTTTCACATACCTCCTTCTTGCACTATAGATCAGAATCTGGTTCATCTTTTTACACCATTCAATTATCTCGAGTGGAAAATCAAAATACAAATCTTCTTAAAGATTAAAGGTTTAAACCAAATTATGATGCATACTAAAATAAAACCAACACCTAATGTAGAGAAGGTGAAGTGGTTTAATAGATATGATAAGGCTTACAATCTATTATACTAGTTAATTTCTCCTAACTCTTTCAAATTAAATCTAAAAATAATCCTAATGATGTTTTGACCACATTGGAAAAACTCTTTGGGAAGAAGGATGTAATGAAGGGTCATGATCAAGAGAATGAACTCATCAGTTTGATCCCAGGAAACTTTGACACAATATAGGATTTCTTCACCAAATTTAAATCACTTAGGTTGTAGTTGAAATTGTAAAACATGGAAAAAAAGGATGAATAATTGATCCTTTCGATCCTTGTTAAATTAGGTTATAATGATTATGTTTTTATTTCTACCTTCCATGCCACTAGGCATGCCCTTGGAGATACATAGACCATGTTATCCTTGGATGATTTTGTTTCTGACTTGACTCAAGATCAAGATAAGATTATTCATATGGGTATAATTAAGTCCTCTAAATCACATGTCTTAATTATAATTCATGACAAATAGAAGGCTTCCAATAGTAAGGAGAAGAAAAATAACAAGGACCAAGAGCAAAGAAAGGGCTGACAAATTGAAGCTAAGTCAAAAGAATCAACTAAGACCTCCTATTCAGGAGGGAAACCCAAGAAAGAGAGGCTCACATGTTACTATTGTAAGAAAATTAGGCATGATGAAACTAAATATATGAAGAAATAGATTGACCAACTAACAAAGATGCTTGAGAAAAACAACATCAATGTCCTTGATTCAGTCAAATAGAGTTCATCAACACAAAATTATTCTAAGGCAAAAGATAGTAATAAGGGCAAGGACCTTATTGTAGTTACATCCTAGCCTTCCACATGGGTGATTGATTCTAGAGCCATGTTTTATGCCTTCATCACATGATCTTTCCTCATCCTTGGAGCCTTGTTCTATGCCTTTTATTTTCATGGGTGATGATACTTCCACATAAGTTTATGGGAAAAGTTATTTGGAAGTGAGTGATGGGACATTTTAGGTTTTGTGTGTCAAATATCATGAAATAGAACTAATATAAGTCATCTAATTAATGTGGTGCATATTCTCCACCTTTTTCTAGTTAAATATAATATGAAGTGGTTAATTATCATCATTGATTATTGTCTCCTTACCCATGATATAGTGGTATCATTGCTTAAATTATTTCACAATGGCATACATGTCTTTTCCATATGCACTGTACCATTTTGCCATTTCTCTAAAGGTATCTGAGAGATAGGTGATCATATTTACATGTTCTTTGAATACCACACTAAGTGCATAGTATGATGCATATGTATAAATCTCAAAGGGTTAGACAATTCCATGCATTACTAAAACATGTGCTAAGCAGAGGTAGTGCTTGATCTCCTTGAAGGCACATGGTTGTCCTAGTGTCCAATATAATGTTTCTTTAGTAGACATGATTTTTTTGAGAGGTCATGATGCATATAAACAACCAAGAAAAAACCTTCAAATATAATTTTAATAGTTTAAGAAAACTCCACAAATTGTTGAGATTGTATAGATCAAATCTTAGATTACCTCAATCTTCTCTAGATTTACATAAATGTCTATGTGATCAATAATTTAATCCAATCTAGATATTGAATTTGTATGTGTTATAACCAAATTTATAATTATTTATTGGTAGACTGTTATTCTAAATGAACCCTATTCAAGACATTATTAGTGACATTATTTTTGCCATTTGGGGTTGTTTATTTTGAAATAATATTTTTACATTATCAAATATATTTTAATGCATAAATAAATTTATTATATACATTGTGATGATTAGTTTATCATGGTATATTGAGATAATTTTAATATGGTAATTATCATTACTTAAGTTTAGGAGTTTCAAACTAACTACCTTGTTATTGAGGTGGATGGAGGGAAATTTCTTCCCTTTCCTAGTGGAAAGATCTTAAGGGAAATAGATTTAAAATCAAGCATTAGTACCTTAATCAAAATTTGTGATTATAGTGTTTATGCAGTTTATATTGCATAACATTGTTCTGATTTCTAAAAAAAATTGTGTTTTTTTCTCATTGTATGTTTTTGTAAAGGATTATATGAATTTTAAGCTATTTTTGACTACTTTTATATATAAATTTATTTGATACATATTTTGAATCTCTTTTTTATTCAAAAGATTTAATTTTGATTGTTTTACTTAAATAAATTTTAGTAATTAGTTTTATGTATGTGTGTGTATGTGTGTGTGTGCATATGTACATTACATGCATGCATGCATGTACACAAACTAAAAAATTGATTGTAAATATACACATACATATTCTTATTTCATTTTTAATGGGTTATACTAAAGGCTACTACAAATAAACCTTTCAATCAATCAAAACTTTTTTCACATAATAATCTTGGGTTATAATTAAAACATATTTTCTATTTTTTTAATTTTAATATATTAACTAAGGTTTGGAGTGGGTTTGGGCTGAGTTTAGTTATATTTAACTTAAGTTAGGCAACAAACCACCATTTTTATTGTTGTGTTGACTCTGATAGGTTAGCATTATTTGATTGGTGACCATGTTTTATTGTGAGTACTAATGGATATTTTTGAAGGGGTTTTTAAAACATTATTATTTTTTGCATGTCTTTTTGGGGTTAGATAAGATCTCTTACATTTAATTAGTCATGGAACTTCCTTGCCTTATTGTCTATGTTGGTTGTGTAATGAATGTTTTTAAGGCCTTTGTGGCTATAGATATTGGTATTGCTTTGAAGACAATAATGTTAAGCATGAGATTTTTAAGTTTCTTAATTATTTCCATGAACAATAGTAGGTTTGAATAGCTTTGGTGTAAGTTGCATGTAGCTTGTGATGGTATTAAATACAACCATGGAACTGAGATTTGGAGACTTTATAGCTTTGGTGCTATTGTCTTGTGTCTAAGTGAGATTTAGAAAGAAGCTTGGTGGGGATGACTATGCTAAAGATCGGTTGGACCATCTTCATGTTATTTTTGGTGTAGGCATGAGCTATTTACTTTTAAATTATACCCTCAATGGTTTTTAAAAGAGATGTATAGTCTTTATTTAAAATTAAAATTTTATATATATATATATATATATATATATATATATATATATATATATATATGAATTTTTTATTAAATAATATATTTTTTTTTTATTTTGATATGTGTTGTGATATATAAATAAAATTATGGAAACTATTTTGAGTGGACCTTAAGCTAATTTATAAACATTTTTGGGATAGTATTTTTGATATATATTTATTGAGAATTTAGTTTTTTAGATAGTTGTTTTGGGTGACTTTTGTTTCAAAACTTCATTGCTTGATAGTCAGTTTGTGTATGTGTGCATGTGCACTTTTGGAAGATTAAGGCAAGTAATTAATGGAATTACATGGATTATGTTTTAGATGATGAAATTTTAGTAGAATATTAGTGCAATAAAATATTTGATCAATTTATTTAAAATATAAAATATTTTTGTATGTGTTTCTCCTATAAAATAAGAGTTCTTAATTATCTCCTATGATTGCTACTAAGTCAAGGGATTCATTTAAATTATTCACATAATTACTCACATTAATAATATATTCTAAAATACTATTATATGCATCAATCCCTAAAATCCTTTACACACACTCTTACAAATATATTATTAATTTTCTTACATGACTAAACACTAATTCCTAATATTTCCCCCTTAGTGTGAATATGGAAGAACAAAATCATAAATTACTCAAAATATTCTCTTTAAAAACATTCTTTGCACTATAAACAACTCTATCAAGTTGTATTGTAATCCTCATAAAGGTGTAGCTCTGTAGTTGAATTCCTAAGTTCTCAAACTCCTCTCCTCACATTCCTAAATTCCCAAAACTTCCAAAATATTTGGATAGTAATCTATATTGAGTTTACCTTAAAATATTTTCATGTCTTTAAAAAGTGAGCTTATTAAAATATGAATCTTTTAAACATGTTATCATAGTAGGGGTTTATTTTTGCACACCACACAACAAAATATGTAAATATTAAAACTTATGTCAATACACCATAGTGCAACCCCATTGTTAACAGTTGATGAGAGATCATTATTAGGCCTCTTGCCTCTATTACCTTCAAACTCTATTTGGATGTTGTTCACTTAACTAGATACATATTTAAATTCAAGTGCATATCATGTTTGATTATAAAACTCCCCATAAGATTGATATATTTGACACAAAGACATTGAGTTCACTCGATAATACATCCATTTACAAGGATTTTTTTTAATTTCTAATACTTTTTGACAACACAAAATTACTCTTATAATACAAATTGATTTATTTAGACTTTGAATGAGAAAATAACTACTTAACACACCTAACCTAATGGCACGTCTAATTGACATTAGATTAAACTATAGACCTAATACATGTATAACATAACTGAATACTCAAAACACATTATAACTATAAACTATAGGTTAAATATCAAAACAAAAAAAAAATAGATTTGATAAGTAAGATTAAACATCAACCTTTGGACTCAAAATCATTAAAATAAAAAACACTATAAACTTTTATAGGCTAAATACATATAAACTAGAAATATTTATTAGATTAAAAATCACGAACAACCCCCTAACTCTACTAAAAAATAGTAGACACTTTTATAAACTCAAAAACAAGTAAACCCTTAATCCAGATACTAAATTTAATTAAAAAAACAATATACACTTTTATAGACTAAAAAATAAGTAAATCCTTAATCCACATACTAACTTTAATCTGAAAAATATTGTCTACACAAAAAACATATATAGGTGAATTTGAGAATGGTGAAAATTTTCCAAATATGCCCTTAGGACAAGGAGTCAAAAAATTGATGGTCAATATGAGGCATTGACCAAGATCATACTCGGATGAGTATGCAGAGATGTATAAATACATGATTAATATTGTACAATTTATATCATATCATACCACACTTTGATAATTGTACTATTTTTAATGTTCGAACAGTCGTAACATATCTCAATGGTATCACTATGTGATACCATAATAAAAAATAATATATGATATGCATTTAAATTTAAACATAATAAAAACTAATCTTAGATACTCTCTACCAAAAAGATATCATATCATAATTTCACTATTAAGAGGGCAATGAAGAAGTCCAAATGTAGTTGATTCAACATTTAAATTATAAGAAACATAATTAATTGTTTTTATATCAAATTAAATTTTGATAGTAGATTAGCACAAATAAATTATTCGATCAATTATTCAAATATATAAAATATATGTATGCATGTATTTCTTCTGTAAAAGAAGAGTTTCTAATTATCTCCTGTAACTTCTCTACTAAATCAAATGAGTTGTTGAAATGATTCACATAACTATGCACACTAATAATATATTCTAACACATTATTATATTTATCAATCCTTAAAATCTCTCACCCTTATAAATATATTATTAATTTTCTCACATGACTAAATACTAATTCTTAACAAATAACTATATAGATCAAATTATTAATTTTGAAGTGATTATAAAACTATGTTATCCTCTTTTTGAGCTATGTCTATCATTATTTTATTATAACCTTGATCTAAGTTCATGCATGTGAGATAAATTACTAATAATCATTATTTTTGCTATCATGTGAAGATATCAAACCTTATATTAACTTGTTGAATGGTACACAATTATATTAAATAGTCTCCAAAGTCCTATATTATCATCCTCCTTTTAAAAACCAATTTATAAAATAGAGATTCAAAAACTAATTGAAAAAAAATTGCAATAATATTTAACTCATCTTCTATAAAAAAACAAACCAAAACAAAACTAATAATAAATATACAATCCTATAAAAACATGCCAAAACACCTTAATAAAACCATATGAAACCTTAAAAACAACTATAACACCTATTCCATCATATTAATACCAAACAAAAAAATTAAAACCACACAAATAAAACGAACTAAAAAACTCTAACATTAAATCTTTTAATTTAAATAATACTTTTCACTTCTTACTCCACTTCTGAAAGTGTAGACCTTTCAAAACACTATCATAAAAACAATTATCCAAACCATAAAACCTATACAACAATTAAATAGTGTTCCTTCAAAAGATAGCAACCCCTTATCAAATATCTCTTCTATAAAATTAAAAACTTTTTCATTTCAAAACACTATCATAAAAACAATTATCCAAACCATAAAACCTATACAACAATTAAATAGTGTTCCTTCAAAAGATAGCAACCCCTTATCAAATATCTCTTCTATAAAATTAAAAACTTTTTCATGTCTTTCTTCACAAATTACTCTAAATCCCCTTCACCAAAAGGAGGAGTAATATCATTTTACACAATCCACTTCCTCTAAACTTTTAACCTCTTAATTAATATATAAAGGTATGAACCCCTTTTAACGTTGGATTGGATATCAAAGTGGTGGAAATTAAAATTTTAATTCAGTTCAACTAATTCCATCATGCATAATTATGTCAATTTACAATGCATATTTTATTGAGTTAAAAAAACATACATAAAGGGGCTCTTTTTTATTAATCATCCAAAATTCTACAAATATTTAGAATATTAACATTTATATATTTCTTTTTTAATTTTTTTGGACAAGTTTCTATTTTATATTAAAAATTCACATTTCCACTTTAAATTGTTAGTTTTAATTTTATTATTTTTCAAACAACATTTATTTTTTTACCTCAATTTAATCATTGTTTTAGATGTTTAATATTAATTTAAAATGAAGATCTCATTTCCTCTAATCTATAAAATATGCATTCCTATTTTCTACAATATTCATTATGAAGATAGGACATAAATGATCTCATCATCACATCACAAAAATAGGATTAGAATTCCAATTTAAGTAAAAGAGCAACAAATAAAATACACACATGAAGTTCTTTCCCTCATCAAAAAAAGAAAATAAAACTTTACAAATTTTATTTGGCCTACTAATATCTATTGATAGAACTAACCAATAACTAAATATGGTCTCCCCATCTAAAATTTTATCCATTGTTTCTTAATAAATAATGAATAGGTCTTAGCTAGAGGCCTACATTCAAACATTTAAGTTGAGACTTCATAAAGTTTCATCAGTAATTTTTTAATATAATAATTAATTTATATTTTTATGAAAAACTAAAAAAAAACCTAACTTTAACTGCATCTAATTTTGCCTTTAATTTTTTATTTTCATCCATAATCCATTTCTAACATTTCTCTAACCTACATCAACATACCATATCTTTGGTCCCTAAAATCTTATAAAATTTTATAATGTATATCACAAAAAGTCATGATATCCACTTGTCCTTATATGGAATCCATAACCATAGAGGCATCCTTAATTGTTCCCCCAATCCTTTATCAATATTCCCAACTATTATAATAAGAGAGTGTATATATTTATCTCACCTATCATTGAATTTAACTACCATCTGTTTCTAAATTATTCCAATTCCTTTTTTTTTAGATTATATCATTTTTAAGTGCCATTCTAGGAACATTAATATACACTTAGTTTTCTTCATTTCCTTATCAATTTATTTAACCAAATTATATGTTGTATCTATATTTTATTCTCTCCAAGAAATATATTAGAATCATTATTCAAAATGCTCGCACTCTTAAAGCTATCTTTACAAAACTCTTTTGACTCTAAATTAACAACTATTTTTTTACTTTTGTATAATTTATTTGATAATCTAACATATCCCTGATAAGTCGAATCTTCCTCAATCACATTTTAATAATCCCTAACATAAGATTATTATGATTAATAAGGCAATATTAACATTCTATATTTTATTGTAGAAGGCACATATTTTGAAGCTATGTATTTATTTGATGAAAAAGCACCCCAAGATAGCCTATATTTCATATTTTTTGGTGCATTAAGAACTAATAACTTTATAAATTCATGATGAACTAAAAAAATTTCCATTGTATCCTTGAAACCTATAAAATAAATATATCCAACCTATTTCTTGAAATAGTTGAAATCATGCCTCATTAACCAACCTATTTGGTACAAGTTCCAGATTATAATGTCTTTTTGCACAATTTTAGATGTATAGGGTTTTTTTAATGAAAGATTAAGTATATAGTAGCATGATTTTACATGGGCCCTTTAGGCTCTAACAGTGTCATCTTTGACTATTTTTTGTTCACTATGTTGTACTTTAGCCACCTTGTGGTGGGGATCCTTGAATTTTTATTGTCTAATATGTGTTTTCATTTCTTGAACATTAACATTCATTTTGGGACACTAGTGTCCAAGGGCTGATGCTAGTGTCCAGTCTTGTCTTCTTATCTATTTTCATTATTTTCACTTTGTGACCATTGTAAAGGTCCCACATATTTGTTGTATTGTCAGATTTTGTGAGCCAATAGGTCTTAATTCAAATTCAAAAGGTTCTCTATATTTACATAAATCTATGGCATAGTTTTTGTTATCAAGCAAGCCTTTCAATTAGCATATACATTATTTATTCAAAATCTATTGATTTACGTCTTATACTAAATTGCATAATATTGTAGTCTGAAGTATTATAAAAGTTTAATTTTCACTTGTATTAATTGTACTAAGGGTTAAAATAGGGAAATATCATATATTTGCAAAATCACCATTACACACACACATCTACGGGGGAGAAATACATACGAATCTTAGGCCCTCTTTAGAGTATATGGTTATGTAGGAAGCACTTATAAAAATTAAGGTTGATAGGGTTAACTTGACTCACATACTAACCCATTTTTATGAAGTTGGATGTGGTAAAATGCAAGGACTTAGGGGTTTTACTATTAACAACATTTTACATGAAATCCTATAAATATTTGAAGGTGAAACAAGAATATAGGTACATGTGTAGGATCAAGATAAGACATAGTCAATTATATTAAATATTTAGATCCAAACATAAGCATCTATATTTAGACACAAGAATCAAAACTAGTGTCCATGGTTGATGCTAGTGTCCAGGCCAGAAAAGGCAAGAAAACCCTAAATGAATGGAACATAGAACTAAGTGGCATGACTAAGATGCACCATGATAATAGTGATAGTCCATAATATATTGGTAAATAATATATGCTCTATCCTAACCCTTAGTTGCATAGTTTTACCTTTATTGTTGTATTTGTTGCACATGCTTGAAAGAGTTAATTTATATTTTATTGTCATATATTACCTATATCTGAATATCACATTGATGCATTCAAAAGGTTTTATTTCTATAGGGTGTTTGTATAAAATACCATTTTAGATAAAATAGATTCATTGCATATATTACACATTTAAATTTAGTGTTAGTTTATTCAATCCCTATTCTCTATTCGAGAATGATCCCATCCATATTATCTATAGCATATTGTATAACCACGTGCATGAATTCAATTACCCAAAGTTTGTAATGATTTTTTTCTAGTTGTTTATTGTAGACACCTAAAATTGGACACTTTATGTCAATTTTAACTATCTACTAACATCATTTTAAATCATCTAATCAATTTTTCTAATCACACTAACATTCAAAGTCTATCAATATTCCCATTTTGATCAATTAATCTTTTCTTCTATTATCACATCCTATCCCACCAATTTCACATCACTTCCCATTTTTAATTAACCTTTATTAATTATCTTGATCATCTTCTAATGTAAAATTTTGTATCTTTTGGAAATTTCTATTTTATAAATTCTTAATTTCCTCATCACACAACTACTTGCCAATTAAAAATTCACTGAATCTTCCTCTTTCCCAAAGCGATTGAATGGAATTAGATAGTGTGTGAGCAAGGTCTATGACAAACTCTTACATTTCCTTCTAGACCCAATCCTTTTTTCCACACTCCATTTCTCCCTTTTACACACTCCATCTCACTCATTTATGAGGATGGAGGACTGATCCTTATCCATTGATTTTTGTCTTGATCCAATGGTCCAAAATCATAATCCAAGTCTATAAATTAGAGGAATTCCTCCTCATTCCAACATGACCAAATAGTGCAGTGAAGCTTTGCCAAATTCTAAGGACATCATCCATTAAACATCAAGAATTATCAGATCAATTATCTATAATACAAGGTGAAATGTCATCGAAATGATTACATAACATTGACCAAATTATTTTACAACTACATCTAGGCTCATCCAAACTTGAATATTTGTCTGAAAGAGACATCCATGAGGAAGGTATGATTGTTTTATTTTGTCTTATATTTTTTTACTTATCACTTCTTAGACCTTATGCAATCCAAGGACTCACATTTTGTCTTTAGGTTACGTATATTTTATTTTGATTGCATACTAACATCACTAACCCCCTCATAATCATGTGGTTCACATATTTTATGCCCGATAGGATGCACAACCCACATTGTCATTTGAGACATAAAACCATTGCTCTAATTTATAAATTAACTCAAAATTAATGTCAATTTCACTTCTTTTTATTCTAAATTTGCCAAAAAAAAATTCTCATGTTAGTGGTAGAAAAACTCTGCTAATTGGCATAATTACTACCCATAAACATAAATATTAACTTGGTAATTGATGATATCACTCCCTTGTTTATATTTTTCTATGATTTTTAGGTCAACGCCAGAATCAATCTTGGAATCATATGAATCACACTACGAAATGGTGGAAATTCTCTTGGATTTCATGTAGACTATGGATTTACTAAAACATCATAATCATAAATTGAAATGATAGAATTGACTTAGTAATCAATAGGATCAACCTGCATTTCAGTAGAATGACCAAGGTAACTTTTTTACTATCTATTTTATGAATTTTGGTGATAATGCATCTAAAAATAGTGGAATCAAATACTTAATTAGTGAAATCATCTATGTTTTAATTATGTCTATGTTTTTTTCTAAAAATGGAATAATTGCCTTGTCTAACAATGATATCACCCTACTAATCAACAAAATCACCAAGTTCTATGTGTTATTTATTCTTTATCTATAGATCAAAGATATTTCATTTGGAAATAATGGAATTATTTGATAAATGATGGAGTCACTCTATGATAGTTTCTTAAGACCTAAACAATCATCATTTTTATATCCTCTTGCTTTTCAAAGACCACAAATCTAAACACACTTATTTTTTGTAGGTGTCGATTGTGACAGAAGTGGTTTATCTCACAAACAAACACATTTCACTTTGGTGCTTAGCAACGAACCAACATTTGTATTTGATGATTTAAAACACTTGTGTTTTCATATATTTGAGTATTTATTATGTGTTTTTTGGTATCTTATCTTGCATATGCTCTCCCCTTGCCCACTTGTGGCACCCTGGGTGATCAAAGTCACACAACTTACTATTGTCTTTTCCTAAAATGAAACTATAGTATGCTCTCCTCTTGCCCACTTGTGATATACTAAAGATTATAAATAGTGAACCTTTCATTTTCTTTTGGATGCAGAAGGTGGACTTCATCACCATCTATGAGTCATTAGGGCACGACGACTAGGATTTCATCCCCCAACATATGTACCAACCCTATTTTTTGGTGGGCGATATAAATTAATGTCAAGTGTTATAAGAGCTAAGAAATTATGTGTTTTACATGTATTACATGAAATCAAGGGTCTTATCCTGATGTTAAGCTACCAGAAATCACCCTCAAAGTCAAATGTTTGGTATCACTTCACTGATATCTCATAGTTGAAGTGGTCACGAAGGGGATAGACCTTGGACCATGAATTTCCTATTATTGTTCTTCTTCCACAGACTTTTAAATCCCATGTATCACAAGGCATATCAGGAACCATCTAAAAATCCTTGTAAAAACTTAGATTAATACCACTTGGCCAAAAATAATTTATAGTGTAAGGGAAACCAATCTCCCCAAGATCTCATGAAATACCACTTAAAGTAAGGGTTAAGAGATTAACTTGTTCCTACTTCTTATGAGGTAGATTTTTGGGCTATATTCACATTGTTCACCCATTATAACATAAAGATAGGGCTTACATTATGTGCATGTCAATGTTTATTTGTTATCATATACCCATTTTTGTGTTATACTTTACACATAAAACAAGTCAAAATTATTCAAAATACAAGAACACTTTGTCATATCCCATTAAGAATTTGTGTGATAAGAAATTACTTTGCCCAATTTCCAAATAATTTTATCCATTCCTAACCTCGTGTTGTCCAATTGAAATGGTACCCTTATCTGTATTATATCATTATGTTTCTTAGTTGAAAACAAATCCAAATTAGGTCCATTTTGAGCTAAATCCAATTCTAACTCAAGTTCAAATTAGTCAAGCTTTCTAAATCAATCAAATTTTCTAAATCAAGTCAAACTTTCCAAGTCAAACATTTCATTCAAGGTTTTTAAAATCAAGTCAACTCTTCCAATGTCAATTTTTTTAAATTCAAAGTAAACTAAAGTCAACCTTCAAAGCAAGTCAAGATTTTTATAAGAGTCACAAAAAAGATATCATCTTTGTTTCCAAACATGTGACATTTAAATTAGAATCTATCTTGATCTATCCAAGTGAAATCATGAAAACTTAGGCTTCATCCTAAGTAGGCAAAGTCAAATTGTTGACCAAATTTGACTTTTAGGTCAAATTGGGGCACCAGTAAGTAAAAATTTGACCTTTAACTATTCTATGGGGTCAAAAATTATGTAAAAAGGTGTTTTATAGTTTAATTAATGTCATTTGATGTTATACTAGCCTTGGTCCTTAGTTATTTTAGTCCTTTTAGTCATTTTGGGTCATTTTGAGGTCAAAAAAAGTGCATTTAATGAGTTATACAGATTTATTAGGAAGTTTGAAGGTTATAAAAGGTGATTTCATGCCCCATGTGTCTACTTAAGTCTTAATAAACTGACATAACTTAAAAAGTGGTAGGTTCATCAGAAGAAAATGTAGTTTTCTTGAGAAAGGAGAAGAAAATGGCACTTGTATGGTCCATGGGGAAGTGTGCCACATGGGAAAAGATCATAAAATGCCTATTCAAATTCCCCATGCTTATTTCCATGTTTGAAATTATCTTAAAGTACCATTTTTTGGCCCAAAACCATACTATTATTTTTCACCCTTCTTGGCAAGCAAAAGTTACCTACAAGTTTGTACTTGGTATGGTCAACACAAGAGGTTTCAAGAAAAATAATCTTAGGGGTTTATTATATAGTCAGTCATCTTCCATTTTATGTTTGGTTTCATATGAATGGTGGTCTTGTCTTTATGAACCATTCCTAAGAAGTTGACCTTTCAAATTTGCTTACTAATCTATGCACCCTATAGGTTTTTCTCTTATTTGTGAAATTATGTATAATGAACTTAATGATATTAGTTATATATGAGGTCAAATCCCTTCTCTCATGTTATCCATTATTGGTTTCACATTTGGATTTGATTTGATGAGCCAACAAGCTCAGTTTACAAGGAGTGGAGTGAAGTTGCAGTCATTTTTTCCTTGTTCCAAAATGTTGATATTTTACAAAGGTTTTATGTGAATGTAAAATTAAATTCCACATGCCTCAGATCCATATAATCACCCCTTCCCATGTTTTGTTTCATCACATCATACTTTGGAGCAACTTCCCACCTTGTCTTTCTCCATTGTCAACTCTTTGCCCAACCTCACTTGCAACCATAGTTTTAAAGCTTGTTCAACTTGATCATGGGATGATAATCAAGGTATTTTAGTTTTATAATCTATCAATATTTTGAAATATTCCATTTAGATACTTGGAAAATTTGCAAGTGTGGTCACAAGTTCATCCACCATGCTAAAACAGTCATTTGATGCTCCTGATTGCTTTATTCCAGATGTGTGAAAGTGGTTTCACATTGTAAAAGAGGTGTTGGAACTTGTTTCAAGGTTTTCTTGGTGATAATAATGTATTTAAAGAGTTGTAAAATAGATTTGAGCTACCTATGAGGCCTTGTATCCATCTTGTTGCTCTTTTCCATACTCATTATCTACACGCAGCCAATACATACCTACAGGAGCCATTACTGACATCATGTTGAGGGGAATAAATATTGACATGGTTATAAATTCATAGGATTACTAAAAATTTATTGGCATGTTTGATGAAATCATAAAATCTTGATAGTCATAGATAATCTTCATACTGCTTAAATTCAACTCATGTTTTTTGCACCAAATATCTACCTACAAGTTGTTGAGTAGGGGACCAAAATGTTTGTATGGAGAGAATTAAATATTTTGAAACCTCCTTGAAGTCTTGGTATGATATTAAAGCCTTGATACACCCATAAAATGTGTTAAATGGGCAAAATAAATGTGAAACCATGTTGAGGAGACAAGGAACTGAGTTTAGGGAAGTTTTCCCTAAAACATCAAAATAGAGCTCCATAGGGTTTTTGTAGACCCATTATGACATATTTAAAAAAAAATTAAAGGTATAAAATGAGGTGAATCTTGTGGCCTCTAGTTTATATAATATCTATGACAAAGGTGGGAATCATAATGTCAATACAAGGTGGAATTTGAATACCTTAAAGTTACCTACAAAACCACTAAAATCAAGCATTGATATCTACAGGACTTGGATCTAAAAGTGACTTGTACTATAGGTTGACCATTATAAATTATGCCAAAATTTGATAGTGGTTCTAAGTGTTTCAAGTGGCACTCATGACTCAAGGGATCATCAAAGGAGAATGATAGAGTGTTTTTTTGCTTCCCATGCACACTTTCAGTTTGTACACTATGGAAATAGACACCTACAGGGGTCAGATAGGTAAGATGAGAAAACAATCAGTTAGGCAATGGTATTTGATGGTGTTTATCCATTTAAAGTGAGTTAAAATATCATATAGGTAAATATTGACATAAATTAATCCAAGGGAAGTAAAAAACATATTGATCAACCTTAGTTGAGGCAAAATGCACCTACAATAGGGTCTTAAGGGAAAAGGTATCTTAGTCATAACAAGAAGGTTCAATTTATGAACTAAAAAGCATACAAGTGAATGATAGATAATATATGAAAATTTTGACCTCAAGGGGTTTCAATAGGAGTCTTTTAAAATCATAGAAAAGCCAAATAGAAGCATAGATACTTATAGGCAGGACCTACAGCAGGACAAAGTATCTCAGTCAGGACAGTGGCCCTAGGTTGATGCTAAATGATGTCTTAGGTCCTTAAAATATATTAATATTTCAAACCTTCTCTTTTTGACCTATATGGACTCAATGAATGAGCTGAGTTGAATCCCATACACACCTACAATAGGGTGTCTCAGTCAATAGGCAATGTAGTACTCAGTTATGCCCAGAAGTGCATATGAAGGCCAAAAAAGAGTTTGGGTGATAATAAAAACATTTTTCCACCTCAATTAAGGTCATGGTAGCTTAATTAAATACAAAAATGATGAAACAAACCTATAAATGGTCTCTTATACCCCTATGTGCACCTACAGCTACTATATTGCAATCTTGAACATGAAGGTGAGAAGAAGAGATGAAGGTGTTTAGGGGAAGAAAGAGGGTTTTCCATAAACTTAAGATTATCCATGATTTATGAATTAATTTTTTAAACATACTCCAAGACCCCTTCAACATGTCCATCCACTCTTCTTATTGGCCAAAGCTATTAGCCTATACAACGAGCTAGGAAACCTCTTTGCTCAATAGATGAATAGGAGGAATTCAAGGAGAAGGAGTGTTTTTAGATGACTTAAAAGTTTCATGAGAATTAATTGAGGATTAGGAACATTTTTAAATATAATATAATAATTGGTTTATCATGGAAGGGTTACTCTTAGGTGGATTTGAGGAAAATGTAGGAAAGCATGCTTTTTAGAGGCCTTTTTTGGGCACTTTGAGCTAGTTAGACACCTAAATCAAGGAATCCAGATAAACCCTATATTAAAAACCATCATCAATACTTGGGAAAACTCCAAAAATACTTACTTTTATTTGGGGATGAGGGATATACCTCACTATTTTATCTCAGAGATCAGCCAATCTAGGAAAATTAAGCTTTAGGAATGCAAGCGAGCGAGTACAAAATGAGAAAAGGGATTGATATGGAGTTTTTGGAACCTCAATAAACATATAATGAGGTTTATGAAAATAAATTAAATGATATAAATTCAATAATTTATTCTCAAACCTTTCAATATCACCAAACTTCCCTTGTACTCAGTCTAACTAGGCAAGCTTTCACTAGGCCTAATTGGTGAAAAGGAAAAGTTGATGAGGAATAGTACCTGGAAGGTTTTAGGGTGAATTTTTTGATTGAAAAAAATATATTTAAGAATTAAGAACACCCCATAAAGGAGATAAACTTTATATGAAGGTCTATATCCTCAAAGGTGTGAATAGGCCTATTAGGCAAGGTTCAAGCCTAAGGTCAATTAGAAGTCCAACCTCATTTTCAGATATTGGTGAGAAATAAAAATTATTGAGACATGTTAAGGGGATTAAAATATACATGTATGATGTTTTTATATGTAGAGGAAACAATAGGAAAACCAATTATAAATCTAAGACAGACCAAGCACGCAAAAAAGGCAGAAACTAGCTCGATAGGGTGACTTTAAGTGTTCATATATCCTCAGAGAGTTTGCATGGGAAAAAAAGGAATTTGGAGGAGTTATCAGGGTCATTTGGCATCAAGTTTGTGGCATTAATTGGTATATCCAACATCAAATCTTTATGAATAAGTCTTAAGACCAAAAACTACCTAAAACTCTACTAAACCCTCAGTCATGACCTAATGGAAAAAGCAAGATTAGAAAGCTATCCTAATGACATATTATAGTAATGAAAGATATTTTACCATGCATAGAAATCCCTCAAGATATCTCCCACCAATATGAGTTGTACGTAATTGTACAGATAGAGTGAAAAATAGGGTATTTTTTACCATTTTGTGTGTTTTGAAAGTTTTAGTGGGTTTTAGAAGATGCAATAAAGTTTGGAGGAAGGATATAGAATTTTTATAACAATTCATAAATATTTCATTCCTAGGAAAAGCTTATAATTATTCAAACAATATCCTTCATCTCAACCATTCAAAACTAGCATAGTGCACACAAGTGTGAGAAGGGTGAAAACTCTAAATGTGAGCCCTTTTAAGGTGTATCTGAGTAGTCTAAGGCAATGAATAGTCTTACCAAGTTTAATTCACTCCCTCACATAGAATTTCCTGGAAAATTGCTGTTATTTTTGAGGCCAAGTGTGAGGGGTGGCAGAAAGGAGGAATTTTTTAGACTACAAGAAGTGATGGCTTCCTCTCAAATGATTCTAGATGATTAGGACCAGAACCAATGCATGGAGAGGAATGTCTAAAATATTTCCCTCTTATCCCAATAGTAAAATCTATCCATAGTTATTTGTGGTATGTTCAAGCAAGTTCAAATTATGAAGGCAATTTTTTGAGCCAAGACTGGGAGTTTTATGTCATTTTTCGTAAGTTTCATGACTTGTATGGACACTTGGGTCTCATATCATTGCATGGTTCATTCCATATCTCTTTCTCATGAAATTTTAACCTATTTTCTCAAATTTTAAAGTGTACAAGTGACCTTTTTACTTTGCTTTTCTTGTTCTTCTCTCAAAGGCTATAAATATTAACTCTTTTGGCTCTTTGGAGTAGCCTCCATTGATTGATGGTGAAACCCTAGATAATTTTATACTTGAATGACTCTTGAAGAAATAAAAAAGTGGTTTTTCCTACTTACATGTTGTACAATTGAGTTTTATTGCAATCTTGTTGGTCTTGTCTAGTAGAAGATGATCTTTTCTAGCATGTTATCCTTGATTGTCCACCAAGTGTGCAGAAAATTAATTATTACATGTCTTTGTTAGTGTTCTTTTCTAAGTGTAAAAGTGTTTTATAAGGGGTTCATAACTATATTCCATAAATTAATAATTCATTACCATCTTAATTATTAAAATACCTTTTGAACCTAGCTTATGAAACTTTGATGTGACAATGCAATTTGAATTGTGAGTTTTGTGTGAAAGAAGCCTTGTTTATCTGTAAGTAGTATAAGTACAGTCAATAGGAGGAAATATAATATTGGTGCATCACCTGTAGTTTTCTTATTTTTTCTTCTCATCCCTTTTTCATGCAAATTTTATAGGTAAGAGAGTGTTTCAAAGAGTGCATCAAGGGAACTAGCCCTTCTAGAGATTCATCTCAATAAATTGTTACCCACAGCAAGAGAGATGTTTCCATTGTTACACTTGGATTAAGAGAGATAGGAATCTCCTCAAGGGGTGAAAATCCAAGTGAAAACACAAATAATTACAAATCAACATCAATTAAATATCCTATCCATTGGTCTTGATCATCACATCCCCCATCACACTAGCAAAGGGGAACCTATTTGGGCACCCTTATCTAATGTCCATTTGGATACTAAGCCATAACATTCACATCAAGATTCAAGTTCATCCAAATCCAAAAAGGGGCTTAAAATTCTAAATTCACCCTTGGAGGAAATATATTACCAATTGATCATGTCAAAAATGATTGTGTATCCATGCACCAAGCATTTTGATGAAAATATCCTAAAACTTGAGTGGTACTAAGAAGATGAATATTTTGAATAACCATTATCAGCATTAGTCTAATAAGCATTATATTTATCATCATCATCAAAATCAGGTTCCATTTTAAAATTGACATCAAAATTAGGATCTTATGACATCAACTACACACTTTCAGTAGATCTATTTGAATACATCAATAATCCTTCCATTGTTTTTTTGGAAGTTTCCTTCGGTATCAAAATAAGTTTTCATAGTGGCCTATATGAAGATTATGCAACCTTTTAACCTTCCAATTATATTACCCATGGGTAAGTTCAGAAAGTTGGGGGACAAAAAGTGGCCTACCCGTGGACATGTTTTTCTTGAAATTTCAAAAATCTGAATTTATGTAGATAATATGAGATATCTACACTCCAAATTTGAAGATGGTGTAAGAACATGAAATATATAATTTTGAGTCTAGTTTCCAAAATGCTAAAAAAATTTAAAATGGTTAAGTATAACTAGGTCAAAAATCTAAAATTTGAAGAGGAACTCTTTTTTTTTAAAAACATACTAAATAGACAGTCGTGTGGTACACCATTTTTTTAGCAACATTTAATATTATTTGAAACCCTTTGGGGAAAATTTAGATAATATATTCTACTTTTTTACCTATATTTTTTCATAGAATACTTTTTTATATGAATTTTTCAAGTAAATAGATCCTAAAAACTAATAAAAATGGATAGATCTGTACGACGCACCTAACTACCTCAAAAAAAATGAAAATCATTTTTTTTAATGTGTGTAGAATTAGGTCTAGTTTATGACCATAAATCTTGTTTTTCACTTGGATCAATGAAAGACAAATTACAATAACATGTATGGTCATGTATATTTGCGGCATGTAGTGGCCTAAAAATGTATAGTAAGAAATCAACATAGTTTGAAACCTTAAATTAGTCCAAAAATTATTAAAAAAATATTTTTGGAAAGAGGAGAGCGTGCTCATCATGATGGTATTAAGTTTTTAAATTTTCATGTTGAAATTCTTAGTGTATTTGGAAATCAAAGTTTAATTTTGTTGTTTTTTATCATAACTCTCAAAACTCGGCTATACATTGACATTCCAAGCCTTTGGCTCAAGAATCCAAGCCATTCTCGAGTCAAAAGGTACAGGAATTAAATTCAAATTCAAATAACTCAATCACATTAACGTATAACATAATTTCATTAATAGATAACGTGATCATGTTATTGTAAAAATAATAACACAATCATGTTACTATTATTTTGCACATTAAAGCAAATGGAGTGAATGTTGGTTAACACATTCTTGTTATTTTTCACATAAAAGCATGTGGGAGTTGCACATGAAGGCAACTTTGGCTAGAAGCTTATATTTACTACTATAAATGTTAAGTATAAGTAAATGTAACAAGATAAACTTATACTTTAAATTTATTTTAATAAATATAATAAATTAAGGTCACTCAGCATCTAATAGAGTTGGTCTCATAGTTGTATAGCTTATGATGTGGAAAATAGTATTTCAAATTCCAATCTAGTCAGTACTTAGGAATTTTTAGGGTTTAGGTACTAAGCCTAGGGATTTTAGTACATAACTTTTGCAATTGATATCCATTTTTGGTAAACATATAGTCATTTTTTAGGTTTTTGTGCCTTCCAAATTGATTCCTAGCATTTATAAGAGTCCTAGGTTTGTCAAAATTAAAGTTTTAAAATTTATCACTTTGAACTTAATCCGAAGTGGTGTGATTGGGGTAGTGTAGGTCATAATGATGACTTGTACACATCAAACTATTAGAGGTACAGTCACTGAGAGGGGGGTGAATCAATGATGCAATCAAATCAAATTAAATTCTAATTCTTCAAACTCTTAACCATTTAACATAAGCATTCATGAAGCATATAAACCATTTATTGTAATGGATTAAGAAAATAATGCAAGATCAAAGCACATAACACATTAATTATGTGGGAAACCCTCATGGAGGATAAAACCCACTCTCAAACCTAAAAATAAATGGACTATAGTCTTATAAAAGATCACAAACAAGATATTTTAGTGAATCACCCACTCTACAAGGAGCACTAACCCCTAAGCATGGATAAGCACCCACTTGCACTAGATGTTGAGAATCCACACAACACCTCTAATATCAACACCTCTATAACTTTTATTTCCTTCCAATTTGATGGAGAAACAATGAATAATTATTCTCTTTAACCCTTCACACTTTCTCAAGCCTTCACACATAAGCAATGCATCCAAAATAACATTTTGGATCACTCTACAATTCTTCGCTCATCCTTAACCATCAACCCTATAAAACACTATTACCACATCAAAAACATGACCACTAGGTCACACACATATTCCTCACACTACTATGATTTTTAATTCATCCACCATTCTTACTCACACTTCACTTTTACATTTTTCTCAACTCTCTAGAAACATTCATCTTTGTTTTTTATCTTTATAGAGTCTTCATGATCACCATCTTCTTGGTCAGCCACAAGACATTCCTTAACCCTTAAGGCTTTTATCCCATTTATAAAAATATCAACACCACCTACATAGTTAACCATAACATTGATAGATCACCCTAAGAAACAACACCTTTCAAATAGGCCTAAGTAGCCCTTTTAGGTCCATGGAGACCTATTCATCACTTTAATACTTCATCGAGCAAAATAGAAATAAAATACCACTTATAATCACATAGGTCCATGCCACATGGACCCTAAGACACCCTCAAGTTATTACATTCATCACTACACACCTTTTCATATGCAATACTAATCAATCATTTGCCTTGTACATGAAAACACTATGAATGAACAAAAAGTCAATTTCCAAGTAAGGGTTCATACTGAAGATGGATTGGTCAAACCTCCAAAATATATATACAGATGGTCCTTAGAGAGTCTAAAATTCTCTCCAATATATAAATCATCATATAACATCCAAATATCATTAATACAAACTAAAACACCCTTCTCGAGTCCTTAACAAATGAAGGTCAAACCCTTGGTCAACTTTGAGCTATAATAAATGCAATTATACAACCAATCAAACCTCCTAATTAATTTCCTTAGAATTCCCTTGAATATATTTACCACTTTTATTTTTAATCCATCATCAAATTCATCCATTTTATTAAGATATAGATCAAACAATCACAACTGATTTCCTTTGTAAAATTCAAATATTTGAATTCCAATGGTCACTAAAAAATGCAAATTTGACTAAGTATAAAAAGTAATGAAATCTGCCTGGGAGAGAAAATTTTCACCATCATAAATTTTTATAGACAACATTTCAAGACATGAAATTTTAAACACATGCTCTAAGAATAAAACTAAATAGACCCATGTGACCACTTTCTTTTGGCATGTTCATATGTGTAAATTTTGATATCATCAATCTGCTCACTTAAGAAACCCTGCCAAGATGACTAGGATAACCTAGACCTTCACAATACTACTCAAATGGATTATTTTCACTTCCAAAAGTACACCAACCACTTCTTACACCCCATAGGGTCTTGACATTAAGAATACATCATCAACAACATCCATAACATTACCAAAACATGTAGGGTCTCATGCAAACTATGTGAGTACTAAGGTATACTTTGTCATTGAGGACCATGCATACATATCATCTCATGGACACTCTTTTCCACCTTTGATACATAATTTTTAATTGAGGTCATCACTTGTAAACACTAACACAAAGCTATACACATACTCTTTCTCCCTCTACAAACACTTTCTCCCCTTTGACACAATGATAAAGTGGGATTACTTGTTGATCCTGAGGAATTATAAATGTTTTCAAATCCAATAAAAATAAGATATATCCTCTGATAGATGATATAAACTCCCCCTATCACTGTGCATACCATTTCTTACCATGACTACCTCAAACTAGCTCATTGACAACACTCTTCTTTGGCCATGCACTACTATATGAAGAATAAACACATAAAAATGCCAAAAACTAATTTCAAACACCTTAATAAAATTGAGAGGGACTCCCCCTAAGTCATCTGAGCTTAGGCACCCCTTGAGAACCTTCAGACCATCTCTAACCATGATGAAACTTCATAGTTATCTTCAAATTCTCTCTCACAAGCCACCCATAGAATGAAGAATGGACATTCAAACTCTTTCTCAAACACTATCATACTTGAGAGATATCAAAAAAAATTAAATGAAGTTCAATACATCTTCATGACCTATAAACACTTGGATCACACCTATACAAGGTCAACACACCTTTCCAAATCATAAAATCACCTTGAAAACTTGTAAATCTTCATTTGACACTTGGAAACCTCATGACTATGCCTGCAGATCTTGTTTACATAATAGTGACTAAGTCAAAACATCCTAAAAAGATTAGGGGATCATTCTAACATATCCATAACACCTTTTTCACTTATAAAAATCAAATACAACTAGCCTCAACCCTTTTTTATCCTCATAGACCTCAAATACACCAATTTTGCATGATGGGCTCTCACTAGGCAATGAACACTGAATAAATTGGTCAAATTGAATCAATGGTCATGAATGGTTCTTTTGACTAAATTATCACATCTAAAGCCATGTAATACACTTAGATAAGTCCTCTCCACACTTCAAATAAATATTACCTTCATTCTTCATGATTTGACCAACTAAACCAAGCTTCAAAGATTGACTAAGAACTTATCTTTAGGACCAATGTCCCTGAATAGGTCTCTTAAAGCTTTACATCACAAACCTCTAGAGCACTATCATGGACTTGTTTCTCCCCCTTAACCAATGAAATTATAATGATTTATATAAAAAAATATGGCTCCAAAGCTTTGTCTTAGATATTCAAATGTTGTTTATATCAATGGTTTAGTTATACTATCTGTAAGTTGTTCCTTTGTAGGCACATATTCCAACTTAACACTTTGATTACTCGCTTGTTCTCTCAAGAGATGATAACTAATAAGAATGTTCTTAGTTTTTAGTGCATAATAGGATTCTTTGAGATACTAATTACACTAGTATTATCACAATAGATAGAACAAGGTTCATTTTGTCTTACCTTATAGTCTTCCAAGGTTTGCTTCATCCATATTACTTGAGTGCAATAGGAAGCATCAACGATATACTCAGCTTATGTATTTGATATTGATACAGAGGCTTACCTCTATCTTAGCCAAGACATCAAGCTTCCACCCATGAATAAAACACCACCACTGGAACTCTTCATATCATCCACATATCTTACACAATCTACATTAGTGTATGTCCTTAGAGTGAACTCTTTACTCCTAGGGTACCATAAACCATATTATATGTTGCCCTTTAGATACCTCAAGATCCTTTTGACTACTTTCAAGTGAGACTCTCTAGGATCAGCTTGAAACCTATTTGCAAGGCCTATTTCTTGCATGATATCAGGCCTAGAAGTAGTAGAGTACAAAAGACTTTCAATCATGGATCTATACAAGGTTTGATCAACCTTTGGTGAGTCATTTTGTTTACTTAACTTGTATCCTATGATCATTAGATTACTCATTGGCTTATAATCCATCATATCAAACTTCCTTAGCATATCCTTGATGTATTTTGCATGTGAAATGGATATCCCTACATCAATTTGGTTAATATGTATTCCTAAGAAGAAAAAAAGTTCTCCCAACATTGATATTTAAAAATCAGTCTTCATGGCATCTACAAACTCTCTACTCATGTTGTCACTATCAGATCCAAAAACTATGTCATAAACATAGACTACCACTAATAATTGATGACTACCCTCTATCTTAATATACAAATTACTATCAACTACCCCTATTTTGAAGCCTTGGATCAAAAGATAATTGTCTAGCCTGTCATACCAAGCTCTATGAGCTTTTTTGACACCATATAAAGCCTTATTTAGTTTACAAACATAGTCTGGATTACTTGTCATGAAAAAAACTTTAGGTAGCTTAATGTAGACTTCTTCATCTATGTTTCCATTCAAAAATACAGATTTCACATCTATTTGGTAAACTTTGAAACCTTTGAAGCTTGCATATGATAAGAAGGTTATAATTTCTTCCATTCTTACCACAAGAGCAAGGGTCTCATCAAAGTCTATTCCTTCAACTTGAGCATATCCTTTACACACCAATCTAGCCTTATTTCTTGTGACCTCTCCTTTCTCATTCATCTTATTTCTGAATACCCACTTAGTACCTATCACATTTTTGTCTTTTATTCTAGGCACCAAATCCCATGTTTCATTATTTACTATTTGATCAAGTTCCTCGTCCATTGCACATGTACAATTTTCATCTTTGCTAGCTTCTAAAAATGTTTTGGGTTCAACCTTGGATAACAGAGTTGTCTTATTGATTTTGATTGATCAACATTCTCCTTCTAGTCTGTAAACTTGCAATCATGTCTCCAATTACCTAGGAAGCTAGATGATCCTTCTCTATTCTCCTAGATGGAGCTTTTGTGTCTTTTTCTACCTTTTCCCCTTCATCATCTAATTGAATAGATACACTTCATTATTTCAGTTAGATTTCTTTGTAGTTCCATTTATATACAAGTTAGGCCTCTTGATATCACCTACCTCTTAAAATCTTGCATTTGAACTTTCAACAACCTTGTGAAGTCTCTTATTGAAGCATCTATAAGCAGAACTAATATAGGAATAACCCAAGAAGATGCCCTCATCAGACCTTGAATCAAATTTTCCAAGATTTTCTTCATCCCTCTTAATAAAACACTTGCTCTCAAACACTCTAAAATGTTTGACATTAGCTATCCTATTCTTCCATAGCTCATATGGAGTCTTATCACCATTTACTCTAACTTGTCATCTATTTAAGATGTGTACTGATGTATTAGCAACCTCTTCCTAAATCCATATGATAGTTAGAATCTTAAAGCATGGTTCTACTCATCTCTTGGATAGTTCTATTTTTCCTTTCAAGTACCCCATTTTGTTGGGGTTTCTTAGTAGCAGAATATTGTCTTTTAATCCCTTTATCTTCATAAAAAGTATCAAAATCATAAGACCAAAATTCACCTCCTCTGTCCGATCTCATACACTTGATTTTTAATCCCTTTTCATTTTACACAAGAGCTTTAAATGCTTTAAACCTTGCAAAGGCTTCTAATTTTCATTTGAGGAAATACATCTAAGTCATCCTAGTAAAACCATCAATTAATAGCATGAATTAGTTGTTACCTTGAATACCTTGAGTTATTTTAGGTCCACATAGGTTAGTGTGAATCAACTCCAATGGTATTGTGGTGGAATTCTCCAAAGATTTGTAGCTTCTTTTGGTTTGCTTCCCATGAAGGCATGCCTTGCAAAGAGTATGAGGAATCTTAGTGATTTTAGGCATATGCCTCACTAAAATTTTTGAACTAATCTTCACCAAGTTATCAAAATTATGATTTCCAAGTCTTTTATGCTAAATCCATCTTTCCTCTAATTGATTCATGAAACACTCCTCCCCTTTGGATTCATGGAACACATATAAGTTGTTGTCTACCTTGTGAATATTTTCAACTAATTTGGTTGACTTGGATCTTCTCACTTCACACCCTTTATCATGAAAATTTAGAACATTTCCTTGCTTGCACATTTGGCTAACACTTATAAGATTATGTTTCAAACCTTCTATATATAAAACATTTTTAATTTTAGTATGACCATTATCCAAACTTATAAAACCTTTGCCAACTATGTTAGTAGAATTATTGTCACCAAATCTTACTAAACCTAAATTTTTTTTTGAGAGAGAGATAAACTTACTCTAGTTTCCTATTATATGAATTGAGCATCCAATATCTATGTACCACTTATTGTTTTTATCCTCCTGAGTATGCAAGGTAGTTTGAACAAACATGGAATCTTCCTTTGGTACACTACTTGAATTTTGCTTCTTCTTTTCTTCAATATTGGATTTGTCTTCCTTGAACCATTTGATGGTGTCAAAGACTTGTATGTCCTTTTTCTAATAGGACCTCTTGTATTACTTGGCTATATGACCTTGTTGGTTGTATTTTTAGCATAGAACCTCATTTCTATTCTTTGAAGATAAAGTACAATCCCTATATATATGACCATATTGATTACAAGTGTAATAGTACCCATTGAAGACATAACTATAATTTTTCATGTTAGACATTCCTTTTACTTGAATATCAATAACCCAAGAATTTTCATCTTTAAATTCTTTGGTAGAGCTAGGAATCTACTTTTCCTTAGATAAAAGAACATCTATTTATGTCATAGCTTTACCTTCTAAATGATCCATTATTTGATTCAAACTTTTATCCATCATGTCCTACAAAATTTTTAATGTTGTTTATAGTTTATCTATTTGTGTCTTCACATCATCAATGTTTGCATTAATCTCATAACATATTAAAAAAGTCAGATCTGAATTCTTACTTCCTTTCTTTTTCTTCAATCTTTCATTATCTTCCTCTAGATGTTTTATCTTTGATAAAGCACATACTAGTTCACCTTGAAGATATATCTCAACTTCTTTGTTATCCATATGATTCATTGTACCTTAGATCACCTTTAAGCAGTTAAACTTACAAAGAATGTGTGGCTATGATACCAATTTTTAGAGGTAAAATCATTGAGAGGGTGGTGAATCAGTGATGTAATAAAATCAAATTTAATTCCAATTCTTCAAACTCTTAACCATTCAACATAAGCATTCATGAAGCATATAAACTATTTATTGCAATGGACAAAGAAAACAATGCAAGATCAAAGCACATAACACATGAATTATGTGGTAAATACTCATGGGGGATAAAACCCACTCTCTATCCTAAAAAAAATGGACTAAAATCCTATAAGAGATCCCAAACAAGAGAATTTAGTGAATCACCCACTCCATAAGGAGCACCAACCCCTAAGCATGGACAAGCACCCACTTGCCCTAGATGTTGAGCACCCACACAACATCTTTGATATCAACACATCCAAAACTTTTATCACCTTCCAATATAATGGATAAATAATGAATAACAACTCTCTTCAACCCTTCACACTTTTTCAAGCCTTCACACATAAACAATGCATCCAAAATAACATGTTAGATCACTCTACACTTTTTTGCTCATCCTCAACCATAAACCCTAAAAAACATTGTTACCACATTAAAAACATGACCACTAGGTCACACACATATTCCTCACACTACTCTACTTTTCAATTCATCCACCATGCTTACTCACACTTCACTTTTACTTTTTTCTCAACTCTCTAGAAACCTTCAACTTTGTTTTTTCTCTTTATAGAGTCTTCATGATCAACACCTTCTTGGTCATCCACAAGACATTCCTTAACCCTTAAGGATTTTATCCCATTTATAAAAATATAAACACCACCTACATAGGTTGACCATAGCATTGATAAATCACCCTAAAGCAATAACACCTTTTAAATAGGCCTAGGTAGCCCTTTTAGGTCCATGGAGACCTATTCATCCCTTTAACACTTCACCAAGCAAAATAGAAACACAATACCACTTTTAAGCACATAGGTCCATGACACATGACCCCTAAGACACACTCAAGTGATTACATTCATCACTACACACCTCTACATATGTAAAACTGATCAATCATTTGCCTTGTGCATGAAAACACCATGAATGAACAAAAATTCAATTTCCAAACAATGGTTCATACTGAAGATGGATTGGTCAAACCTCCAAAATCCATACAAATGATCCTTAGGTAGTATAAAATACTCTCTAATATATAAATCATCATGAAACATCAAAATATCATTAATACAAACTAAAACAACCTTTCTGGGTCCTTAACAAATAAAGGTCAAACCCTTGGTCAACTTTGAACTACAATAAATGCAATTATATGACTAGTCAAACATCTTAATTAATTTCCATGAATTACCCTTGAAGTTATTTACCACTTTTATTTTTACTCCATCATCAAATTCATCCATTTACTCAAGATACATATCAAACAATCACAACTGGTTTCCTTTGTAAAATTCAAATATTTGAATTTCGATGGCCACTAAAAAATGCAAATTTGACTAAGTATAAAAAATAATGAAATTTTCCTGGGAGAGAAACTTTGCACCATCATAAATTTTGATATACAACATTTCAAGGTATGAAATTTGAAACACATGCTATAGGCACAAAACTGAACAAACCTATGTGACCACTTTATTCTAAAACCTTCACATGTGTGAATTTTGACATGATCAATATGCTCACTCAAGAAACTCTACAAAGATGACTAGGATAACCTAGACCTTCACAAGACTACTCATATGGATTTTTTTCAATTTCACAAGTACACCAAGCACTTATTACACCTTATATGACCTCTATATTAAGAACACATCATCAAAAACATCAATACAAGATCAAAATATGTAGGGTCTCATGTAAAATATGTGAGTACTAAGGTACACTTTGTCATTAAGGACCATGCATACATATCATATCATGGACACTCTTGGCCACTTTGGAGACATCATTGACAACACCTCAACACAAACAACTACTTTATGTTAATTTCACTTATTCAGCATTCCTCCCTCATCCTTGATCACTTACTACTCATCATGTATTACCCCTAATCACTCTCTCATCATTCCTCATTATCCCTAATCACTCCCTCATTGACCCTCACTATCCTTAGTCATCGATAATCACTCTTTTATCATCCATAATCACTCCTCCATTGACCCTCACTATCCCTAATCACTTCCTCCCTATCCTTCATCATCCCTAATCATTCTTTCATCATCCCTCATCGTCCCTAATCACTTCCTCTTCCCTATTCACTCCCTCCTCATCCCTCCTCATCCCTAATCACTCCCTCATCAACCTTAATTCTTTCTCATCATCTCTAATCACTCAATATATTCATCTCTAATCACTCCTTCATTGATTATCACCATCCCTAATCATCCCTAATCACTCCCTCCCCATCCCTCATAATCCCTAATCAATATTTCTTCATCCCTCATCATCACTAATCAGCCCTTCATTAACCCTCACTATCCCTCACCATCTCTCATCACTCCATCATTGACCCTCACCATCCCTAATTTCTCCCTCATCATATGATGTAATTATATACTCTAAATATATCTTTGATTCCAATCATATATTTTTTAATCTATTATAATAAAAATTAACTCTTTTCTAAAAATTGTGTTGTCAATACCCATTTGTGATAGTCAATTTTATTAATGAATACATTGTATGATATTCTAAATTTATAGATAATTAAAATAAGTACTAACACAAAATAGAGTCTAAATTTTAGTTCATCGAATTATCTTTGTTGTGTATCTAACTAGATGAAACTTTATTTGGTTCCACCTTTGGTAGTTTGGTTCAAAAGATAAAAATTAAACACAAGTCTCTTGTATAATTTTCTAATTCTAAGAATATTTGAATTAGATGCAAAGTTAATTAGTTTTTCCCATTCATATATGACTTTAATCTTGGTCAGGTTCACACATGCACTCCTTGTGTGTGTAATGTATCCCAAATATTTTATCTCTTGCATGAGAAATGAACTTTTATACATATGATCATAAAAATATGTTTCTGCAAAATGTGAAACACTAGTTCAGCATGGTGTAGATGTTCATCCCATGTTTTCTAAAGATTAAGATGTCATCAAGGTATATTTTTAAAATGACATAGGTAAAGGGCTTGAGTATGTCGTTCAACATCTTGAAATGAATGAATGCATTACATGAGTTAACCTAAAAGGATAACCAACTAGTCAATCAATCCTTTCTTTATTTTTAAGACTATATTCCAAATGGCTAGAGGTTTAACATGAATATGATGATACCCAAACTTAAGATCAATTTTGGAAAATACTTGTACACCTTGGATATGGTAGAAAAATACCTTAATATTTAAATGAAGATAATAGTTCTTCACTTTAATCTTGTTAATATTTTTTTAATTGATTTACAACTTTGGCACAAACACAATTAGGCTTCTACAAGGCAATGATTTGGACATGATGTGTCTATTATCCATGATTTCATGGATCTACAACTTTATATATTCATTCTCTAGAAATCATATGTTGTATAAATAGGTTTAAGGTTTAGGTGACTGAAATATATCCTTGTGTTCATCTAGTTTATGGTTCAATTATTTTGTCTTTGTTAATGTTGGATAAACCACACTATGATATGGTGGCATAAGGATGTTATCACATTTACTTCTTGCCATCAATACTATACTTCTTACTAGAACTAACAATATTCTTGCACTTCCTGCCACTAATGACTAAAAGCTTATAAACTAAATATGATATATGGTATTTCAGATCATGACAATCTATCACAACATTTCAAGGATTTACTTTAGAGACTACATGTCAATGATAAATATATGGTTGACCACGTGTAAAACATCACACGCCTGTAATGGTGATATTTCACAAAGGATTGCATCTTTAAAAGGTTTGATTTTGTATACCAAGTGACACTACTAGGTGATCCATTTCTCAAGGCATACACTAGACCATACACTAGCATATGGTTATAGATGATGTATAAATTTCAAGTTCAATTTTTAAAAATATGCTTTAGGATAAATTAAATTCTTATGACTTCTATTGGAAATGATGAAGTGTGTTGGCTCACCATTGATCTACATTTTTAATGAAATAATATTTTTAATTTATATAATTTCTTGTTGGGAAAAGTAGAGATATTTTTAGTACTGGCCATATCATTGGGTTCATAATCTATTATCTACTTACCTTTTTATAATACTAGATAACTTGTACCCACTTTTTGAGATGTGTAATTATAGAGCTTATAGTGTGACACTCTTCATTGGATTGAATATTGAAGTTGTGAATTAATCACCACTTTCCAATCTTGGACTACTTGTTCAAATCATTTGAAAATTGTTTTCCACTCTCTGGTATGATGACTCAATCAATAGACATACAAATATAAGGCCTTCAATGTAATTATTTGGATCATAAAATATCCTCATATGGAAAGCAATTGATTAGTTTTAATAAATCACATAGCTTGGTGATCCTCATGTATTTACTACCTATTTTTGGTGTTATGGTGGTTTTACTTGCTTCTCTTTTTATGGTAGATTTTTAATTATGAATTGTACATCATTTCTAATAGGCCCATATTTTTTCATAGGTGTTAAATATTTATGTTTCAAATTTTCCTCCACATAATTTGTATCACTATGTCTTATATTGTATTCTATCACTCAACTCTCCACTTGTATCTCCTAACATTTTTAAACCCAAACAAAATACTACCATCAAGGTATAGGATAGAGTGATTAAGGATGAGGAGGGATGAGGAGGAATTTAGTAGAGATGATGAGAGATTCAATAGGGATGATGAGGGATGCTGAGGGTAAATGAGGGAGTGATTAGGGAAGATGAGGGAATGATTAGGTATGATGAGGGATGATGAGGTTTAATGAGAGACTGATTAGAGGTGATGAAGGATGAGAATGAGTGATTCGAGATGATGAGTATGATGAAGCAGTGATTAGGGATGTTGAGGGATGGTGAGGGTCAATGAGGGATTGATCATGGATGATGAGGGAGTGATTATAAATGATGAGGAATGGTGAGGGTCAATAAGGGAGTGATTAGGGATGATGAGGTATGGTAAGATCCAATGAGGGAATGGTTAGGGATGATTAGGGATGGTGAGGGTCAATGAGGGAGTGATGAGGGATGATGAGGTATGATGAGGGACAATTAATGAGTGATTAAGGATGATGAGGGATAATAATATTCAATGAGGAAGTAATTAGGGATGATGAGGGAGTGATTAGAGATGACTAGAGACAGTGAGGGTTAATGAGGGAGTGATTAGGGATAATAAAGAATGATGATAGAGTGATTATGGGTGATGAGGCATGAGTATAAAGTGATCATGGATGAGGGAGGGATGATGAACAAGTGAAATTAACACAAAGTTATCATTTGATGTGTATATGTCATTAATGTGACCTATGCTACCCCAATCACACCACTTTGCATCAATTTCAAAGTGATTGGTTTGCAAACCTAAATTTTGACAAATCTAAGAATCATAGAAATGCAAAGAATCAGTCTAGAAGGCACAAAAACCTAAAAAATGACTATATATTTACCAAAATGGACATCAATTTGCAAAATTATCTTGAAATCTCTAGGTTTAATACTTATACCCTAAAAATGCCTAAGTACTAACCGAATTGGACTTTAAAAAAATATTTTCCACATTATAAGGTGTGTAACTTTGAGACCAACTCTATCAAATACTGAGTGGCCCTAATTTCTTATATTTACTAAAATAAATTTAAAGTATAATAAAATTAATGTAACATTTAGAGTTGTAAATATAAGCTTTTGGTCAAAGTTGCCTTCATGTGCAACTCCCACATGCTTTTATGTGCAAAATAATAAGAACACAATCATCCTATTAATAATGTGATCATGTTGCCTATTAACCAGCATTCATTCCATCTACATGTTCATTGATTTAATATTGGAAACAATAGTAATGCGATCACATTATCTATTAACAAGATCACATTATCTATTAATGTGATCATGATATACATTAACGTGATCATGTTATACATTAATGCAATCATGTTATGCATTAACATGATCACATTATGGCTCAGTAATTACCAAGACATAATTTAAATAATGTGATCGTATTACCTAAAATGTCCATAGAATTATCCCCAACTCCATGCACTTACCCGTATCATTTTCATGTCATCCATCCTATCCCTTATCTTGATATCTAATCTCTTGCACATGTTAATTGGGGTCAATAGAATCACACATCGTTGAACTTATTCTATAATGACATATGAGTTTTATAATTTAGGGAGATCAAAAGTAGCATTCAAAGTAAAAAATCAAAGTTCCCTGGTGAAAATTTGTATGAGGTGCTAGTGTACAATCAAAATCAAAATACTATAAATCTAGATGAAAATTTCCCTAGTGAAATCTTGTTTGAGGTGCTAGAGGAAAATCAAAATCAAAATCCTAGAAATATAGAAGAAAAGATCCCTAGTGAAACCTTGTTTGAGGTGTTAGGGGAAAATCAAATTCAAAAATCAACATCCCTTAGTAAAACCTTGTTTGATGCACTATGGGACAATCAAAAGCAAAATCAAAATAATTAGGAAGACTTTGTTGGTGAACAACCTCCTCGAAGAACCAATAGATGAATAAATTAGTTATGCATCACTTGATGAATACACCATTGAATTCAATATCAGAACAACTGATAATTCAAAAATCATTTAGATCATAGCAACTCTCAAGCCTAAGGAAAAAAATCTTGTGGTCCTCCTAAGAAAATTCTCAGAGGTATTTAAACCCCCAACATCATAAATCATTCCAATTGGAAAATATATAATAAATAATGATGTGTGTGACTATTAATCTCAATTTTCCTTGGTCCCCCACTAGTTATACATTCCTTCAAGATTATATCCTTCATATAAATTATATATCCTAGCATCAAATCAGATATTTTATCATATGCCTATCCTACTTTACCCTTCCTAGTGGTACTCTCTTTCATAGAGGCTATGAATACACCTTATTTAGAGGTTTGGAGGAAAAAGAATCAATAATTAATGAAGATCACAACAATATCATTGTAGTCCACATGAGTAGCAGGACCCTAGTAGAGCAACTATCTAGAGTGGGTGTGTGATAGAGAATCAAAGGATCAACATTATGAATCTTGTAATCCTCTAAAAATTTGAAATGCCAAAAAATAAAGTAAAACATAAAAATAAAAATAAAAAATGAAATAAATTAAAATCAAAAGAGAGAGAAATAATTTGTCCAATAGTGAAAACCATGTTTATGGTGCCTTGGGAAAGTACCATGATGAAAACCAAGTTTTTGGCATCATGTGTAAATAATCCATTATCTATAAGTACCTTAAAACTTGGGGGAAACCCCATCTACATTGGGGTCCATTCCATTCAAGCTATTTTGGGCCATCCAATCCTTATCCTATTCCTCATTATGTATCCATACTATCAATTTGATGACTGGAAACCTGGTTCCCATGTGGTATGGTCCTTGGAGATCCCTTATCCATTCTTAGTCATCATCCCCCATAATCCTTCATTATCCTCCAATATTGTCCTAAATCCATTCCATTCATTATCATCTCCCAAATCGGTGCTAAAATAGGTTTTATCTTTTCTAGTGACCTTTTGTTTATTCTTAATTTAAATAAAATTTGAAAAACGTAAAAAAATCCCTAAAAAAATTTTAAAAAAAACCAAAAATATCCAAGAGGGAAACAAAGCCATAAAATTCAAAAAAAATTATCTTTTCCTAAAATCTGGTCAAACTCCTTAATTAAACTATTTCAATCACCATTGGGATGAGACCTTCCTAAATCCACCTTTTTCAAAGCAACTCAAATCCTCCATTTCATTCTAGTTTGTAGCTTTCACCGTGTTTGGGGTAAATCAAAATGTGTGGCTTGTTTTAGGATATTTTTACCAATTCATCCCCTTTCATGTATCCTTGCTTGGGGCACCATTTGAATATCAGTATCATTGATCCTTCACACGTGGCATTTGACTTGGTTAAATGTAAAGATGCTTTATGTTACTTTTGTTTTCAAGTTTGTGTGTGTTTTCTTGCTTGCTTGTTTGATTTTCATGTTGTACCTCAACTCAATCCAAGTATGTCAGTAGGGTCATCATGTTTTTTTCATATCATGATGATTTCTTGCACTTGTACTTGATTCCATCCATCCATCAACAAAAAAAAATAATGACATCTTGATATTTCCATATCATGATGTGTCTATGTCATTTATCTATTGGATCAAGGGTCAGTCTTTGTGCACATTATGGTTAGGTAATCATGGTGTTTTATATTATGTTGCATATCATCATGCACTACATCAAAATTCAAGTTGCAAAAATTGATCAAAGATGCATTAAGGCGAATGTTTATCCCTTTGTAAAATCAATTAGATTTAAATCAAATCATTTTAGTCATCTTTGACATTTTGGACCCCATCAAATCAAATCAAGTCATTCTCATTCTCCATAATTTCTAATCACATTCATCCCTTATTTGGGAGAACTACATTGGCCTAAGGTTTATTTGGCCTATGTAGGCAGCACTTAATCACATAGATTTTTTGAGGTTAGCTTGACCACCATTATCATTCTCATTCTCATTTTTATTCTTCTTTCCATGTCCATTCCTATCAGTGTGCTTTTCTTCTAACTAATTATCCATATCCAACAAGCATCCCTACAGCCAACATGTGTAGACATCACCTTACCATGTTCCATATCCAATTTTTTTCAATCATTTATCACATAATTTTTAAATCATTATCACATCATTCTTCAAATGTTATTTCATCACTTAGGGCATGCTTGTGTGCTTGATTTCTTGTAGCTTCTTCATTATATGAAAATTTGTTAAACCATCTACACATACATTTGTGTCAACCTATCAACTTCCTATCATCCATAAACATGACCATCTCATCATTAATCTATGTAACATGTTAAATCATTGATCTACAATTGCAAATTAGTCAATTAATTTTCCTTACATGGAGACATTTAATCAATCAATCATCAATCCAATCCAAACTCATAGCTTTCACCCTATTTGGGGCAAGTCAAAGTGTCCAATTTATTATCTCATAATGTATTTTCCAAAATCCACCTTGCTTGGCATAAGTCAAGCTCCCACATCTACCCTAATTGGCGAAATTCAAAGTGTGTAGTTTATTTCAAGATGCATCTTTCCTAAATCATCCCTCCTTAGGGTAAATCAATTCTTCATCATCAGAAATCAAATCATGCAAGAATTAGCTCAATTGAGTTAATCCCACCTATAGGTTAATCATCATCACAACTTGCATCCCACCCCTTTCTTCATCACCCACCCATTGTTTCTTCCATTCTAGCCTCTTCCCCTCTTTTTCAAGTGCCCATATGCATCCTTCATCCTTGCATGCCCTCTCAAGGGAGCATCATCCATTACATTCTTTCATCATCATCATCTAATTTTTGTCCACTTTTTTTCACCTTCTTCTTGATTTGAAAATTTATTACTTCACCCATTGTGTCTTGAAATGCCTTCTAAAATAGAGTCAAAATGTAGACACCTATAATTAGACACTTTATATTGATTTTAACTATCTACTAACATCATCTTAATTCATCTAATCATTTCTTCTATTCGCATTAATGTTCCTAATATATCACTATCCCCCCTTCATCAATTAATCATTGCTTCTATTGTCACATCTTATCCCACCAATTTCACATCACTTCCCATTGTTACTTAACCTTTGTTAATTATCTTTATCATATTCTAATGGAAAATTTCATAGCTTTTAGAATTTAATATTTTCTAAATTCATAAATTCCTATTTTATTCATCACACAACAACTAGCCAATTAAGTCTCGTTTTGGTTTGATCTTTCAATAAATTTTTACCCCTTTTAGTTGCAACAACTAGCCAATTAAAAATTCATTACATCTTCCTCTTTCCCAAGGAAATTGAATGGAATTAGATAGGTTTTTAGCAAGGTCTATGATAAGCTCTTATATTTCCTTCCAAACTCAATCCTTTCTTCCGCACTCCATTTCTCTCTCTTACACACTCCATCTCCCTCATTTATGAGGATGGAGGATTGATCCTCATCCATTGATTTTCATCTTGATCCAATGGTCCACTTGTATCATCCATGTCTATAAAATGGAGGGATTCCTCCTCATTCCAACATGACCAAATAGTGTAGTGAAGTTCTGCCAAATCCTAAGTCCATCATCTATTAAGCATCAAGCATTATCAAATTAATTATTTGTAGTGAAAGGGGAAATGTCATCGAAATGACTATGCAACATTGATCAAAGTCTTTTTAAACTACATCCGAGTTCATCTAAACTTGAATTATGGATAGAAGGAGACATCCATAAGGAAGGTATAATCATTTCATTTTGTCTCTTATTAGTTTATTTTTCACTTCTTAGACTTTGACCAATTTGAAGACTCGCGCTTGGGATTTAGTTTGTGTATATTTTGTTTTGATTTCATACTAACATCACTAACCCCCTCATAATCGTGTTTCACATTTACAAATCCATTTATGATACAAAATTCCCTTGAATTTCCTCTAAAATGATGGAAACCTATAAAATTTTGAAAATCACTTTTACTTCTAGGATAGCACAGTACTTGTATAAAGAGAATCCTTGATGCCTCCATATGTCTTACCAATGTATGTACCTGACCATTTAATTGTTATGGAAATTCAAATAAATTATCTAATGGCATTGCCCTAGTTTTGAAATAGAAAAACCAAGCCATGATTCCTAAGGTGTCTGATTATTGGGGAAGAAGTATTCCAACATTTTACTATGTAGAAAATTCTAGAGGGGAAGATTTAATTGCATATGAATTTTAAGAAGTAGTATTCTATAAATGGGATGCTTTGAGAAATTTTGAAAATAACTTGAACTCCATTAGTCACAAAGCAAATGTAAGATATAACCATTAGCCTCAGCTAGAGCATGATGGCTTGATGGATGTAGTGATAATCAAGAGGTAATTGTCATGTTTGTTGAGGTGGGAAAGGCTAGCCACCTCAAGACACTTAAGGAGATGGAAGCTCTAATATTACAAGGAAATTAGGATGTTCAAACTCCTATGATAAATAATTAAGATGAAAGTTGAGATTATAAAACTCATTTGGATATTGTTGTTACACCCATTATATACTTTGAGGAAACATAGTTGTGGATTTCCCATATGGCTACATGTTTTGCTTGTACAAGTACATTGTGTATTGTTGATGATACCTCATTTGTTGATTTGTCAATGGAATTGTATATTTTTTTGAAATAATTATTTTATTTTGGTTCCCATTGTTGTTCCAAATTCACTTTATTTAGCCCTAAGTAAGACCTCAAAAACATTCCAATTGCTTTATATCCATGAAAATGTTCTTTAGGACTTGGGACAAATAAGTCAAGAGCCTCATAAAATACTATTAGAAGCCTCCCAAGGCCAAACCATCAAAATTGGAGGTAAATGTTTTAGTATGAATGAAGGAAGCAAGAAATTTTCAATATAGTTATTGTAGAGGACCCAGAGGTTGAATTAAAGTATGAGGATAAGAAGATTAAATCAATAACCATATCCAAGAGGAAGAGAGGAGGCGAATAAGTGATGGCTAGATTCAAATTTTTGTATATGTTTAAAATTTGAAGAATTATACCGCCCTTTCTATGATGGAAATTTTCAATGTCATGACTATTAACTTGTGAGGAGGTGAATAAGTGATGGCCACATAAATTTAAATTATAATATATTTTTAAAATATGAAAAATTCTACCACCTTTTCTATGATGAAAATTTTCAATACCATAATTATTAACTTGTTGAAGATTATGTGAAGTGCAAGAATTTAATTTCAAAATTAAAGAATGACTTGAAGATAAAGAGAGTTCTAAATGCTTATTTATGATTAAAAGAACTATTTGAAATGTGATTTCCAATATTCAATATATATTGATTGAATTATGAATAAGTAAAATGGATTTCTAGAGGCATGTTCAAAAGTATGGTTGAAAAAATCTTTAAAACGCAATCAAAGTAGAAGTCACGAGCTAGAAAAGGATTTAGTTTAACCCTATATAAGGTTAAACTAGCAGTTGCCTCGAAAATGCAAGTGAAACCAGAGAAATCATTTTTTTTTCCCAATCATATTTATTATTTTAATATATTATATTATATATTTTTATTTTAATATTATGTTTTTTAATTGATGTGTGTGTGTGTGTGTGTGTGTGTGTGTGTGTGTGTGTGTGTGTGTGTGTGTGTGTGTGTGTGTGTGTGTGTGTGTGTGTGTGTGTGTTATTTTATATATTTTAATATTTGATATATTTTAACATATTATATTAATTTATTTTATGTATTTTAAAATATTCTTTAAATTTTATATTAATATTATAATATTTAATTATATTTATATAATAAATATTTCTCAAGTTGAAGTGGGACGATAATTATATATCATTTTATTATTAATATTTATAATTATATATATATATATATATTATGTTATTGTATATTATATTATATATTTTATTTTATTATCTTATTACATTTTATTATATATTTAATATATTAGGCATTTTAATATTAAATTTTAACTTATATTTTAATATTATATATTATATATTTATATACTATATTAAAATACATTATTTCATATATATATTAATATTTTTTTAATTATATTATATATAATATTAATCTATAAAACATAATTTTAGATTATATTTATAAATAAAATTTTATATGTGTGTGTGTGTGTGTGTGTGTGTGTGTGTGTGTGTGTGTGTGTGTGTGTGTGTGTGTGTGTGTGTAATATTTTATTATATTATTATATGATTTTTAATTTTTTAAATAATAATAATATTAAAATTACTTAATAAGCTTTAATATTATATTATATATAAATTATTATTATTATTAGTGTATATTTAGTTATATAATATTATTTTCACTTCACAAGTTTTGAGATATAGATAACATGATATGAGAAGGAAAAGTAAGAGTTGTCAGCCATCATTTCCAACATGTCACCTAAAGTGACAAAGTGTAATTATTAGTTTAAAAAAAAAATGCACTATTTCTAAAATCTTAAGAAATTAAATAGATGTCTTCCTAACTGATAAGGAGATGGACAAGTATATATGCACCTGTCACTCTCCTGAAACCATCTTCACAAATCATGATCTCCATTTTTTTAATTTCCATTGGTATCACAAGTTTGACATGGATGACAATGGACTGAGTGCCAAAGATAACAGATATATTGAATGTTTTAAATCTTTACAACGTCTCTTTGTATGCTCTGCCTATTCCCCTCTGCACATTTCTATTATACATTGCACGTCGAAGTAAAAAAAGTAGCACTCTTATTATTTGTTATCATTCTGCAGCAAGAGATTGAAACTGAAAATTTAGTGTGCCAGCATTGGAATGGGACTAAATAATACATATAAATATAAATTCTAAAACTTTAATGTCTTCTTCCCATATACTATTATTATTATAATTAATATTATTATTAAGCTCTATTATATATATATATATATATATATATATATATATATATATATATATATATATATATATATATATATATATATATGTTATGTATATTTTATTTATACATTATTAATATATTAGTAAATATAAAATTAATCATGTATTGGGTAATTGAAATAGTTTGGTGGATGTCATATACTAACTACACTGACATATGTCATATGTTATAGAAATTTATACGTGTATATATTCAAGTTTCTTCGAGTCCATCTCTTGAATAGTCTTGTCATTACTCTCACTATCACCACCCAATATGATTTGGAATCTTTAACCACTTACATGTTATGTATGTCCTAGTGCTTTCTTACAGGTGTTCAAGTATGGTGTTTCTGTATGTTCTTAACCCTAATGTAATTGCTCCATGCATAAATATATTGGCAACATGGATGAATAAAAACTATAAGATAGACTCTACAACCTCAATGTCTTGTCTCCACATCAGCGGCATTACAACACTGATTTGATCCACACATCAAACATGGAGACCTTCCACAATCAAATCAGCGTTTGTGATGTCCTCATCCACTCTTGACAATAGAAAATATTAGGACAATGTTTGGATTTACATGACCAATGCCCATTGAAAATGGGTCCATAGCTTGTAAAGTGATGGTATTAACATATTGATTTTTTATATTGAATAAATTAAACCATGAACAAAACATTTGAGATTTGGCAAGAATATGTATTAAAAATGTGTTTAGCAAACAATAAAAACCAACAATTTCAACATGGTCCATTTTGTATTTTCTATTATATTATACAATTGGTGGTAAGATTAAATTATATAATATTCTATCACATAATAATATTATAGTATATATGATTATAATATTAGATGGAGTCAATGATCATGCCAATTTACATTCCCTCATTTTACGAAATCAAAATACTACATTCCTTCCACTAATTTGTTTTTAATAAAATATATTTAAATATTAATTAAACAGAAATATACAAATAATTCACAAAAAAATAAAGGCGGTATGAGAGTATGTCACATAGTCACACTAGGCAGAACCTAGGAACTAGAAATAAAAGTATCACAAACAACTAGGCAAAGCCTAGGAACAAGATACATAATAAAGAGAACTTTAAGTAGCAAGAGCAAGCCCAGAAGGTAGTGGATCCATATCATCTAGACCCCAGCCCGAACTTGACAAGTCATTGCCATCTGGAATAGGTTCCCAATGAGTAGCTTGAGCAGTATCCCTGTCATCATCTTCTTCATGTGTCCAAGTGGGTAAAATTTGATTCCAAGTTGTTCTTAACATTTCGTGTACAAATGGTCAAACAAGATCTACGGCTATAAGTTTTGAGTTAAGTATAGTTGTGGATTTATACTCTTTCACTTTATAAAACTGTATTTTATCAAAACATAAAATCACATCCCTTCTAACATAACTTGCACTTTTAAAACAACTTCTCATAAAATCTAAAACATATCATTATTATTAATAAATGCAAGATTATTATAATCACTAAAAATTCAATAATTAATATTGAAGTAATTTTATTATATAATAAATTAAAATTTTAATTAACCCCAACAAATAAATAAATAATAAGAATATTAAATTCTAATTAATTGTGAATCTTCATAATAAAATTCCTCATGGGTGATGCTTGTATAAATGGTAATGTCCTCATCTATGAAAGAAATAAAATGGAGTAGGATTTCATAAGTAAAATTTGAACATATCATTAAGAAGTGTAAATTCCTCATGGGTGATGCGTTTTGTGGACATGCATGCTTTAACTGTTGGATAAAATAGGGTACCTTTTCTGCCAATTCCCATTACTAAGAACGTCAATTTGACCTCCGCCCCACTCCTCATTCTCCTGTGGAGGCAATGTGTTATTCACCAGGTCTAGGGTTTGAATCTCCTCCGACTCCCTCAGATTCTTTGTTCAACAGATGCACAACTCTCCTCCTTCACCATGAGCAATTAAGCAAGTTGTGACTCTTATTTTTTGTAAGGACAAGACATAGATCAGCTATTATTTTATGGGTGTCGGGGTTTTCTCCAAAACAGTTCACCAAGATGCACCGCAAATTTAGTAACAAAGACAGTTCCGTATAATTGTGTATGATATTGTCCTATGAATGTGCATCAGTCCAGAATGTATGATATTGTTGTTTCTCTCATGTATTATGTAGAATTGATGACAATAAGGAAAGGCTAAAAGCTCCACTCAAAAAACGATTTCCTATGGCCAAAAAAACTGAAAAAGGAGATCAACTCTGCTTTAACGTAAGACTCAAGTTTATGGTGATATGTGTTGAAGAAGAACAAACATATAGGATTGGCTAAAATGAAGCTCAGGTAGGTGGTTTAAAAACAGAAAGAAAAGCAGAACGCTCAGTTTTTATTGCATTCTAAGAAGGCTGAATTAAAAAACCTTTGGGAAATGGGAAAGATAAAAGAGAAGGAAATAATTTGAAGGATTTGTATTAATCTGGAAAATAACAGTTTAAAGTAACTTTCTTTCTCATCAATACGAGCCAAATTTGCATCTGACCGTCTTGGTTTTGCCAACTCTTTGTCAATCTCCTTAGAGCAATTTGCAATCTCCTCCTAACAGAAATACAAACATAACAAAAACATTATCTTTGAGTAGTTTTGGGGGGATGCATACCAAACAACTGGACATCCAAACCAACTTCAAACCTTCTTTTGTTGTTTTGCAAGTTTTTGGCCTTCAAGCTCACTGCACCGTTTGCTGACAGATTCAAAAGTTTTCCATAAACTCTTGACTTCCACGTCATTCGACTCCTGCATAAGGATTTTTTTTAGAATTGCTTTCCAGTGATTTTGTCAACAATATTGAGATGCTTAAATTTAGAGAATCAAGGTAGATTAGACACACAAAGGTCCTAATTATATCTCATACGATCTAAAATAACCATACGTTTTTAGCTGCATTATCCTTTTGAAGTTCTTTGAGCCGTTATTGAGCTCGATTTGTAAGATTAAATGCCACTTCATTGTTGAGGGGTAGGTTATCTGGAGCTAAATTATGTTTTACAAACATACTCTGAATGTATTCATCTCGAGCGTGCCTCAGTGGTAAATGAACCTGTAATGAAACATGTCATATTATCACCAAGAAGCCATGATAGAAAGTTGCCCGCACTAAAGGTTTTCAAGAACATTCAAATTAAGCAAGGGAAATACATCTGCATCACCCTGTAGCTTGCCCATGTCCCGAAATGTATCATTAATTGTCTTGTTAAGAGTAGTGTCATGAGGGCAGCGCGCCTAAGCTGGGAACCGTGTGGCACCGCTTGCTTTCACCCAAATCCTTCGTTGCGACAGAACTTGGTGAGAAATACAGACTACGCCTTCAGTGTTTAGCTGCACAAAACACACACACAATACGATGGTATGCTTTTGTATACAAACGGATTAAATGCGGAAGCTTATAAACATAACACTTGCGAAGAACATAAAACTACTCTAACCACAAGAGCATTCACACAGTGCAAGAACAATTGGGAGAACTGTGTATTTTATTCACTCTCTTTACGACAACTGTCCAAAGTACAATAAATAGGCTAACAACCTAGATACACACACCAACAAGTTGGGCATAATCGATAATGCTCGGTGACTACTCAAATGGTTACAACAAACAATCCCTTCCCAAGGTTTGGCTACTCTCTGCCTAGGATAACCCAGTCCCTGCTTCACAAAACCTAAACCAACAGAACTATCTATGACACACTTGTACAAACCCAGTATAGGCAGATGCCCACTGCCCACTCTTCACTTGGACCAAGGCAACCATGACTTCGCTTTCCATCGCTTTGCTTAGTTCAGACTTGCGCTCACTCAAATCACTAAACAAAGAATGCAACCGAATCACTTGATAGCTTGTGAATGTAACTGAGGGATGTCAAAGTTGTACATCCCTTATAGACTCCCCCACTTAAATTTGGCGACATCCTCAGTGCCAAAGACTCCACCATATGTAGCTTGGAGGAGGTCCCCTCTTCAGACTCAAGCTTGAGTCAAGGGACCAAGGCTTTTGTTCCTAGCTAGGAACACTCTAACCTTATCCTTGTAGTTCTAAAGGGACTCTTCCCTTTCCCAGCTTGTTGAAGTATCACCAACCCAACGCACAAGGAAATCCCTTCTCTTTTCATGACCAAAACCCACTATCTTCACCTCAAGTATCTGCTCCAACTACTGATCTGGCTTGTCCATCACGTTTGCAGGAGGATGATTAGGCTAACTCTGACATGGCTCAACTTCATCTGCAACAAAAGGCTTCAACTAGCTCACATGAAAGACTGGATGCACTTTCATGTGTTTTGGTAATAGAAGTTTGTAGGCAACCTTGCCCACCCGAGCCACAATCTCATATAGCCCATCATAATTGTAGACTAAGGACTTTGTTGTTCCAGGATGAGATTTGAACACTTCCAGCTCCATCCTCAGCATAACCTTATTTCCCACTAGTAACTCAGCAGATTGTCTAAATTGATCTACATACTTCTTCATGCGGTTACCTGCTTTCAGCAGATGCAATCTTGCAAGATCAACCCACTCTTGCCAATCCTTCAAGTATTTTGTGGCTAACGGACACCTTCCAAAGTATCTAGTAATCACCATGTGAGGTAACAAAGGATGTTGGCTCATCGTGAGTTCAAACGATGAGTACTTGCTGGACTCACTCTTTTGGCTGTTGTAAGAAAATTATGCTATGTCCAACAGATCTAGCTAATTTGTTTGGTCAGTCCACACAAAATGCCGCAAGTAAGACTCCAACACTGCATTGATCCACTCTGTTTGGCCATCAATTTCTAGATGATATCTCATGGACAACAAAAGCTTTGTTTCCACCAACTGAAACAACTCTTGCTAAAAGTTACTTGTAAAACAAGCATCTCTATCTAAGATGATGCTCAAGGGAATACCCCAGCACTTCACCACATTCCAAAATAAATACCCTATAGACTCCTCTGCGCCACAAGGTTGCTTACATGTGATGAAGGTGGCATACTTGGAAAATCTATCAACAATCACCATGATGCTAGAATTTCCATTTACACTAGGCAAGCTGGTGATAAAATCCATAGTCACACTCGCCCAAGGCCTTACGAGAATAGGCAATGATTGGAGAAGCCCTCTCAATACCCGATGCTCAGGCTTGTCTTGCTGACAGATCAAGTAAGAATGAACAAACTTGTCTACATCCTTGCTCATCTTCGGCCAGAATAAGCCCCTTTCCAAAAGAGCCATAGCGCATTTATGCCTAGGGTGGCCTACCCACAAAGAATCATGACACTCCATCAAATCTTTGCACAAGCTCCCCCACTTAGGAACATAAACCTAACTCTCGACAAACCACAACATCCCATCTGAAATGTTGAACTTGTTTTTCCTGCCCAATTGAGTTTATCCCTCAACGGTCTCTACTAATGCAGTAGCTTGAAGATCTTGAACCAAACCTTCACAGATCTTCTCCATCAACTCTCCTGTCAGTTCTACCTTACTCTCTCCTTGAGTAAAAATTGGACTAGCTAATGCCGTTGTAATGACCACCAACTGTTACTTTTTGTTGAGTGCATCTGCAACCACATTCTCTTTTCCCATAGTATGCATGATTTCCATATCAAACTTAGCAAGAAAGTCATGCCATCTTGTCTACTTTGGTGTTAACTTGCTTTGAGTTAGAAATAAAGAATTTAACACATTGTCTATCTTGATGATGAAGTGCGAACCCAACAAGTAGTGCCTCCACCTTCTCAAACAATCTACCACAACCATCATCTCTTTCTCATGAACCAGATATCTCCTTTCTGCATCCTTGAGTTTCCTCATCTCAAACACAATCAGATGTTTATCTTGGATCAACACCCCACCAATGACAAAATTAGATGCATCTATATGCACCTCAAAAAGTTTATTGAAGTCTACCAAGGATAAAATAGGTGACATAGTCAGCTTCTTATTCAAAAGCTCAAATGCCTCCTAACACTTTATGGACCACACCCACTTCACTTCCTTCTTCAATAACTCAGTCAATGGACTCACAAGATTTGAATATCAATTGACAAACCTTCTGTAGTAATTTTCCAAACCCAAAAACTGATGCACTCCATGTACATCTCTGGGCGGCTCTCAATCTTTGATTGCTTCAAGTTTCCTTGGGTTAGGCCTGATCTTACCTTCCCCAATCACATGTCCAAGGAAGTGAACTTCTTCCTTGGAAAAGGAACAATTTTCCTTCTTCACAAATAAATCATGCTCTCTTAGCAACTTAAAAACCTCTGCAAGATGCACCCTGTGTTCTTCCTAGTTTTTGGAAAACACCAAGATGTCATCAAGATAGATGACCACACACTTGTCCAAAAAGGACCTAAACACATTGTTCATGAGTGTGCAAAATGTTGTTAATGCATTGCACAACCTAAAGGGCATCACAAGAAAATCATACGACCCATATCTGGTGACAATTGTCATCTTTTCTTCATCTCTTGGAGTAATTCTAACTTGATAGTATCCTGACCTCAAGTCCAACTTTCCCTTCCACTCCCTGACTTTGACATCCACACCCCATGCGAAACTGAGAGTAGATTAAGCTGGAGAATTCACTGCCTTAAACCATCCTTTACCTCTAGAGGACTGGAGGCCCAACTTTTTAGCTTTTTAGATTGCAATATAGTTATGGGTCACACTTGTGTCCAGTAGTGTTGTGGTGATCTTTCCCTTGACCATCACTTCTACAAAATTCAACCCATGCAGGTTACTTTTTCCACATTGTTTTGGACCCAAGCTTTTCCATAGCATTGAGCCCCATGAGCATACACATCATTTGCTCACCTTGTTCATCTAGCTGCACTGACTGAATTGCTGACACCCTCTACCATTCTATATAATATTGGTTGTAATGATCCCCACTACATGTCCAACACTTCAACCAAGCCTTACCACCTGATTCTCCACCTTGTGACTTCTTCATGTCACCTCTAGATGTGCTACTGGACTTCTAAGACCCCACTGATGACTATTGAGTAGTCTTCCCTCCCTAGTTGCCACCTAGCTTCCCTGAAAACTTACTCAGACTCTTCTCAACACTCTTCCCCTTCAGAATGTTAGAGTTACAGGTGTTCTTAGATGAGGACTCTTCCTTAAAATTGAAGAGTCGATCACATCATGGTGATGGAGCTCAACCTTAGCCCAGGACTAAAGACCATTCATAAACTGAAATAACCTATCTACTTCAGACATATCCTTTATCTCCAACATTAAGCTCTGAAAAGACTTGATGTACTCCCTCATCTTCCTTGTCTTCTTTAGCTGACTCAACTTGATCCTAGCCAACCATGTCGCATTACCCAATTAGAACTGATCCCTGAGGGCTTTCTTCAGATCCACCCAAGATTCCAACCTCTTCGTAGAACCTCCTGATGCAATGTCATTAACCAAGGTTCTAAACCAAACCTTCACTGTACCTGTAAGATACCTTATCACAACATGCACCTCATATGTGTTTGATAGTCCTCCCAAACCTATCAAGTACTCCTCCATGTCCCAAAAGAAATTCTCCAAAAGATGGTCATTTCACGCACCGTCATAACATTCAGGTTCCTTCAACTTGGGGAGTTTTTAAATGGTTGTAGAACTGGACCCAGGTGCTCTCGTAAGGCTTAGTATCATCCCCAACACATAGTCACCTCATCTTGTAACTTAGCCTAAGATGCACCACTCTATTCCAACCTTTCTGTCAATATCTTGACCTTTTGATCCATGGTTTCCACTTTCTCCTTAAGCTCCATAAACCTCATGCCCACCACAACATCCCAATCTTGGAACTAGGCATTCACTTGCTTGGCAAAGCTTTTATCCAACTTAGACTTTCCCTTGCTCTTATGTCAATCACCACCACCTTCACCTTTATCCTTAACCTTGCCTCCACCACCTATATATTCTGGTGGAACTTCAGACTGTTCTCCTACCATACTGACTTAGACTCAACTCACAAGACTAACCCAACATGGGAAGAATGGATGACATTACAAGATTATAAACTAGGCAAACATAACCTAAATAAGACACAAACTTGTGCTCTGATACCAACTGTCACAGGGCTAGCTCACCTAAGTTGGGAACTGTGTGGCACCACATCCTTTCACCCAAATCATTCATTGTGATAGAACTTAGTGAGAACTATGGACTATGCCTTCAGTGTTTACCTACACAAAACACACACATAGTATGATGGTATGCTTTTGTATAAAAATGGATTAAATGTGGAAGCTTATAAACATAACACTTATAAAGAATAGGAAACTGCTCTAACAATAAGAGCATTCACACAATGCAAAATTTTTTTGGGAAAACCATGTATTTTATTCACTCTCTTCAGGACAACTATCCAAAGTACAATAAAAAGGCTAAAAATCTAGATACACACACCACTGAGTCGAGCACAATTGATAATGCTCAGTGACTACTCAAATGGTTACAATACACAATCCCCTCCCAAGGTTTGGCTACTCTCTACCTAGGACAACCCAGTCCCTACTTCACGAAACCTAAACCAACAGAACTGTCTATGACACACCTATACAAATCTAGTACAGGTAGACACCCACTGCCCATTCTTCACTTGGACCAAGGCAATCATGACATTGCTTTCTACTGCTTTGCTTAGTTCAGACTTGTGCTCACTCAAATCACTAAACAAAGAAGGCAACTGAATCGCTTGATAGCTTGTGAATGTAACTAAGGGATGTCAAAGTCGTAGATCCCTTATAAATAGATTAACAGAGTTAGTTCCATATAAATGTCAATGACCAACATGAATTTTTTGGGATAACACCATTTGGGGCAATCGTTGGATGGAGCCACGTTGATCCTAGATACTAACATAATAAATCAAACTAGAAACCACTGTGCAAAATAGTTTGTAGAATCTATTGGTTAAAACTGACACTATAAAATTACAAAGTGTCGATCTTAGAATATCTACCCATGTGTCAAAATCTTGAACAATTTTATAATGAACCAACCAGTCAGCTAACAATATGCTACACCACGTACCAACATTTCAATAGGTCTAAATAGAATAATCTTTATTTTATCTCTTATGAAATGAATCTGAAAGCCTCCTCCCATCATATAAACCTCTGACTAATTACTTCCCATACTCAAAATGTGGAATGTGCTCACATAATAATAGGAGATACAACATGTACTATATCATAAATGAAAATGGACCTTCTCAAAGCAAATAATAAACTTGGAAAGCATTGGGCCGGGTGGGGCGGAGGGTAGATGTTGCATACATGGAATAATGCTACCAAGGTTGTAGCAGTTTGTTGATATGAAATTTAGTGCCATAGGAATCCCAAGTTAGTGTTGTTGTATTTGAGTGTCTTGGATAACCATATCGTAGTTGCTGATTAATAACGTATAATGTTTATGATTATAAAATTTTGATTATTTAAGCCTTTAACTAGTGGTGTTAGAGGATTGAATTTTAAAATTATGCTAAGATAATTTTTATTTCAAAAGGAGTTGCAAATTTTATTTGAGATTTAACATGTTGCCATAAAACTTTTATGGAGGAAGTAGAAATGATAAGACAAGTTTGTGCTATAGTATGGTATTTTGGTTTAAATTATGTGATGCTTCATTAATTAAGTTTATGGTACTAATCTAATTTTTTTATACGTATTGCATTTGATTTATGTTAATTTTATGATCAAATGAGCAACTAATTACTGGTGAATCTAATTTTGTTAAGTAATGATTATCTAAATTCATAGTTATTTTATTGATAACTAATAAAACATTTAAAATGTGTAGAGGTTATGAAGTTATTTTGGTTTATGTTGTTTAATTAAATACTATTTATTATTTATAAAAGTATTGTTTTCTATAAATTTGGATATTTGTTGTTTTTTTGAAAGATCGATTTATTTTTCTAGAATCTCTAATATTATTAAATATAGTAATTTTTGTATGCTTATTAAGTCTTTTTCTATAGACAGAATTTAAATTAATTAATTTTTTATTACCATGAATGAGTTTATATTATTGACATAAAAAACCCAAGGTTATTTTCTTATTTCTTTTTAAATGCCATTTTTTAAACATAAATAAATAGAATATAATAAAACTAATAATAGAATAATCTTAATTACTAACTTTAGAAAATAAATGTCTTTAGGTAACTTATACACTGGAATCCTCATAAATAATACCTAAAATAGGTGGGTTCTTAACAAACCCTTAAACCTACGTCATGTCAAAACATTGGACAGTAGAGATGTTGAGTTAGCATCATGAAGGAAAATGTAGTTAAGAAATAACATACCATACACCCAAACTATCAAATTGATCCAAATTTTTACACTATAGAAGTAAAGCCTTCTAATGACCAAACTGATCAATTCACTTATCAACTCGAGAAACAGACTAACAACATCAACAAAGGATATTTTCACACCACCTTTAATAATGGTAAAAGGATTATCACGCACAAAGGAGCTTACCCTCCTCAAGTGATGTGATGCCTAATTCTATTCACTACCATACTAGAAATAATCTTGACCAATATCCACTCTTACACATCAATGTGTAGTTGAAGAAAAATGCTTGAAATGTGGAGGAGAGCCCGATCAAAAAGATTAATAATGTCAAAACTAAGGAGCCTCCTAATTTCTCTTGAACTCAAAAGTATGTGGGAACATGGGGAAGCATCAAATCTTATTACAAACACACATTCTACCTATGGCAAGGATCTTGTCATAAGTTTAAAATAAATGATTTAAAGCACTTTGCACTTTAGTCATATCAATTAAGTGTAAAATAAAATTTTAATTAACATTCATGATTTGATGAGTGGATAGTGCCATGAAATGAGGGACAACCACAACATATACATGATTACATTATAGGCATGGGGGGTGCTTTCATTTCCCATTACAACTTGTTATAAGTGGCTAATAAACAATCTGGTTTGATTTTGGGAAGAAGGTCAAGAGAATACAAATGAGTTCAAACTCCACACCCAAATTTTGTCTGTAATTATGATTAACATGAATGAAGTAGATATCCTGAATTGTACTATTATCATAGTGGCTAGGGATATTACAATCATAAAAGATCGTGTTCATCATTGGATCTATCATTGTAATGGTAATCCTAATCTACCTAAATGCCCTGGTGAGATGGAGGATGGCAATAATAGAAACTGAGTATCATATTTTTCTCTATATTCATGTTCCCTAATTTTCCTAAATCGCTTCTAGGTTTGGGCTAGTTTATCTTTTTGCATTCTTATTTCAAACAAATCTTTGATGGATTTGGTTTATCTCTCTAGTGTCCTCGACATTTGATGCCTTATGTAACTCATTTTGCATATTGAAAGAAAAAAAAAATTATAAAACAAAAACTTCTTACTTATCTATAAAATAAATTGGAGGGCATGAATGAAGATAGACCTTTAGATTATTCTGTATTGTATTTTTCATACAAAAAGATCATTTGTCCTTCCTATACATGTAATCTTTATGTATTAGTAGTCATTCTACCATAATCATAATCATATATATGTATATGTATATGTGTGTGTGTGTGTGTGTGTGTGTGTGTGTGTGTGTGTGTGTGTGTGTGTGTGTGTGTGTGTGTGTGTGTGTGTGTGTGTGTGTGTGTGTGTGTGTGTGTGTGTGTGTATGTATATGTATGTATATATGTATATGTATATGTAAATATGTATATGTATGTATGTATATGTATGTATATATATATGTATATGTATATATGTATATATATGTATGTATATATGTATATGTATATATATGTGTATATATGTATGTATATATATATGTGTGTGTGTGTGTTTGTGTGTGTGTGTGTGTGTGTGTGTATGCATATGTATATGTATATGTATGTATGTATATATGTGTGTGTGTGTGTGTGTGTATGTGTGTGTGTGTGTGTGTGTGTATTTCTTTAATGATTTTCAAGTATGCACATGCAATCGTAAGTGATATTGTTAAAATTCATTCCTCATAGATCTTGAAATCTATACTCAAATTTTACTCCTCATAAGCTCTCCACTATACTCTAATATAATGGATATGTTATTCTATATCTATGTTTTCAAAATTTGAAGTATAAAATTGATTCTAATCTAAATCTCTAATATTTTGTTAAGAAAACTTTTTGTGCATATTCTTAAGAAAAAAATATTTTTTATTGTTATTCTGTAAATTAATCCAATCTTATTTTATTATTAGAAAATAAATTAAAATTAAAACTTTTTAATATTTTCACATTCCTTAAAGCTTATATAAACTATTAATAAAATATATAAAATGTTAAATATTTTTACAAGTTAATCAATATTCTAATATCCTTTTTTTTTTTTTAATTTGAAAATATAACATTAGTGATTCTATCTATTCAAAATATTACAATATTAACATGAACAACACAACCTGGTTAACACACCCTTAATTTTCTGCACCTTAACAATTTGTATTCAATGTTATCTCTAACTGAGGCTATTACAATTAAATTTACATCACATCTAAATGCTTTACAATTTAAATTAGTTTATTATTATTTTCCATTTGAAAAAAATTATTGAATATATTACATACATGGGGAAAAAAAAAACACCACCAACCAACCTAAAACTTAGACATGCATTACAATTTCTATTACAATACCATTGCATAGTCCATTGTGGCTTTTGTTTCTTATAAAACTAATCAACAATTGTTTACAGTACATGGAGTGTTTTCCATTCCTCGTCTTTCTTCACCATCATAACACACACCTTCTTCACTGTTCCATAACACATTTCTTCAGGTTAACATCCATGTTCCTTGGCTTAGGTGATCTTCCTCAGTGGATATATACTTGATATACTTGATATATTGCACTCAAGCACCTCTCTCAGGGGGTATGTCAAAATAGAGATATCCACTTCAATGACTACATTAATTCCAATCACATCGGAAGAGAGACGTGGTTTTAAATTTGACTCCACTTTAGCCACTACTCTAATTTCTAATCTTTAAATCCTCAAATTTACCAAATAATACCATTGAGCTTCCCATAACCATCAATTGTAATCTTCCCAGAAACTTACATTGTGAATACGACAATCCTGAATGTTTAATAGTGCAAACTCTTACTGATACAATTTTCAATTGTTTACAACCATTCATCTCAAAATAGTTCAGCTTCCCACACCTCTCAATTGTAATCCTCTCCACAATTTGTAGACTGGCAAGATACTACTCATGATAGTTAGAGATGTACTAAAAGCTGGGTAAGATTATATATTCCTAATACTCTTTTCAACTTTGTACAATTTTTAATGGTAATTATTTTCAAGAAACTTGCATTGGAAAGACTTAAATCTTGAAGTTAATTAGTAGATGGAATAAACTTGACACACTTTTCAACTGTTTATGGTTTATAATTTTGAATCTTTTCAGGCAGCTCAAATAGTCAAGACATGGCAACTCAAGCTCTGAAATTCGATAATGAACAGAAATTTAAACACACTTTTTAATTTCTTATAATCAGTCAACTCAAGATGAGAAAGTGTTGCTAGCATTCTTTAATTCCACATCAATCAAGTTTTCCATGCACCTAAGGATGTCTTAAAAAAAAATTAGAACCATCCAAAATAAGATAACTCAACTTCTGACGTTTATGAATTGCAACAAACCAAGAAGTTTAGAGGGGAAAGACATGGGTTTTTCTCAATGTTTGAACATCCATTAATGTATAAGTCTACAAGAGGTTGCCTAAAATTCATAATACGTTTCAAACTTTCACTGGTGTAAAAAATATATTTGTGATCAATTGAGTATCTAACTTTTCCAGGTGATCAATTTCAAGTACAAATTCCTGGAAGCTCAAAACCATGATCCTTTCTATATTAGGAATGCTTTCAATTGAACTCCCAGTTGTCTTTTACAATGTTGAAAATTGGACAATATTGTCGCAAATTTTGAATTTTATAAGCAAAAGTTACAAGTGGCCAGTAGTTCATGAGTGCAAATCCTAATTGCAAGAGTCCTAATTTATGTCCTTTCCAACTATCAAATAAGTTTGACCTTTTAAGTAATAAATTATTTATTTTATTTTTAAGGATCCTTAAAGGAAGGTGTTGTGTAAAACTGATTGGAGAGTGTGAAGTTTGATTTTACTTTAAAAAATTCTGGGGTTGTCAGACTATCTCTTTCAATGATACTCTTTTAATGGCAGTTAATAGTCTAAATCTGTGCTTTACATGATTTAATTTATGTGTAGACCTTAGATTACATTCTCAAAATGTTAGACTATGTTATGTTTTGCAAGCAATATGTGTTTACATTTCATATTATTGGCATGCAATTTATTATCATTCTTTTGAAAATTGTCCTTTCCCACCATAATCTATTAGGTTTAAGTTGAAGTTGGGAGGTGTTTTCAAAAAAAAATCGTACTCAGATCTTTTTGAATATGTCATTCCTTGTTCAAGAGGGTACCATCTAACTCATCATTTAACTGTGGAATATTATGCTACGTTTTCCTTATGCTACCAAATAAATTGAGTGGTCGAATAATGTAGTCAACTACCACCTTTCTCAAAGACTATGATAATAAAGTGGTGAAGGGTATAAAGCAGGATGATAATGCTTTGCCAAATAATTTTGAAGAATCGTGACATAGCTCAACCAAACCCCATTTTATATTCAATTTCAAGGAGTGGTCGATCATCTCAAACATAAACTTAACCTTATAGAATGTCATGCTACCAAACGTGCCCAAATATGTGCCCTTTTACATTGGCTCAAAGTGTGATTAGGCCTTGAAATATTTTTTTAAACCTCTAAGGTCCAAGAAAGTTAGAAATAAAATAAAATTCATTAAATTTTCTCATGACCATCATAAAAAAATTTCTCAATATCTCTTTGGCCTTTGTAGATTACTATAAATTAGTGTGTATGACCCAAGAGGACTCTTTGGAACATGCTCAAGCTTTGCATGCATATATCGATGTTGTTCCTTGTAAGCTTAGCCCATATGCTTAACATCTTTGTGATGCACCAATTTTCTTTTATGAACTCTATACATCAATTCAAAACATGGCCAATCATAAAACGCCAATAATCGATTAGTTCCTTCGAGTTCATGAATCTACAAATCTTCAAGGCATTTTATTGGGAAATAGTTCCTTTAGGTTTCCCATAAAGCTCTCTAGAAAAATTCATTATGAAAATGAAAAATTAATAAAATATTAAATGTATCCCTAAAGTTGAAGATCTTAAGTTCATAACCAATTGGGGATCCATTACCTTGTTATGTCTCAAACAATTTTTTTGCTAATGCTCTTGGGCTCTGATAAATACTTCCTATTATTATGAAAATAAAACAAGTGATATTTATTAAAATCTATTACATCCTTGAAAATATCATTATTATGTGGGAACGGATGGAATGGCCCTACCTCTCAAAAATAAAATTTATTCTTGAATTGGATTTTAAAAAATCTTATGGCCATATTGAATGAGCTTTCATTATTTCCATATTGAAAGATTTATGGTTTGGAGGATTTTTCTATCTACTGTCAACCCCTCTTCTCTAATGCAATGACTTGTTTAGCAATTAATAGTCATAAGTCTAAAAGCTTTGGCTTTTTATGCATATCAATAAAGGTTTCCTATTAGTTCCAACACTATATGTTTTGGCTACAAAAACTTTTGGTTATCTTCTGGATAACAAAGTTGAATAAAGTTTCATCTAATGAATCATTCTCCTAGATAGGCAAAGTTAGTTTATTAATAGTCATTTTATTGATGACTCTTTTTTAACTCTTATTAATAATGAAACTTCTTTCTATATTTCTTATCTTTTTAGTATCTTAAGATGATTTAACACTAACAACATGATAAAATATGTATAAGGAGATCTAATATTAATCAAGTCAAATAGAAAAATTTAGATCATCCTCACAGCTATAAATACTAAACAAACATAAATAAAATAAATTGACTAAAAAAATAGCAAAAGTGATGAAATGAACACACCTGGGAAAAATCTTGGGATCTTAAGAGTGCAATAATTATCTAGGAGTGATGATGATACAAGTTTGTCTACAATCTAAAATCTAGAGTGTCAAAGAACATATGCAATGCCTATTAGCTTGTTGTTGAATATGCCTTGGTATATATTCAGTTGTCAAATTTGTTTTGCCTCTATTGCCACCAAATATTTTTCATTATGCCAAACATGTACTAAGCTCACTTCTAGATTCTTTTTTTTTATTGTGCAGTTGTATTGTCTAATGTTGTACAATCCTGTCTCTTTAATTTTAAAAATTTACAGATAGAATGTGTGATTTGTTTTATTCTTCATCTTATTGACCTATCTTGCCATAAACATTTAAATGAAGATCAACAAAAAGGTTATGAGTCAAGCAAACTTAAGGAAGTTGTAGCTACATCACCCATATGCTAGAATTAGACATAATGTAGTTCTTTGTATCATATAAATGGAGTCTTGAGTAAGGGCTTCACCTTCTTTTCTCTAGATATACAATGCAACTACATGAACATTCTCCCAAATCTTCTTTTGGTATAAGCAGATTATGTCACAAGACTTGAATAATGTTGAAGTATCAAGATGCTAGCTCCATTGGTAAGATTTAGTAAAGGATATGATCAATGAAGGTCTTAACTTGAATTATGAAGAAGGATTCCTTGTTCACTCAATACTTATATTATACTTGACAAATGACTTGGTATATATAGGGATCTCAAGAACATAACATGCACTATGGTTGACCATGGAAATATGTGATATGTTGAAGTCACAGCATGAGAAATTAGGACAAGGTAAAAGGACCAACAAAAACACATAAGATGGGTATAGTGGTACATCGAACCCACATTATAAAACATTTAGTGGACTGATGAATCAGGCCTAGGATAAACATATGAATAAAATGTGGAAAGAGGTTTAGAAAATGTCTAAATTAGACTCAAATAAGAAAATAGATAACTATGTGAGGGGGTGATGGAGTGGACCATGTAGTACAAATAACCATGGTTGAGATGGATAAAACATTTTTAGAGGTGACATTTTGGTCCGCATTTTTTTGGTGGTGTTGCCTTGTACTTCATGGTGGTTCCCTTATGTTTTGATTGGCTAATGGTGGATGTTTGGGATGACATGGAATAAAAGGAGATTTAAAAGTTTATATAGTTTGAAAATGCTTTGTAAGATAAATATCCCTCCCTTAATTACGCTATGTTCGAATCTCATTAATTCTCAAACCCCTATGTAGATAATTTTTTCAAAGAAGCAATGTCCTTGGACTTTTTGCCTTTCAAGGTTCCAAGTGTAACCATGGAGTTTGACAACTACCAGTGTAATCATAGAATCCAAAAACATCATTTACAGTCGTCAATTAATTTATTTGTCTAAAACTGTTAGCAATGTATATGTTTTTAGGGCATTATAAGTGAAGAAAAAAACTATTTTTTCTTAAATTTATTTGAAACAAATCAAGATAGGGGAAATTGTGTGTAATTTTATATTGTATAGATTAGGGATGTGCAAATAATGCAGCTACAAGAAGAAGTAAGAGCAAAGGCCCCATGAAGTAGGAATGATGAGGATAAAAAATCATCCTTAGATCTCACCCTCTGCCTTTCTGACAAGATATTTTTAAGGATTCTTAAATGCTTACCTTAAATCCCATATCTATGTTCACTAATATACAAGAGATGGTTTTTCGTACATGGACTTCTTGGGCATTCAATTATGCTTAAGGAATGGATCTTCTTAGAGAGCAATCAAATGACCTCAAGATTCCTAAATTTAATGATGTAGAATTGACAATAGATATTGTTCCCCCACCAAAGAATTCAGTTGTTTGGTATTCCCCAAGTGTATGATTCTGTATCAATCGAGAGATTAATTTTGGAGCAACAATTATTACCATCTTATCTGGACAAGGGTCTCAAAATCTTAGCAGAAGGATGTCAAGGTATATAGAGGCTATGCATGGTAGATGTAAAGAGACTTATTTATGAGGAAGTGAGAGCATTCCACAAGGATGATATGAATGGAGTTATTTGAATGGGAGGGGTATGCTACACCCTTAGCCTATAACATGTATCGAGATATGTGTGGCCAATTTGTTGCAATCATAACCTTTAATTAAGTTATATGATCATTTATATAGCTTCATATTGTTAATAAGGTTAGCCTAGGGTGTTTACATAACATAATTATGGTGTATATAAGAGGTAGTGGTTAGTGTTTGATCATCATATTGTGAATTCTATCCTTATTATAAGGTTACATAAGTTTCCCCCTTAAACCATATTAATCGTATTCTTCATTTTTTTTCTCTTATTTCAATCATTTTGTGATCTATTGTTGTGATTCTACTTTAGTGGTGTAGTGATTTCATTACAACCAAACTCCTATTTGTCCACCTCCCATTCTTTTATAGGAGCAATCTCATCTATACGAGTCCTCATGGCTCAACTCTCCCCTTCCCCTAGGGACCATGGAAAAAATTATTTATTATGTACCTTCACTATACTTGTTCTTCCTAAGATCTTGTTCATCTTGGTATCCCATTCCATCAATGTTTTTGGTATTTTTCCCTCACCAATTTACCACACCTCTTGCCTTCCCCTTCCTCTTAACATCTACTTGGTCCATGCATGAGGGGTGATTAGATTCCCATCCTAAAGCATTCAATACCCAAATATACCATCATCTTATTGATCAAAATGGGTATCTTAGTGATGAATTACCTAAACAGCTTAATTAAAAAAACTGATATTTTGCTTCTTTCAAGAAAGAATATGTTGAATCCAAAAACTCTAGTAAGTAGCTTATTAAGGATCCCTTCCACCAAACATATGATGCATGGGTCCACGCCTCTTTCATTCTCTCTATATTTCCAATGTATTCTTTTTTCCATGCATACCTTCACCCAAGATTTCTATTCCAGCCCATAACATACACTGCTAGGCATGCATGCAAGTGTTCATGGAAATTTATAAATAAAATCTCGTGTACAATGGGTTTCAAATATCCTTTTGTAACCACATTCTAGTTTGTATATCTCCTCCATCGGGAGCATTCCTTGAGAATTCCAAGGCTTGATTTTTAAACCATTATTCTACATGTTCCAGTAAAATCCTTTCTTCCATTACCACTACATCTCCATCAACTAGCGAAAAAGGGATCCCAAGAATGAGACCAAAATGTTAGGATTTTGTAATAAACCTAGGGAGGGTAATATAATGCATATTGAGGGGTAGAGTAGAGGAAAGTAATAGTATAATGAATAATAGTGAATAATATATTAGAGAAATAATTTCACATGCATAGAAAGGATGAGTGGGATAGAATAGAAGTAGTATAAATAGAGGGGCATAGACAATTGTAATGCATCCAAGAAAAATATATCAATCAAGAGTTAAGTAATCTGATAAGGAAGTAGCCCCCTCAAAGTGGCAAATATTATGGAGTTATTCCTTCCTGCCAAAAAGGAACATTATATTGTGTATATCAGTTGTAATAGGTTCTTAACATCTGGTGTCAGAGCTCTTTCTAGGGTCATTTTCATGATCTTTGTTGCAAACGTATTTTGGAGATTCATTACGTCTTGGAGGTTTTCAAAAGTTAAATCTAAATCTTTTTATCTTTTCCAAGTCAAAATTTGAAGCCAAAATCTGCTATATAAAAGTAGAGATTTTTGTTTTTGCCCTCAAAATAATAAATATTATTCTACATGTTGCTCTTAAACAAAAAATAATTGCACCAAAAATTTTATATATTTTTGTGCCTCATTTCTAGATTTCAAGAATAATTTGAATTTTTGGATTTCATTTAGTATTAAGAAAGTTATCACAATTTTAGTAACTGCTATTATTGTAGGTCAAAAAATGATTGTTCTTTTGTATGCTACTCTCAAATAGGATACATTTTCACCAAACCATTTCTATGTTTTATGCATCTTGGTTTCACCTTTCCAGAACAATTTGAATTTTTTTATTTTGTTTATTATTTTGAAGGTTATCACAGTTTTACTAACTATTATTTGTAAAAAAAAATATAAAATAAAAAAATGGAGCTTTTCATTTTATCTAGAGGAATGCATCAATTAAGCAATGTTATGAATAAATTCAGTGGTAATATGCATGCTGCTTTAGATAGATTTGAGCTTCACTCCCATAAACTAATAAAGTATGATAAGTAATTTAATGCATGTTTGGATTGGAAGAATAACTATAGCGAATGGTATAGGAATTTATTTCCTATAGTTGAAGAATATGAAGTAGAAATAATTGCATCAATAGATTTAGAGGACACTTACAGAGCATGGTATGTTGATCGCTTGGTAGAGACTAATTAATTTGGTCTTCTCTTCACCAAATCCTCCCTCCACATGACAAAAAATTATTTCCTTTTACCCTCAGATGATTCCAATAATTCTATGTTGAGGTTAGCCACTCGAACAAAAATGTGTGTTAAGAACAATGTTAAGGGGGATGGCATGTATCCTCCATTGGCTCAGTAGTTGAGCACCCTCATTCTTGCTTTGATATGCTAATAATTGTGCTTCAAATTGCACTTCAACCTTTAGTTATAGTGCTCATATTCACCTTGTTGATGTATATGGTGATATCTGAGCACATGCAAAAGAAGTGGAAGTAGAAAAGGACACATGGACTTGCCTTTATCTAGTCTTCAACCTATTTTAATATGTATGGTTGGATTTTCATTTGGTCCTCCTACTATTTCTTATCATTTTTTGAGGATGAAATATTTTTAAGGGTGATGGAATGTAATATACCTAGGGAGGGTAATATAATGCATATTGGGAACTAGTATAGAAGAAAGTAATAGTAGAATGAGTAATAGTGAATAATATATTATAAGAATAATCCCACATGCATAGAAAGGATGAGTGGGATAGATTATAAGTAGTATAAATAGAGGGTCATAAATTAGTGTAATGCATCCAAGTAAAATATATCAATCAATAATCAAATACTATGATAAGGAGGTATCCCCCTCGAAGTGGTAAGTTATTGTGGAGTTATTCCTTCCCATCAAAAAGAAATATTATATTTTTTAATCAGTATTTTGTGTATTAATTTTAATAGATTCTTAACATCATACCAGATGTTAAGAACCTCTATGCTCAAATAGACAATAACACTCATATAACTGAAATACTGCATATATTGATATAAAAATATTTTATTCTTTTTTGGTGGGAAGGAATAATTCCACAATCACTTGCCACTTTGATGGGGCTACCTCCTTATTAGAGTATTTGGCTCTTGATTGATATATTTTACTTGGATGTATTACAATAGCCTATGCCCCTTTATTTATACTACTTCTAATCTATCACACTCGTCCTTTCTATGAATATAGGATTATTCCTCTAATATAGTATTCACTATTATTCATTCTACTATTACTTTCCTATATTCTAGCCCCCAATATGCATTATATTACCCTACCTAGGTATATTACATATTTATTCATGCACACACCTAAACCATATTAAGCCACTTGCACTAGCCCAAAAAATAGCCTATTTCCTATATTGACCTATTACTTAATATTTTATGCTTAAGCACTCACTTGAGGTGCATAGAGAGATTATTGGGTCTTATTAGGTCAGTGATGAAGAGCTCATTACAAAAGTGACCATTACAACAAAATCTAAATCACTTTACATATATCAAAGAAACAAAAATATATTTTAAATATAAGGAAATCACCACATGCATGCATCACCATTCGGTAATACAAAAGATTTCCAACATAACTATCATATTCATTGATAATATAGTGGTCCATGCATCAACATGCAATATTTAGAATAGTACATGAAATCTCTAATAATGACCTAATAAGAACATACATAGATTAATACTCATTAATCAAAATAGATGACCCCCTTATAAGTGGCAAGGTGGGATTATATAGACAAACCCCACCTTTCTCTCAATGGAAACTCACAACCCTAAAACCCATTATTTACAATGAATTATTCCTATTATCCTTTCTTTTCAGTTCCTTACTTTTCACCAACTTCTTATCTAAGATACACTCAGTGGTAACCATTTGTTTAAAGGTAATTTTCCATGCACCAGTCATATGTAGAACTCCTATAGTGCTCTAATTGTGTGTGGTCCTTCATTATTATGTGCACCCTACCTTAGCTAAAACTTCAAGTAACTTCTCATCCATAAGTGTGTGCAACTCCTTAACTTAGATACCTCTATGCATGACCTTACTTAACAAAATATGGTTTCATTTATTGATTACTCTTTACTCTGGTGCTCACACAAAGTTGTCCTTAGCTAAAATTGGGGGTCAACACACACCTATAAGGTTTTGTATATTACTTAAATTATTTTCAATTATGTAAATTAATACTTTTTGACATATATTTTTAATGAGTGGTTCTCACCGTCAAAGGCACTAATATTCAAATAATGCTTAAAACCCCAACTAACCCTAAACACATATCTTTAAAGTTCACATTATTTCCTTAAAACCTTATCTATATTATAGGTGTGTTGGAATACCCTAGGGTGAGAAGGAAAACATATATTTTATAAGTTTCAAGTGTATTGGAATTTAAACGATTACCACTAAATCACGATTTAAAATAGAGACAACTCTAAATCCTATATAAATACTTTACTTATAAACTTAAAATAACATTAATTAAATGTTATTAAATTTTTGTAAAAAGTAATTAGATTATTTACATTATATTTAAATGTAATCAATTTATCCTCAATACATATAGTAAGAATACATGTCTATCTAGATTATTAACAAAAAAAGTATATTTAGCATTGTTTTGGTAAAAGAATCGATATAAAACAAAATGAAAATGTGTATGAGTATCCTTATTAGTCGTATTTGAAGGGTTATCATTAGAAGAATATTTTTGGGAAAAAAAGCATTGATTATATTTATACATATATGTTTCAAATTTCAACATGCAATCCATCATCAAGATGCCAAACATATATAAGGATTACAAACCTAAGCTCTTTATATAGATAACTTGGTGTAGTACATGATGCATATCGGGCCCACTTTAAGTAAATTATCAACATATACTAAAGTGAGGGGATATTTTTTAATTTTGTTTATTATAGGTCTCCAAACATGGCTTAAACCTAAGCTTCCATCGCTTTTAAAAACTTGGAAATGTTTGCCACTTTCCATTACCTCCCTCAACCTGTATTTGAATAAATGGTTCTCTATTACCAATGCTTTGGTGTCCTAAATGCAAATAATGTGAAAGGTTTTGGATGGGTTCCTGCTAACACTAATTTTTATTTTATGTTCTCTCCATGTGGATATCAAAGGCATACTCTTTGACTCTCATTTGAAAAGACCTTCCCATTTCTCAAATCTAAGAGACATCATAAGAACAATCAATCCTTAGACCCCATTTATTAGGGTTGGTTGTAATTGATCTTTTTTCGATCTTAAAAAACTCCTTACTTTGTTCTTTTCTAGGAAAGTATTGTTGATTTCTCTCTCCTTAGTATTTTTTAGATCTTGTAGGAGACACCTTCAATGTATGGAAGGAATGACACATGAGCATTTGTAGGGAGTTCAACCCTTGGTTTATGTCCTTGAAATTCTTTTGTTTACCTAAAATCCTTTGCAATTTTTTTCCCTTTATATACCCATTTATCTTAAATACCAAATTCAAGTGTTTAATCTCTTTTTCCAAGTGTTCCTCATTTTGAATTCCAAAAGCCCTCATGGAAAGGGTCTTGAGAACACCTACCTTTTATGCAGGGTGATGATGAGAAGATACATGCAAATACAAATATATGTGGGTACATTTCTTATAAAATATTTGTGCAAGGGAACCATCGAGGTCTTATGTGTGAGGAGAACATCCAAAAAGGTTGTTTGTTATCAGTCTCAATCTCCTTTTTGAACTTTATGCTAACAACCAAGTTGTTAATGTGTAAATAGAACTCCTCAAGTTTCTCCGAAACATGCCACCAACATAATTTAGTATCATCTACAAATTTTTTTATACCATTTTAATTTAAGTGGAAAAGATATCATTAAATTGGATTATCATTAATTTTCACTTTAAAAATAAATAAAGTTATATTTATTTTTTATTTTTATAGGTAATGGTAAAAAGGTGGGTTTTGATAGGATCCCAGAACCTTTACAAAATAATAATATATAATAGTGAAACACTATACCAAACAAAACTAAAAATAAGATGAAAAATAATAGCAACTAAAAAAAAACACTAATAATAACTAAGCTTCAGCAAAACTTTAGCAATAATTCATACAGGGAAAAGAGTAGACCAAATGACTACAATTATTCAAACGAGTCCTCCACCATATTTGAAAACTCCTTAAAATATTCAAGACTTGTTTCTTAGTGGTTTTAATATCATCCATGCTCTCCTTCTTCTTGGCTTCTATATTTTTCTTATTGCCTTTGGTCATTTTGCAAGGTCTGTCAGTGTTATCTTCTTTAAACCTTTTCTTGAGCTTTTCCTGCTCCATCTTGATACTCAGTTCTACTTTATTGATGTCCCTCAGTCCCCCCTCTTTAGTTTGACCCTACCCCATCTTCTAATTTTTGTAAATACTCTCATCATTATCTCTCTCCTTCCTGAGGATATCCTCTAGTGATGGATTCAACAAACTTAGAGGGTTTTTCCTGTCATGTTATACCCAGATTTTGAATTCATGATTTTTTTAAAATTTTGGTTCCCACTTGAAGAAATCGGAGTTTGGCACTAGATCAACTGGGCCTCACAAATGTAGTAGCTCTTATGCATGATTCACTTGAATAAATTTCAGTTTGGAGAAATCAAGTACCATTTGCACCTCAATTGTGCAATTAGGTACAGATTATATGTTTTATCATATATTTCACATTAGAACTTTATTTTGGTTCTCATTTTATGTGTTGTATATCTATTATCTATGGGATCATCTTTCCTTTAGAAATTAGATTCCCAAAGTGTATATATTCGTCACCAGAGATCCAAAACTTTGGATCCAAGAAAGATGAAGGGCCAATTAGGTGAAAATTATTTGTTTCATCATAAATTGCACATCTAATCTCCATTTTGGTTCTCATTTGATGCATTATATAGTTATCATCTGTGGGATCATCTTTTCCTCAGACATCAAAGTCCCAAAGTGTATATATTTTTCACACTAGAGATCCAGAAAATCGAAGCCTGCAAGGACAAAGAGCAAATCATGTGTAAATTCTCTATTTCAACATAGCCTTCACATCTAGTCTCTATTTTGATTCTCATTTTATTCAGTGGATAAATATTTCCTAGGGTATTATCTTTGGTTCAAAGCTCAGAGTCTGAAAGCTCATATATTTTTCACACTACAGATCCAAAACTTCAGAGCTAGCAAGGATAAAGGACTAATGACGTGAAAATTATTTGTTTAGACATAACATTCAAATTTTTAATCTATTTTGGTTATATTTTGATGTGTTGGATAAATATTTTCTAGGGGATCATTTTTTCTTTAGATCTCATATTCCTAAAGCTCATAGTTTTTTCACATTAGAGATCCAGAACTTTAGAGCCAGTAGGGATGAAAGGCCAATCAGATGTCAATTATCTATTTTGGAACATATTTTACATCCAAACCCCATTTTAGGTCTCATTTTATTATTTGAAAATATATTTTCATAAATATCATATTTTATTTTGACATTAGGGGTCCAAACTTCATATTTTTTGCACAAAATTGAACTAGAGATCTAAAACTCTCGAGGATGAAAAAATGGAACTTACAAGGCCATCCAAATAGACTTCATGGCCATGATAGATGTACACATTCCAAGGACATATTAACATATCTCATGTCCATTATGAATGTGCATGTTCTAGGACCATTCAAATGGACCTTGTGGATGCACCAGATGCATAAAGGAAAAAATTTAACATCTTGTTTTGGCCATAACTTTTGTGTCTAGACTCTATTTTAGATCTCGTTTGAAGAATTGGAAAGGTATTGAAATAATCTATTAAATGATGTAAAATTTATCTTTTGATAATAAAAAATTGGTTGTAAAATAAATAAGTATAAATTTTGTCCCAATGGCACATCATGATCACTTTCAATGCTAATTCTTTGTTTGGCCATATCTTTCACATCTAAAATCCATTTTGGCTCCCGTTTGAAGCATTAAAAATATTCTAAAATAGTAAATCCAATGATTTAAATTTTTTTATCCTTATGGAATTTTTTATGGATCCAATTCTTATATTCCTCTTTGCATAACCCAGTTTCATATATTAGGGTGTGGCCTATACTATTTCTAGAATCTATCGCCTAATGGCAAGGATTAGTGGGCCCATGTAATCACCTAAAAGTGGTATTTGAGTGATAATAGTGCTACTTGTGACAATTTATTCCTATATTAACCTTAGACCTATCTTAGAGCCTTTTATCACACTTCTACATCCTTTATGCAGACCCCAGGCATCCCTAGTCAGCTAAAACATAGTCTCATACTTTTCTTCCTAGATTTTGGCCCTTCATGCCCAATAGACTAGTAGTTAGACAATAGTGACACATTAAGAACACCAGAGCCACATGGCACTTGTATCCCCAAAATGTCATTAATTTCCCTTATCTTATTTCTCCCAAACAAGTATATTTTCAAAATTTAAACCCTCTTAAGGTTGACCTAAGCATATTTTATTATTTATACAAGCTACAAAACACTTTAAATATATGAATTTTAGACCTCTATCCACTAGATGGAAAATAAATACAAAATACCTATTCAAACATGAAATAAGTTGAGTAAAATCAAGGTTACTAATCCCTATTATGCCCTACTTCTATATACTACCATCTACAATTTCCCTAAGTCCATATTTTTCAAATTTATAATCTCAAGCACACTTAAGGCATTCAAGAAAAATATCATTCTAGCATCACTTACACTTGTACCAGCACTTAGGTGGGGATAACTGCATCGAGCTTGATCCCACCTCAGAGTATTGCTATGTAGGCAACTCTCTTCATAGTGGGCGTGTTTAGGATGTCCAACCTATACTACTAATGAAAACACATTTTCGGCTCATACCCTACTTTCAAGGAGGATTAGGGTTAACATCGTAAATCAACTATTGTAGGAACAAACCAAAGTTTTAGACTTCGTGCACATAGGAATAGAACCCAAAAACATAGGTGTAGGTACACCTAGAATTTAGGAATAGTCCTGCATAAAAGACACTAGTGCCATTTTTAGGACACTAGAGCCACATGGAACTACTATCCAAGTGTGGTGCTACTATCTAGGAGAAATTCTAACTAGGGATATGATTGATGACACTCAGACCTATTCATAAATTAGTTTTTAACACTAAGATATTTTATGTCAAGTGTTTTCTAGATAAGTATTTATTTACACATATTTATTACTATTTTTATAAATTCAAAGCAAGTCAAAATATATAACAAATTAGTGGTTAGTTATTGCATATTATTTCACTTATTTAGACTACTTGTCCCTTTAATCAGACATAAGATTTACATAGCTAAACCCTAAAAGGTTAAAACATTTGGTGAACCCGACTTACTTCAAATATTGCACAAAACCTTAACGCTAGATTACCCTAGGGTTCACATTTATAGCATTTACTTAGTCTTAATTTATAGCTTATTACCATGATTATCATGATGGAGGCCATCTTTCACTTCATAGTACAAAGCCTTGTAATTTGTTTAGCATGTTTATTACCAACTATTTGTAAAACATTACACATGTATGTTACTCCTATCATGAATTTGGTTATAGCCAAGATTATTTTACACCTCAGTCCTCCATCATGTGAGTCTCATTTTTCTATGAATCATTACTAAATGGCTCACTTTCAGTTACCTCTAGTTATTACTAGATGACAGAGGGTTCAAAGGACTCTTTTTATTCTACCTCTACCTAGACCACTTGATTATCTATGCTCCCATCATGCCTCTACTACTCGCCCACAATAAATAGTAGATCACGTGGTCTAAGCTATCACTAGGTGGAACATGGTGTCTCCTCAGCCTATACAGGAGCAATGTAACCCTACCATCCATCTTTGTCCCCATCACACTAAAATAGGACCTAGAGATCAATAACAAGAATTTGATATAGTGGATCAGTTGAGAAATACATCATCCAAAATATCGATATTATAATTACTTTAAAAAGTAACAATTTTCAAAGATATTATTTTTTAAACCCTTAATCACTCATCCATGCCTCATGATACCGAGACATCTTATTTTGCATCTATCATGAACACTATAAAAGATGTGGAGGATGTGATATATTTTTCCAATGAGGACTTGCCTTCACAGTCAGTAATTGATCAGAATTTATTGATTTTCATACAATCTCAAATCAATAACACAGTCATTAACTAAGTTCTCATCAACAATGGATCAAGACTCAATATATGTAACCTCACATTTATACAAACCATGGGGGTTCATATAGCATTTATTCAAAAGACATAAGAATATTTGAGGGTTTGATGAGATTCCTAAATAAACATTATGTTCAATTACATTGGACATCACAGTGGGACCAAAAACCTTACCTACACACTTTCAGGTGATGACAAATCATTTAAAATCACTTACTACTCAAGAGACTTGGATACATACTATGGAGGTTGTACCTTCCACTCTTTATAGATACATCAAATTTTTGCATGATGGGTACCTATAGACATGTCCAGTAGATAATCAACCATTTAGATATTACATACTCACCAAGCCTCCTACCCCTAGTACATCATTAGATGGGACACCTCATGCTCTCATCAAATCCCCACCTCACAAGATTCCCATTGAACAAATGCATCCATATGAGGTGGGAGAGACTAGTAAGACTATTCATATACCATCTCCAAAACTTTATACAACACAATTACCCTCACATATGATAGAGGAATGTCAGGATCTTGCTCCCCAATAAGAGAACATATGATTACCTCTTGTATTAGCAACTAAACATGGAATTTAACGAGAAGTAACAAGTAACTAGAAATATGAAACAACACAGGAATATGAGAGACAATACACAATTGTATTAATAATCACTCAGAAGAAAATACAATAAAGAAGATGCGACTTCTTCTTCCACCTCAAAGGCTCACCACACCTCAAGACCTTCTTCCCTCTCTCTCTCGGTCCCAATAATCAGCTCCAATACATTATTGATGTTCACCTCCACCAGTCAGAAACAATGCTGCCAGTGTACCAAGTACACAACCATACTCCAAGTAGATCTCCCGCTCTCTGCTGCTACCTGCAAATCACCAGACTTTACTCACCATTGTAGATCTCCAAAAGAAGCCATGCACACCTGCTGACCAAGATCATAAAAACACGAAGAACCCTTCTGATTCTCCAAACCAGCACCCACACTTGGTACTGTGGCACTAGGAGGAACACACCATTGCTCTCCTCTCTCAGAAGGAGCTTATTTTACTCTCTTACTCTCTAGCACTATCTTACAATACAACCCATGAGTCTATATATAGATCTCATGCTTACAATAATTAGATGCGCAACTCAAGACTACAACTAGCCTTTAACATGCAAACTAACAGTCCAAAAATAGACTCTCTGGTATCAACATGCAAACTGCATGTTCATGCACAGGCTGCCGACGTCAGCTCCTCCCTGACCAATGTCGGCCGATTGGTAACCGATGTCGGTTGCTTCTTCACTGCTATCTGACCGACGTCGGTTGATCAGACTGACATCGGTTGCCCTGCAACTCTCCACAACCTCCGTAACCTCCGTAACCTCTCTTGTTTACATCCTGGTGAAGCTTTTAGCTCCACAACTTAACAAGGAATAGACTCTCACGATATAAACATCTTCACCCAGGGTAGATGATGAGATTCTTACAGCACAGTTACCACTACTTGTTAATTTAGAAGAGGTTTACATTCATAATTCTAACATAGATTCATAAGAACTACAGATGAGGATCAACCACCTATAGATATGGATGATTATTTATACGAATTAAGTTTTACACTAGTGGTCCCATGAGAGTACAAAGATAATTTAAAGGCATTCATACCTCACCCTACACTAGTACCACCACTTGTTTAGGATCCTATAGCTATAGGTTCTCATACTCAGCTAAATTAGCAATAGATCCTTTGAACCATTCAATATATATGGTTATATCCGTGGATACTTAATTAGTCATACAAATTCAAGCAAGGAGTCCAGACGATAGACCACACTAGATCTTATAGATACTACTTGATAGAGGATATTACCCACAGTTTGACACAAATTAGTTAGTAGATTGTCACTATAGGAAGGTAAACCCTTTTGCCACTTTCATAGACTCAGGACATGATACAGACACATATTTGGCATTACAACATAAACTAAATAAATTTAAGGCTTAGGGTACTATCTAGATTATACATCCTCCACCTCCACAAGCACAACCACCATCATCGATACGATCTCCTTCATAGATACAAGTACCATGATAGAGTCATCATTGACACAAATATTCACAAAATGATCCATTGACTATATAAATTTTTGTAGTAAAAATATACACTCCCCATATGGCTATAGATGAGGATTCTAATCCTAATACTTTCACTTTGGCATTTTTACACCACATTGGTTATCAGGAGAGTGAGTTACAACATGTTATACATTGTCAGGATTGCATTGGAATATTACACTATCAGTTGAATGTAACCCCAAGGTGGCCAATACATTATTATTCATTTTGAGCAAGGACACTCATTCATAGGTTGCACTTGGTAGTACACAGTCACAAGTGATGGATGCCATAGTTGATTGGTTAGATAGATGCTTAAAATTCATTCTTGATGATCACATGGTTTGCATCTTACATGATGACATAGCTAAGAACCATAGGTTTCACACAAATACTCTATAGTCTAATGTGGTTTACCCTGGGACCATGTGAGAGGCATCTTACACAATTGAGCAACATGCCATTTGGATGCATAGACTCTAGACTCATGCCAAGGATAATGCTCCATTGATGCATACAGATTGGTATGATGACCATGAAGATGATGACTTATTTGAGTTTGGACAGATTCAATATCTGATAATAGATGATCATCCATCAAATCTACTGTTTGATTATCCACATCCCATGGATATGCTCTTGGGCTCATAGAGACATTGCACTTTTCTTGTATACTATTTCATTTACATTTCTAGTATTTAATTGTACATACTTTCTTCTCTCTTGCTCCTTGTACATAGTTTATTTTAATTTAATTGTACATAACTTATTTCCAAAACATACAAAAATAATATAACATTTCAAAAACACAAAAACATTCAAATAATTGCTCAAAAACACAAAATTTATAGATTGTATGCATTGTTATGTTTACATTTCTTATAATTGCCATACATTACATATGCTAGCTATCTTAGTATAGTCAATTTTATCATACATACATGCTTCACTTGTTATTATCAAATGCTTTCAAATTGCTTACAAAACTTAGGTCCACCACACTAATCTAGACTTGTTATCATCTACCCACTGGGGGCATATACACCGATTCATAATTATTCATTTGATACATCTGGCCACTTGGGGGCATCTTATACATAGTTTCTAAGATTAGGTTCTATACTTATATTCTATACATTCTAGTTTGATGCATTGATATATCTTGATATTGATCATTGCTACTCATACTCAGTTTTTTTGCCAACTATTACTACTTTAAACTCAACATATGTACATTCTCACTCTTACATAGATTTGTAATATATTCATGCATGATTTCATTTATAGCTTTCCTAGTTTAGAATTGATTGTATTCTTTATGCTTCTTATATTTGAGGGCATTTGAATATTCCATTTTTATTTAACTCTATGCCACTTCTATTCACGTATGCCTTGGACATGTGCCCATGTCCCTTGTGTGTGTTTTCCTGACTGTGTATGCAGACATTTGAACATGTCCTTATATGTGGCTCTAAGCCAACTTATTTGTTGTTTGCATATGTGGACATTTAAACATGTCTTTATATGTCTTCTATTCTCAGATTTAGTGACATGTGCCCATGTCCCTTGTATTGTGGTCCCTTGGCCTATTTTTGCATGCCTTGTGTGTTTTGTATTCATGCTTTCTTGCATGCATCATGGCCATGACACTTTTCTTTGATTGTTACACACACCAATTTTTGATGACATGAGGTACCTTATGCATCTTCCCTTCCTACTTGGGTGTCATGATGGACATCATGCCCCACCCCCAGGTAATTACTTAGAGTTGTTATATAAAGACATTACACTTTGCTTTTACATTGTTTCATTTGCATTTCTAGTATTTACTTGTACATACTTTCTTCTCTCTTTCTCCTTGTACATAGTTTATTTTCATTTGCTTGTACATATCTTATTTCCAAAAAATACAAAAATAATATAACATTTCAAAAACATAAAAACATTCAAGTAATTACTCAGAAAACACAAAAATTATAGATTGTATATGTTGCTTGTTTACATTTCTTATATTTACTAGACATTACATATGTTAGTTATCATAGTATAGTCAATTTTATCATATATACATACTTCACTTGTCCTTGTCAAATTCTTGAAAATTGCTTATAGGACTTAGGTCCACCGCACTGATATAGACTTGTTATCATCTACCCATTGGGGGCAAATACATTGATTCATAATTATTCATTTGATACATCCACCCAGTTAGGGGCATTTTATACACAGTTTTTATTATCAGGTTCTATACTTACATTTTATACATTCCAGTTTTATGCATTGATATATCTTGATAATGATCATTGCTACTCATACTTAAATTTTTTTTATGACTATTACTACTTTAGACTCAACATAAGTACATTCTCTCTTATATAGATTTGTACTTCATTCATGCATGCTTTCATTTATAGCTTTCCTAGTTTAGACTTGATTGTATTCTCTATACTTCTTATATTTGAGGGCATTTGAATATGCCACTATTCTTTGGCTCTATGCCACTTCTATTCATGTATGCCTTGGACATGTACCCATGTCCCTTGTGTGTGTTTCCCTGAGTATGTATGTATACATTTGAACATGTCCTTCTATGTGGCTCTAAGACAACTTGTTTGTTGCTTGGATATGTGGATATTTGAACATGTCCTGGTATGTCTTCTATTCTCAAATTTAGTGATATGTACCCATGTCCCTTGTATTGTGGCCCCTTATCCTATTTTTAGGTGCCTCATGTGTTTTGTGTGTATGATTTCTTGTATGCATCATGGCCATGACACTTGTCTTTTCTTGTTACACACATTAGTTTTTGATGCCATGAGGGACCTCATGCATCTTCCCTTTGTACGTGGGTGCAATGATGGACATCATGTCAAACCCCCAGGTAATTACTCATATTTGTTGTTATATAGAGACATTACACTTTGTTTTTATATTGTTTCATTTACATTTATAGTATTTACTTGTACATACTTTCTTCTCTCTTGATCCTTGAACATATTTTATTTTCATTTGATTATACATAGCTTATTTCCAAAAAATATAAAAATAATATGACATTTCAAAAACATAAAAATATTCAAATAATTACTTAGAAAACACATAATTTATAGATTGTATGTATTATTATGTTTACTTTTCTTATATTTTCTAGACATTACATATGTTAGTTATCTTAGTATAGTCAATTTTATCATACATGCATGCTTCACTTGTTCTTATCAAATGCTTGCAAATTGCTTACAAGACTCAGGTCCACCTCACTAATCTAGACTTGTTATCATCTACCCACTGGGGGAATATATACCGATTCATAATTATTCATTTGATACATCTACCCACTTTGGGGCATCTTATACACAGTTTCTATTATCAATTTCTATACTTACATTCTATACATTTTAGTTTTATGCATTGATATAACTTGATATTGATCATTGCTACTCAATCATATTTTTTTTCCAACTATTACTATTTTAGACTCAACATATGTACATTCTCACTCTCACATATTTTTGTACTACATTCATGCATGCTTTCATTTATAGTTTTTTCTAGCTTAGACTTGATTGTATTCTCTATGCTTCTTATATTCGAGGGCATTTAAATATGCCAATGTTCTTTGGCTCTATGCCACTTTTATTCATGTATGCCTTGGACATGTGCCCATGTCCCTTGTGTGTGTTTTCCTGATTATGTATGCAGACATTTGTACATGTCCTTCTATGTGGCTCTAAGCTAACTTGTTTGTTTCTTGCATATGTGTACATTTGAACATGTCCTTGTATGTCTTCAATTCTAAGATTTAGTGACATGTGCCCATGTCCCTTGTATTGTGGCCCCTTAGCCTATTTTTGTATGTCTCATGTGTTTTGTATGTATGTTTTATTGTATGCATCATGTCCATGACACTTGTCTTTGCTTGTTACACACACTAGTTTTTGATGTCATGAGGGACCTCATGCATCTTCCCTTTCTACTTGAGTGTCGTGATGGACATCATGCCCCACCCCTAAGTAGCTACTCAAATTTGTTGTTATACACATTGATTACATCTATCTTAACACTTTTGTGCAATGATAGACACAATATACATCTTACATTACATACTTATGTTTATATTCTCTTACATTTTGATGTTGTGTTTGCACATTATATTGGATTGTCATGTAATAATCATATATGTTTTGGCTAACACATTTTACAGAGCTATTTCTTTTGAGGATAGTTCTTGCACATGTCAACAACTACCCTCAAAAGAGGGAGCAGTCATAGGGGTTTGTCACAAAGATCAAGCTCCTACATTGTATTCACAAAACATTTTTCATCACACAGACTTAATTTTAAAAAATTAGACATAGGCAAAACGCATGAAAAAATAGGGAATCATAAATCAATACAATGACTAAGATTTTAGGCCAGATAGACATTAGTGCCCAGATAGGAATACTAGTGCCACATGGCACTACTGTCTAATACATGGTGCTACTATCTAGTAACCCCAATTTTAAGGCAGTTTAGATTAGCTAGAATAGTAAACTAGGTACAATACACGTTTTCATAGATATAGTTACAAGTTTGATAGTTATGCTCATATTCACACTAGTTTAGCTCAAATTCATATTAGTTTCTTAGATTAGGGGCATCATGCATGGCATGATCATTCCCATATTTAGTTTAGATACTCATATATAGATATTAAAACGTAGTCCAGAATTAGTATACTCATATATCAAATTGGGGGCATGTGCGTAGCACATTATTTCCATAAACTTAGTTACACATAGGTTGATCAGATGGAATGGCAAACTCCATGTCATTCTCTACATTGTATGTGCTTGACATCATATTCTATGTTGTCACTAGTTTCATGCCTTACTCCATTTGTAGTGGTTGTCATTCCTGAGTGGCCTTGAGTTGCCTAATATACCCGAGTGGCTATGGAGCTAACATACATAGTTAGATATTCCCAGTTAGATATTTTTAGAAATTTGTGTAGTTCAATTTTAGATGCATCTATTACACATGGGTGGGCAATGATGGATTCATAAACTAACTGAGTTCTTGAGCCACCCACATATTAGGATTAAGCAAATTATCAGCTCAGTCCAAGTTATTCAATGATTTGATCACTATATACACGTAAACACATAGGTTTTCACTAGGTTCATGTATTAGCTTGTGTACCTAATAAGGTGTATTCATTCCTTTCTTCTTTCCCATCTCTTTACTTAGTTTTACTCAGTTACTTTGTGATGTCCCTTACTTAGGGGCTCTCTTATCTGCACAAAAAGCTCTGATACCACTGTGATGTCCCTTACTTAGGGGCTCTTTTTCTTCCTACAAAAGCTCTGAAATACTGTAATATCCCCTTCAATCAGGGAATATAGAAACATATAAAGCTCTGAACAAGATACAATTTGTAGAATAGATTCAAACATGCAGTAACAAATCACAGATCTTATCATTCATCCAGCTGATTACAATAGATGTCCTTTCTTATGCAAATCAAAGAATATTACAGATATGGTCTTAAAACCCTGAAATTATGCAAACTGGGAATAAACTTGCAATTCTGGAAGTCTCGGCCTGCTGTGTCGAACACACAGTCGCCGGCGTCGGTCGATATCTCACCGTCATCGGTCACTGTCGATCAGATTTCTGCCGACGTCGGTCTTCAGTCGACCGATGTCGGTCACTGGAAGCCCTTTCTCGACCGATGTCGGTGCCTGAACAGCTCTGAACGAACCTGTACAGACGTGGTACGGCCGCCAACCTGTCTCTTCTCAACCCCTGATTGCTGAACAGCCTGATCTCACGAATATAGATTCTAACACAAGATCTATCTCTGTATAACTTATTGGATCAAAACTATATAAATAAAATACCTGGAAAGCTCTGTGATAAACTTCTGTGTGAAGTTATCTCTCAACCCTGGAATTTTGTGATAACTTCTGGATGAAGCTATCTCTCAGATCTGTATCTCTGTGATAACTTCTGGATGAAGCTATCTCTCAATTTGGCAATAAATCAGTTGATATCTCACAGCCTCTAAATCACACACAATGAAGAGGGAACGTTCTCCACTGCAATAGAATCCTGGAACCCTTGGCTCAGTCTTCACAGAAGAATTTCTTCAAAATCAATATCAATAATCTATGCATAATCCATAATGGCCTCCATGTGAAACCCTTATACCCTCAAAAGATATGCTTGCCCTAATTAGGGTTTTCTTAAATTAGCATTAGGGTTTCTAATTTAAAATTAGAGCAAATAATTAATAATTAATAATTAATTATTAATGAGACCAAATAATTAATATTTGATTAAATCAATCAAATATTAATATCTCCCTCAATATACGTCGGATCCTCAAACTGATCGAAGCAAGTGAATCAGGGAGTGATTCCGCACATGACCATACCAAAATAAAGGTGCTCCACTGCATATCAAATATCCCTAAAAAGTAGGAGCTCAGGCCCAATGCATCTGAAATACCCTGAATGCAAACCAAATGTAGAAATTCTGTGAATCAAAGTCAATCCAAGCTCCATTATGACCCTCTATCCATCCTATTAGCCTACGAAGGTCGTATAATAGGCTAATCATCAAGACTGTCAATGTCCATGAAAAAGGGGACATGACAATCCGCCCCTCCGGAAATTACTTGTCCCCAAGCAATCTCGAAACAATGAACTACTCGATCCACCTGGATCCCAAGGAAAAAGTTGTGTAACATCCATCATGTCACCAATCAACCCATGCAAATAAATCATCAACATCAACAGCATCAACAGTATCAAAATCAGCAACTGAAAAACTGCACTCGACACCCAAACAACTATCTAAAGACCAACTGTAGATGTCGGTAGAAGAAACCATTCTGAGGGACTCAAGCCAACTAAAATATCAACCCTGTCAAAATTCAAGTCCCTATCTAACTGATACTCACACCCAACTGGACCGTGGATATGACAATCATTGGTCCCTGAGTCACTGACACCAAAACTAATCTCTAGATGCAAAGAAGAATAAGGAGCATACCTCACCGTATGATGCTGGTAAGAACCCCCAAACTCTGCGTTTGGCTCACTATTGCCAAACTGGGACTCAATGGATGGCTCCAATCTCGGCTCAACATACATCACCTCAACATCCCTGTAAGGTAATATAGTAGAAAGGGTTCGTAAAATCTCCTCACCCAATCTGTTAATAGCACTAGAACCTCGGACAAGAACACCTTCTGTCATCTTATGTGAGTCCAGACGAACACCGGCACTATCCAGCAAATACTCCATGAATGGTTTAGTGCAGTAGAAATTATATGTGGAAGCATCAACATACTCCCCCACACACCCCAACTGATCTCTCTGTAAAGGTGGCACAACCAACTGTACCACACTATCATCCGTGTAAGAATAATCAATCTGGAGACTCGACTCCACTGGTATCTCAAACTCATCAGAATCAGGTACTCCCAAATCCTGAACATGTGTATCAGCATCATCAACATGCTCCTCAGCAACAACTGCAGGAATGTACTCATCACCAACCACCTCAATATACAAATGATCCTCCATACTTTGTAAATCAACTCCAAAGCTCATATCAACAGATGAAGTATCAACAACTATAGCATCACTGTCTAACTCTTCCATACGGAAAGAAACAATTGGTGAAACTAAGTCCTCAAAACTATCCACTACATTCTCCTGAGTATCATCTGCAATAATAGGATCCTGGGACTCTGCTACAATCTCTGCCATAGTTGAGACATCATCAACCCTCAGTGCACTAACATCTGAGCACACCTCTACACTCTGAGTGCAAGCACCTAACTCATCCTCATCTTCACTATATCCTATCTCATAATCATAATAATTATGGGACATGCTGCTCTCTTGTCTAAGTGATCTGTAGTGCTCTCTCCTCAGCTTGACAAAACGATCAAAGGTTGTCCTCTCTTGAACATGAGGAGGTAATAAGTCCCACTCATCATTCGTTGTCATATACCGTGTGGGTTTGTTTTTGGATGAAGGATATGAAAGAGATTCATTCAACCTCTTCAAACTGAGTTCCAATTTCCTCATATCATAGTCCCACCGACTCTGAGTATATGAAGTCATCATGGATACTTTGCTGATTCAAGCTACCCAAACTACCCAACAAGATGGCAAGACATTAGCTCTGATACCACTGTGATGTCCCTTACTTAGGGGCTCTCTTATCTGCACAAAAAGCTCTGATACCACTGTGATGTCCCTTACTTAGGGGCTCTTTTTCTTCCTACAAAAGCTCTGAAATACTGTAATATCCCCTTCAATCAGGGAATATAGAAACATATAAAGCTCTGAACAAGATACAATTTGCAGAATAGATTCAAACATGCAGTAACAAATCACAGATCTTATCATTCATCTAGCTGATTACAATAGATGTCCTTTCTTATGCAAATCAAATAATATTACAGATATGGTCTTAAAACCCTGAAATTATGCAAACTGGGAATAAACTTGCAATTTTGGAAGTCTCAGCCTGCTGTGTCGAACACACAGTCGCCGGCGTCGGTCGATATCTCGCCGTCATCGGTCACTGTCGGTCAAATTTCTACCGACGTCGATCTTCAGTCGATCGATGTCGGTCACTAGAAGCCCTTTCTCAACCGATGTCGGTGCCTGAACAGCTCTGAACGGACCTGTACGGACATGGTACAGCTGCCAACCTGTCTCTTCTTAACCCCTGATTGTTGAATAGCCTGATCTCACGAATATAGATTCTAACACAAGATCTATCTCTGTATAACTTATTGGATCAAAACTAAATAAAGAAAATACCTGGAAAGCTCTGTGATAAACTTCTGTGTGAAGTTATCTCTCAACCCTGGAATTTTGTGATAACTTCTGGATGAAGCTATCTCTCAGATCTGTATCTCTATGATAACTTCTGGATGAAGCTATCTCTCAATTTGGCAATAAATCAACTGATATCTCACAGCCTCTAAATCACACACAATGAAGAGGGAACGTTCTCCACTGCAATAGAATCCTGGAACCCTTGGCTCAGTCTTCACAGAAGAATTTCTTCAAAATCAATATCAATAATCTATGCATAATCCATAATGGCCTCCATGTGAAACCCTTATACCCTCAAAAGATATGCTTGCCCTAATTAGGGTTTTCTTAAATTAGCATTAGGGTTTCTAATTTAAAATTAGAGCAAATAATTAATAATTAATTATTAATTATTAATGAGACCAAATAATTAATATTTGATTAAATCAATCAAATATTAATATCTCCCTCAATATACGTCGGATCCTCAAACCGATCGAAGCAGGTGAATCAGGGAGTGATTCCGCACATGACCATACCAAAATAAAGGTGCTCCACTGCATATCAAATATCCCTAAAAAGTAGGAGCTCAGGCCCAATGCATCTGAAATACCCTGAATGCAAACCAAATGTAGAAATTCTGTGAATCAAAGTCAATCCAAGCTCCATTATGACCCTCTATCCATCCTATTAGCCTACGAAGGTCGTATAATAGGTTAATCATCAAGACTGTCAATGTCCATGAAAAAGGGGACATGACATACTTCTTTATTCAGCATAGTCTTTCACTTTTGATATCTCTTAAGTAAAGACGGATTTATGCATGTTTCATTATAGGTTATGCTTTGGATTATGCTTCACATATGCAAACCTAACTTCACATACTCAGACTTAGCTACACAGGTTTCACTTCCTAGGTAAGTCTAAGTATGATTCTTTTTACTTTACACTAGTCATTTCACTTTGTTGCATTTCTAGCATAAAAGGGGGGGGGAGGGAGGCACGGGGGCGCAGGCAAATGTAATCACCTAAAAGTGGTATTTGAGTGTTAAGAGTGAAACTTGAGACAACTTAATCCTATCTTATAATTAGACCTATCCTATAGCCTTTTATCACACTTTTATAGCCTTTGTGCAAACCATAAGCATCCCTAGTCAGCTAAAACATAGTCTTAGACCTTCATTCCTAGTAACTAGACCTTCATGCCGAGTAACCTACCAACTGGACATTAGCACCACATTAAGGACACTAGAGCCACATGGCACTAGTGTCCCCAAAATGGCACTAATGTCCCTTTTCCTAACTCCCCTAAACATATATATTTTCAAAATTTAAACCTTCCTAAGGTCAGTCTAAGCATATTTTATTATTCACATAAGTTATAGAACTCTATAAATACATGACTTTTAGACCTCTATCCACTAGATGTAAAATAGATGTAAAAGATCTATTAAAACACACAACAAGTTGAGTATAAAAAAGGTTATTAATCCCTATTCTACCCTACTTTTGAATACTACCATCTATAACTACCCTAAGCCCAAATTTTCTAGATCTTCAATCTCAAGCACACTCAAGGCATTCAATACCACTATCATTCTAACATCACTTGCACTTATACTGATACTTAGGTGTGGAGAACAACATCAGGCTTGATTCCTCCTCAAAGTATTGGTATGAAGGAAACTCTCTACATAGCGGGGTGTTAAGGATGTCCAGCCTATCCTTCTAACGAACACACATTTTTAACTCATGCCCTACTTGCAAGGAGTATTAGGGTTAACATCATAAATCAACTATTACAAGCATAATACAGAGTTTCAAACTTTGTGCATGAATCAATAAAACCTAGAAACACAGGCATAGGTACACCCAAAATTTAGGAAAAGTCTTGCACAAAGGACACTAGTGCCATTTTCAAGATACTAGAGCCACATGGTGCTACTATCTAAGTGTGGTGCTACTATCCATGAGAGGATCTAACACAAGGATCCAGTTATCAACACTTAGACCTATTTGTGTAACACTCAAGTCTTCCATGTCAGGTGTTTTTTATATAAGTATTTACTTGCACATATTTATTATTATTTTTAGAAAGTCAAAGCAAGTCAAAATATGTAAAAAATCAATGGTTATTTATTGCATAATATTTCATTGATTTAGACTATTTAACCCTTTAATCAAACATAGGATTTACATAACTAAACCCTAAAAGGTTAAAACATCCCACTTGGTGATTTATTTGAGTCACTGTTGAAAAATAAATGTAAAATAAAATAAAATAAAAAGAATACGAAAGGTCAAAGTGATAATATGAAATGTCAAAGTGAGAATACGAAAGGTCATTCCATCCTCTTATGTGTTATAAATAGGATAAATGACAATTGTAAAAGGGGTACTTCTTTATTTTAAGCTCTTGGGGGAGAGTTAGCTACTACTTTGTATGTGAGCTATAAAAAATTTTATACTTGAGCAACATAATGCAAGTAAGCATGTGATATCAATATTTGGCTCCATGAGTTTTGATGCTTTTTATTTGTGAATTTTTTACTTCTATTCATAGATAGAGTATCCATTAAAATATTACATTTTTCTTGGTTGTGTGAAACTCATGGTATTTATAAACTTTGTGTTGAAACACTTGTGTATGGGATTTGAATCAAGTGTACTCGACCAAAATTTTGAGGATACTTTGTGCTTCCAAGCAAGCCTTTTAGGCTCATTACATATGTTATTTATAGTTCTATTTTGAGAGGAAGAATTCCAACCACTTCATTCAAATCCTAGTTATTTTTTTTCCAAAGAAAAAATCATAACTTGATTCATTGGAAAAGGTTACATCATGTAAATGCACAAAGCATTGAGGATAAATATCACGTAAAAAAACCCCAAGTGCCAAAATGAGTCAATACAACAAGCAACACCAATAGTAAGATAAACAACAAAGTTGATAAAGAAGGTAGAGATAATATCCAACTAGATCATAGACTAGGTATTAATGGGAGATATATCCCATATAATCTTCTATTCTACCCTTTTTGCCTCTCTTATTATTAGAGGGATCCACTATGACTATCTGTAAATTTGAAGTCTGAGAATCTGGATGAGTATATGCATCTTGAATTTTTGGATCTGAATAGGTTACTAGTTCCTTATCAGAGTTGGAGCTCTCTATTTCATGGGATCTCTTCACCCCCATTATTAGGGTCCCATTTAGATTAATCCCCATAGATGGATTCTAATAATCTCCTCTCTCCATCGTAGTATGCATAGATGCCTCCACTTATGTATCATCTTCTCCATTTTTGTTATTTTCTGTCTTTATTGAATGCTAAAATTCAACATCATGTTCTTCTTCATCATCCACTAACACTTGTGTTGGATAAATCCAACTTTTGAATGTCATTTTTGTCCCTTTTTTATTAGGGGGATGAGCTCGTGCCTGGAGATATGTAGCTTCTAGGTGTCATGGTAGTTTACAATTTCTACATCAAAAAGTTGTGTTCTTATAATCCAACTCTTGAATGTGTTGACATTTCCCACATTTTAGTATGAATTTATCTTGTAGGTATTTTCTAATATCTAAATCTACATAGATTCATGCATAAGTATACAACCTTGCAAGTATTCTCCCAGCATTACTTTTGATATAGGTACCAAGGAAGTTACCTATTTCATCTAAAACACACGCAAAATGTATAGGTAGATTCGGTAGCTAAACCCAAACTCATAGTTTGGTAACTAATAGAGAATTTGGATCAAATTCTAGAAACCATGGAGTCATGAAGAGCCCCACATTTCCCCAAAACCAAGGACCATTTGTAAGGAATCTTTGATAATATTCCTCTTCAATAAAGTGAACAACAAAAAAGCCTTTGGAACAAAGAATGATCTCACACTCTTTTGTCCATGTTTTATGTATCCAATGATACAAACTCTTTATGGTAGGCTAAAATCTATTGAATCTACATATAAATGCATTTTTTCTAAATATCCCTGATAAAGGAACACCTCCTCACCTATAATTTCCACTGTCCTCATCTCTTCATCATGTTCCACTACATAAGCTTTGGGAATGGAAGGAGGCTTCATAACACTTGGCTTATTGACTGTATTTTTCAGCACTTATTTAAATGACATATTTTTAGAGGTGGAAGGCGTCCCTAGCTCAATAGCTCTTCCACATAATCTAAACACCAAAATGAGGGTGGTTCTTTTCCTATTTTATAACTCATAAGAGATTTTTAATCCTCAAGTTGTCTACCTTCAAATATAATGCATTGTTATTCCTTTGAAATCCCTTTCTTGTGTTCAATCATCCTTTTAAGATCTATCACATGGTCTAGTATTTATACCCATAGGCATATGGTTTCCCTAGAAAATATTTTGACCATTAGCTGATACCCTGTCTATAATTTTATATCTTGCTTACCTACATTGACTTCATCATACAGTTTACCTGTCATCCCATTGTCAGACAAAAGACCTATATGATTCACCAGTTTTGTTGTCAAAGAGCCCATTTTTATTTCACGCATTTTGTCAAACAATTTGAGTGTATCCTCTAAATTTCCAAGGTTGAAATTGTCATTCCTTGTAGTTATAGTTCTCTATGGCATTTTTTCAAACAATTCTCGTGCAACCTCTATATCTCCATGTTTCCCTCTGTTGCATCTGACAAACTGTCTATTGTTGGGAGTGTTCTTTACCTTCTTTCCCTTGATTTTTGCACCCACTCCTGGAATGGTTTTTTCCAAAAAAATTTAGACAAACTATTTGAGAGAGATTTCTCTATGCCACTAATAACCTTCAATCTATGAGCTTTAACATCGAAGCTTATGTTGACATTTTTAGGTGATCAAATTAGCAAACCCTTATGTTTTCTTCTTGTATTTGGGGTTTTCAACATGTTAGCTTTGGAAACCATCAAAAACTCACAAAACTCATTAGCAATGGACATCATCAAGTTATCAAGATTGTTATATTGATAATGTGTAATCTCTTGAGTTGTGGATTTACATCACTGAAAGGAATGGATGGAGGCATACTCCCATGGATCTATTCTTCAACCCACTTCTTCAGTTTCTTTATACATTCTTTGATGTTGAATTTTAAATCAATGTTATAGTTACACCTAAGTTCTGATTTGTATCCCTACAAACTTGTGATGAAAATCATTATTTGAGTTAACTACATCTCTATGAGAAGGATTGAACTTTAAATGGATCTCATCACTCTAGGTATTCGATCTACTGCTCAACATTGTTCTAGAACAAAAATACCCTATGCCAAAAAATTCCATAATTGTTATAATTTCACCTTATTCATAGGGTTAAATTCTTTAGGATACAGTCAAATCCTAGTTATTATGGTAGTTATTTGTGTTCATTTTGTTGTGGGTTTCTCATTTCCATCATCCTTTGTTATTCTCATCTTCCACCATTTCCTAATTTTGCTTCCTTTTTGTGCTTTCTAGTTAAAATTACACAAAACCCTCCAAGAATGCGCATATCCTATGAGGGAGTTGCCCCTCTCAAATGTAGAGGAAAATCACCATCTAGACGGTGATTTATCTATTTTTTGGTGAATTTGTGTTGCTTTTAATTAGGTGAGTCATAAAACTAATAAATACAAAAGTAACCTAAATTTTCACCAACAAATTTTGGTGACTCTATTAGGGATTGAAAGGTGCCTTTGATCTATATAATTTGAAGGGAATCTTCCCTTTACAAAAGAATATTGGAAACTTTGTTGAAATGATACCTAGAAATTATGAAACGTAGCCCATGCTTTTGATTTTTTTGAGCTTTGTTATCATTGCCCATGGTTTGATTTTTGTTGCAAGCATGAATAAATTATTGGTAAAATTAGAATATACATACCTTGGAAATATTGGGTGGTAAAAAGAAGAAGAAATAAATAAGAAATATATTTTGAAAGAGCTTGAATTAGGAATTGATTGGATTATTACAAATGATGATACACTGAGAATGTTTATCCTCTTCATATCAGCGTTCAAAGAAAATCAAATTCTTGAAATTGTTGATGACCCAAAAAGAGTACATTTATTGAAATATGTTTATGAGGTTATACAAATCAAATAAATAGATTTTTTCCCAATTCAAAAATTTCCCATGATGGAGTAAATACAAAAAGAGCAAGTTCTTTATGTTGGAGATGAAAGTGATGGTTTGAATTCCACTATGGTGAGCACTTCAAAAGAGGATTCAACTTTTTTCATTTGATGCTCTGAAGAAAATTGTGAAAATTTAGCTCAAGAGAAGGAAGTCATGGGAGAACATAATAAACAGTCAAATTTAGCCTCCTTCCAAGAAAGTGGGATAAGTCATGAAAATAGTGAGCTCTGTATTTAAGAGAAAGAGTAATGTGATGATGTTGAACACAAATACAAAGAATATTCTGAAGAAGAGATATGAAGCAATTAGAAATAAGTTTCTAGCAATTTTTAGGACTGTGAGGATTTTGTCCCAAACTCAACCTTAGGGATGCCTAAGGTGATACAGTTTATTCATTCACATATAGAGAGTTACAAGAGCAACCACAAATCAAAGAATTAGGAGGTATGATTCATTTTGTTAGTATTCCAAACATTAATTTGAGACATATTCCTTCTATTCATGAGGAAAGTATGTGTGATCAAGTGTTTGATTCCTTATCTGTATTCCCACCCACAACTCATGTTTATCTCATAAATACAATTAAAATCATGATTTTTTGGTTTCTCATAATATTGTCAAAGCTATCTTCATCTTGTCATAAATTACTTCACAAGGGCTCATCTTTTGCCCAACTTGTGAATGGTAATGTTTAGCCATGTTATCACACCTTATCCCTTGTAAATAGTTTACTTTTCTTTATGAATTTGGGTTTTGTTTTTACCTTTTATTTTTCTATTGTGTGTGTGTTTATGTTCAATAAACGTAGCTTTTACATTGTGGTGTTTCCCCTTCTTATGTTAGAGTTGATTGCAAGACATAAACCCTTAATAGGACACTTTGAGCTCTAGTAAGATTCGGTCTAGGTAACATTGCTTGAAAATGTATTCAAATAGATTAACTTTTGTTTTTAAACACAAAGGAAAATTTTCCTTGTATATCCTTCCAAGCATATAATTTTTTTAGAATTTCAACTCAAATAAATAAATGGAGCTTTGAAGATGATGATTTGGCTTGGCAACATGTGTTCATTTCCCATATGATTGATATAGATGATTTGGTTGTCTATTGTCCAACTCGAGATATGCATGTGCACTACTTACTATCCATAATGTGTATAAGTCATTGGTCACCAAATAATCTGGAGTTTTCTTGCATTTCTCCAAGGAATTGGATCCTACATTCATAGCCACAATTGTACCCAAAAATGTATTCATTCTAGGTAACATTGCTTTAAAATGTATTCAAATAGATTAACTTGTTTTTTTTAATACAAAGGAAAGCTTTCCTTGTCTATCCTTCCAAGCATATAAAATTTATAGAATTTCAACTCAAATAAATAGGTAGAGTTTTGAAGATGATGATTTGGCTTGGCAATGTGTGTTCATTTCCCATATGATTGATATAAATGAATTGGTTTCCTATTGTTCAACTCAAGATATGCATGTGCACTACATACTATCTGTAAGGTGCATAAGGCATTGGTCACTAAATAATTTGGAGTTGTCTTGTATTCCTCAAGGAATTAGATTCTACAGTCATAACTACTATTGTACCCAAAAATTGAATTCATGAAAAAAAAAAAAAAAATTGGTTCCCACTTGAAAAAATCAAAATTTTGGCACTAGATCAATTGGGCCTCATAGATGTACAAGGTATTCTTCATGTTTCACTTGAAATAATTTTTTTTTGGAGAAATCAAAGAAATCAAGTACCATTCACACCTCAATTGTGCAATCAAGTGTAAATTCTTTATTTTGGAATATCTTTCACATCAAATCTCCATTTTGGTTCTTATTTGATGCATTAAATAGATATTGTCTAGGGGATCATTTTTGCTTTAGACATTAGAGTCCCAAAATGTCTATATTTTTCACACCAAAGATCTGAAATTTTGGAGCAAGGAAAGATGAAAGGACAATCAAGTGCAAATTCTTTTTTCTAGGATAAATTTCACATTTGGTCTCTATTTTAGTTCTCATTTGATTTTTTGGATAGATATTTTCTATGAGACCATCTTTGGTTTAGACATTAGAATCCAAAAGTGTATATATTTTTCACACTAGATATCTGAAACTTTAGAGCCAGCAAGGACTTGGGGTCAATCAGGTGCAAATTCTTAATTTAGGAATAAATTTCACATCTGATCTTCATTTTGGTTCTCATTTGATGTGTTTAATAAAAATTTTCTAGAGGATCATATTTGGTTTAGATCTCAAAGTCCCAAAGCTCATAGTATTTTCACACCAAAGATCCAAAACATCAGAGCCAATAGGGACGAAGGACCAATCAGGTGTAAACTCTTCATTTAAATATAAATTTCATGTCTAAACTCTATTTTGGTTCTATTTTGATGCATTGGATAAATATTATCTATGATATCATTTGTGCTTCAGATCTTAGAGTCCCAAATCTAATATATTTTGATAGGACCAAAGTTTCCCAAAGTTCTGAAACAACTTGTCAGATTTAAGAGCACACATGATTACCAATGTATAAGCAACTTAAACATGCAGAAATACCAGAAGAACAAATAACTATCAATGAGAAATAACACAGAAACTGAGAGGCAACACATAATTGTATTCAACTCATTACAAAGGAAATTACAATAAAGAGATCACACTCTTCTCCACCTCTACAAGGCCTTCTACCTCAAGGGCTCCCAGTAATCTTCCCACCCGAGTAATCTTCTCTCATAGGTCACAACTAACAACTTACACAAGCTGTTGTTCACCCCATTGTACCTCCAGTACAACTGAGTACGAATCGGTACTCCAAGTAGATCTAACCATGATCCTGCTCTGATGTATTGCTGTCACCTTGGATCTAGCTCCCCCGCCGATCTCCTTTCTGACCCTTGCATTCACACATCTCCCTACAGACCAACCTGATCTTACTTATCACATGTAGATCTCCTCCATGATCCTGCAACACCTTGCATATCAAACCTGATCTTACATACATGGGGAATCCTACTTGATTCCACCATGGGAAGAACTCTCCAAGCTCCACACTTGGGTTCTACAAATTCTACACTTAACAATACAGCCCATGAGTCTATTATATAGATCTCATGCATACACTAAATTAAACGGGTGGCTCAAAGACTCGAACTGGTCTTCAACATGCAAACTCCGCGTTCACTTAATTGACTATTCGTCAACAGCAGTTCTGACCACTACAGGTGACCGACGTCGGTCCCTGTCTTCCAGGAGGTGATCGACGCCGGCCGATCTCCTGCCGATGCCGGTTTCCTCTGCGCTCTGACCGACGTCGGTTGTGGCCTGCCGACGCCGGCGACTGTCAAGCTATAAAAAACCTCCTCCTTCTGTTTGCAACAAGGTGAAGCTTTTAGCTCCACACCCTAACAATCTCCCACTTGGAGATAAAGAGCTACACCTGTACCCATACCAGTACTCTGTCTAATCTGCATCCTGGCTTGTATTCCTCTTCAAGCTCCCACTCGAAGACAACCCACCACACTCCCTGTGGTGCTACACCTGTGTCTAAATTTCTCCATTCTTCTGCCTTGCTATACTCCCACTCAAACAACAACCCCTGTGAGTAACCTGTAACCAATAACACTTAACAAATCTGAACCCCTGTTAGTCAAGCTCGCTCTGAGAACGTCCAACCTCGCTCTAATACCATTTGATAGGACCAAAGTTTCCCAAAGTTCTGACACAACTTGTCAGATTTAAGAGCACACATGATTACCAATGTATAAGCAACTTAAACATGCATAAATACCAGAAGAACAAATAACTATCAATGAGAAATAATACAGAAACTGAGAGGCAACACATAATTGTATTCAACTCATTACAAAGGAAATTATAATAAAGAGATCACACTCTTCTCCACCTCTACAAGGCCTTCTACCTCAAGGGCTCCCAGTAATCTTCCCACCTGAGTAATCTTCTCTCATAGGTCACAACTAACAACTTACACAAGCTTTTGTTCACCCCATTGTACCTCCAGTACAACTGAGTACGAATCGGTACTCCAAGTAGATCTAACCATGATCCTGCTCTGATGTATTGCTGTCACCTTGGATCTAGCTCCCCCACCGATCTCCTTTCTGACCCTCGCATTCACACATCTCCCTGCAGACCAACCTGATCTTACTTATCACATGTAGATCTCCTCCATGATCCTGCAACACCCTGCATATCAAACCTGATCTTACATACATGGGGAATCCTACTTGATTCCACCATGGGAAGAACTCTCCAAGCTCCACACTTGGGTTCTACAAGTTCTACACTTAACAATACAGCCCATGAGTCTATTATATAGATCTCATGCATACACTAAATTAGACGGGCAGCTCAAAGACTCGAACTGGTCTTCAACATGCAAACTCCGCGTTCACTCAACTGACTGTTCGTCAACAGCAGTTTTGACTGCTATAGGTGACCGACGTCGGTCCCTGTCTTCCAAGAGGTGACCGACGCCGATCGATCTCCTGCCGATGCCAGTTTCCTCTGCGCTCTGACCGACGTCGGTTGTGGCCTGCCGACGCCGGCGACTGTCAAGCTGCGAAAAACCTCCTCCTTCTGTTTGCAACAAGGTGAATCTTTTAGCTCCACACCCTAACATATTTTTCACACCAAAGATTCAAAAATTCAGAGCTACTAGGGCTGAAGGGCCAATTAGGTATAAATTATCCATTTTGGTATATATTTCACATTCATACTCTATTTTTAATCTCATTTGATTCTTTGAAAATATATTTTCCCAAGGATCATCTTTGATTCAAACAATAGGGGCCCAAACTCCATCATTTTTGCATAAAATTGAACAAAAGATCTGAAACTTTAAAAGACAAAGAACTTAAACTTACAAGGTTGTTCATATGGGCTTCATGGGCATGCCAAATGTGCACATGCATAAGGTTCATCCAGATGGACCATATGGATGCATAAATAAAAATTCAACATCTTATTTCGGTCATAACTTTTGCGTCCATACTTCATTTTGGCTCTTGTTTGAAGCATTGAAAAGATATTAAAATGATATATCCAATGATGCCAAATATTTGATATTTTGATTAAAATTTTGGTTGTAAAATAAATAGGTATAAATTATGTCCTAATAGTACATCATGATCATGATAGGTGTTAATTTTATGTTTGGCCATATCTTTCACATCTAGTATCCATTTTGGCTCATGTTGGAAGCATTGAAAATTTATTGAAATAAAAAATCCAATTATGTAAATAATTTAATCCTCAAGTACTTTTTGATGGATCCAATTCTTAGATGCCACATTTCAAAACTTGGTTTCATATGTTAGGGTGTGACACATACCATTTCCAGACTCTATCACTTAATGGAAAGACTCGATGGGTCCACCTAGTGATTTATTGGAGTCACTTTTGAAAAATAAATGTAAAATAAAATAGGACAAAAATGAGAATATGAAAGTCCATTTCATCCTCCTATGTGTTATAAATAGGAGAAATGACAATTTTAAAAGGGATTTTTCTTTCTTTTAAGCTCTTAGGGAAGAGCTAGCTGCACATTTATGTGTGAGCTATGTAATTTTTTATATTTGAGAAATGGAATGTAAGCAAGTAGGTGATATCAATATTTATCTTCATAGGTTTGAAAATTTTTATTTTCTAAATTTTTTACTTCTATTCATAGATAGAGAATCTATTAAAATTCTACAGTTTTCTTGGTTATGTGCAACTCATGGTGTTTCCAAATGTTATGTTAAAAATCTCGTGTATGGGTTTTGAACCAAGTGTCCCCAACCCAAATTTTGAGGAGACTTTGTGATTCTAAACAATCCTTTCATATTCATTACATATGTTTTTCATAGTTTTGTTTTGTGTGAAAGGAAGAATTTCCAACCACTTCATTCAACTACGTTCATTCCATTGTGGGTTTTTCATATCCATCATCCTCCATTATTTTCATCTTCCACCATTTCCCAAATTTGTTTACTTTTTGTGATTTCCAGTTAAAATTACACAAAAATCCCCAAAATTACATATATCCTACAAGGGAATTGCCCCTCTCAAATGCAAATGAAAATCACCATCTCAATGGTGATTTCTCTAATTATTGGTGAATTTATGTTGCTTCTCATTGGGTGAGACATTAAACTAATAAATACAAAAGAAACCTAAATTTTCACCACCATGTGCTCAATGACTTTGCCCTTATCTTCAGTCTGAAGGGCCATCATCTCCTCTTTCATCTTCTTAGATTCCAAAACCATCTCTTTCATCAAATATAATTGCTTGTTAATCCCCATCTCAAACTTGTCTACCCTTGCCTTAATTGATTCAAACCTTTGATTAAGACCAAAAATGGGGGTATCGGTCACATATTAAAAAGGGGTGACCTCATCCATTACATTTAGGGTGTTTGAGATCATGTCCTTTTACTTTGAGAGATTCTCAATCTCTAACACCTATATCTCAGTAGGTTCTCCTACATCGTCTAGGGTATGATTATTCCTACCCTTGTTGATTTATGCCTTCCCCTTTGACCTCTTCAACTTTCTAGTGGCCTAGGCCAAAGTTTCTTCTTTGTTGACAGAAACTTTTTCCAACCTTCCTCTAAAACTCCTCAGGGGATCTAGGTCTCCTTTTGACCCTTCTTGATTCATAAGCTTCCCGACCAATCGGTAATTGGCTTGTTGTCCTGCTTGGATTAAAATATAGACAAGGTCTTGATGAAGATTGACATCAGAGTTTTCTAACTAATAAGCCAAGACTGAGTTTTCAAAGGACCTAATAAGGTGGAAAGGGAGACTAATATTTTTCATGTGCTTAAAATGATTTAGTAGCAATAAATGATGCAAATACAAAAGACAATGTTTACCTTCAAGTATAATGTACCACATTATCTAGAGGCAAACTTCTACCCATGGGTAAGGTCAGGCCCCTCAAAGGAAACCATCCTTTGCTTTATGAATCCTCTCCTTCTTTAAAGAAACTATGAATAAGCTCATTCTTCCTACGCTTATCTTTAAAGGCTTCAAAACCATCAAGATACATACTCATAACCTCAACAATTCTTTCCTCAAAGATGGTCATTATGATTTCCCCTCTTAGTGACCACTATGTCATTCCACACTTTTATGAATTCCATGGACAAGACTGGAATAAAATTGACAATTTTCTCCATGTAGGGAGTCAACCTACCAATTTTGAGGATTCACCATATGGATCGATTCACCTTAGCACTTTCACAAGAAATGGGCTTATCCCTATGCCTATCACCTCCCATGACACAGTTAATGAATTTATCATCTTTGTTAATGTTTCTTCCTTTTAAGAGTGATTAAACCTTGATTTTGGGGTTATTAAGATCAACCCACTCACACATTTGAGGAGAATGATTATGAAAAGACTTCCAATGAAGCATATATCATCTTCATTCCCTAGATTGGGATTGATCTTCTCACAATGATGGCCAAAGTCATCATTTCCTTTCATGCTAATAAAAAGTCTTTATTGTTATGCATAATGAATGACATCATAAGTCTCCTCCTCTCTCCCTTTAGGAAGTAATTTTGCTTCTTCCTCCAAAATGTTGATGAAGACCCTAGGTAGATCATCTAATCTAGTTCATTTTAAGAAGTTCTAGCCTAAGACACCCCTATTTACCATCTAGTCTGTATTGCTATTACCTTCTCTATAGGTATGGTTGATACATAATTCATCAAAGCTTTTCATGAGGATTTTAACATCTCTAACCACATTCAAGATATTCCAACTCAGTTTAGACTTCCCCTTGAGGCAGTTAATGATGTTCAACAACGAGTCACATTCTATAACAAGAGTTTTTATTTTTGGCTCCTTAGACAACTAAATTCCCCATAATGTTTCTCTAGCCTCAACAACATGGTTAGTCTGAACCCCCAACAAATCTGCATAATCTACCACAAAACCTCCTTTGTAGTCTCTAATGACCCCATCTCCTCTTGCTTCTCTCAGTTTTCCTTTAAAAACGCCTTTAGAGTTCAATTTGTGCTAATTTTTTGGAGGTTTGATCCATTTGATCTGGCTCCTATCAAACTTCTTTGGAGGATCCTCTTTTTTAGTGAAACCTTGATGTTCCAATTTTGAAAAATGTTCAAAATAAAATCAAAAGTGAGCACTTTTTTATCCTTTTTTTAGAAAGTCTACCAATTCTCCTTGATGGCCTTAGTTATCCTCATCCCCACAATAACTTGGTTCTTCTTCTTGTTATGAAATAGTCTTGTATTTATTTCTTTCCATATCCCCCAAAGGAAATGTTAATCTGTGAGTTGGGTCTCACCATGTTAAATTGAACCGGGAAAGAAAATAATATTGAACTATAGCAACAAAAGAATGTTTTAAAAAGAGATGAAAGACTGATTTTGCCTCCTTCTAACATAAGACACATTTGTTGGGGATAACAAGCCCTTTTTTCATGAGTTTATAGGCCTTTAGAATTCTATTTTAAGCCACTAGCTAGAAGAAAATGTTGACCTTAAGAGTAAGGTCCTTCATCTAAAGAGATGTACCTGGGAAGCCATCCTCCCTAATATTCAATTTCTACAAATAACTAGATATAACCAAGTACTTCTCATAGTCCTCTAAGTGTCATATTAACTTATCCTTCTTCGAAAATTGACAAATGTAAATTTACTTCAGCATCTGATTCAAGGTAATCAAAATTTGACTAATAACATCTTCTATTGGGATTAGTTTTCACATTGTGTAAGGTTGAGTATTTCCAGTTTGATATTTATCGAGAGGTAAATATATTCAGCTAGTTTGTTAATCAGAATATTGTTAAATAACAATATTGCGATATAGGTTAGAATATATATTGTTGAGATATATTGTTTATATTGTTATAACAATATATTGTATTTAGTGATTTGTATAATCATAGGATTTTGGGTGAGAGAAATTAATGGAGAGATAATAAGAATCATATTCCTATATATTTGTATTTTATATTCCCGAATGATTATTAATCAAAATAGAAGATAGTAAAATATTATTGTGTGTTAAAATAATTCTTTGTGTGTTCAGCTCAATTTTATAGTGCATGAGTTATTTATTTTCATATAGCTCTTTGAATTTTCAATAGTGATATCAAAACAGGAATATCAATGATCCTTTTTGATGGAATATTAAAAACAAATTAAGGGGCTATGATGTACCATGTTTTGCCCCAAGCAATGAGAAAGAATTTTTTGTGAATATTTTGTAGGTTTAGTTTTATTTTTTCTTTGGCTTGTTAGAGCAGGTAGAAGGCATCCAGCTCATGATCAGATTGGTCATAATACTCATTTAACATACAGTTTTGATAGTTCTATTCGATGACCTTGTGTTTTAACAGCAAGTGTGGAGGTGTTGGATATTCATTGGTTTACAATGTGGACCTGAAGATGAATGTCATTCTATGAGAAGCATGCATTTTTGTCAAGTCGTGCTACAAATTGAATACATAAATTTATTGTTTACTATTGATGCTTCTATTATTTTTCACCCACGTGTTTTTAACTATGCCTGTTCTCGATCATGCATGCCAAATAACCTGGTTGAGCTCCATCCAAACGTTCTGGAGTTTCATCCATGACTTTTATTCAAAAGTTTGATCTCTCCACGTCATTTGCTTTGGAGTACGTCACCCTTGGTTCGTGCATCAAATCAGCGCCCCATCAAGTCATCTCATACAGCTGTAGATTTTTGTGTTTGAACTTGGAAGCATTCCATCCTTTGTGATCAGCTTGCTACCCATGTATTTCCTTCACAGTATGATTCATCTCAGAGGCTTTTCTTTCATCTAAAATCTATAATGCTCTTAATTTTAATGTGGTATTCATCAGGGCTATCAGATTATTGTGAATTTATTTAATTATAAGTCATTTAGTTCTTTATTTAGGTAGATTCACTATTTAATAGTGGTCCAATATATAGATAAGTGTCATTTACTTTTAGTTTCATTAAGTCTTTTATTAGGATTAGTGAGTATTTAAAATGTTAAGTTGATTATGTTATATTAGGGTTAAAGTGGTTTGTGTAAAATATTTGAGTTTGGTTAGTATATATTTGTATGGGATTTTATAGTTTAAAGTTTTTTATTAGTACCGGGTTCATAATAAAAAATTCTTAAAAATGTAAAAAATAGTTATTGTTTATAGTTATATAGTTAAAAATGGTCATATTTGTGTCAAATGTGTTTAAGTCATCAAAAGTATTGTCATTTATAAAAGTCTTGTATGTCGGTTGATCATTAAAGTTAATTTTTTTTGTTGTAATAGAGACATTATCGCTTGTACGCAACGTCTAAACTATGGGGAGATTTCTCTTTGAAAATTCATACATTCAAGCTACATTGACATACCAGCTAAGTGAGCAGTATCATATATTGGACGCTGGAGGATACACTGAGGTTAGAGGTCTTTCAAAGACCTCTCGTCAGTCACCAATGACAGAGCCGCATCAATGATGTGGTGATTTTATGTGGTGTGTTATTTTCAATTGTGTGGATTTCAATTTTTTTAGTGTGGTGTGGTAGTTACATTTATTTTTCAGCATGTGTAAAAAAATAAGAACAATTGTACTTGTTCACTTGTGAATAATATTCCCATGTAACCCTTTTGTATATTTACATTAAAGAATATTGATCTAAAAAGCATTGTAGCAATCATTTTGTAAGGTTAGTGGTGACCCTGAGAAAATTGTTTTGTAAGGTTATTGGTGAACCTATGGAAACCATTTTATAAGTTTACTGGTGAAGATGTGAAAACCAATTGCATATAAGTGTGAAGGAAGAGATGTGCAATGGCACATGTATGTAGAGAAGATCATGAGCACATGGAGGTGACACGCTACAATTAGAAAAAGAGATATATTGTACCATGTAAAAACTATGGGAGAATGTTGGGATTAGTTTTCACATTGTGTAAAGTTGATATTTACTGAGAGGTAAATATATTTAATTAGTTTATTAATCAAAATATTGTTATATAATACTATTACGATATATGTTAGAATATATATTGTTATAATAATATATTGTATTTAGTGATTTGCATAATCACAAGATTTTAGGTGAGATAAATTAGTGGAGAGATAATAGGAATCATATTCCTATATATTTGTATTGTATGTTCTCGAATAATTATTAATCAGAATAGAAGATAGCATAATATTGTTGTGTGTTGAAATAATTCTGTGTGTTCGACTCAATTTCACAGTGCATGAGTTAATTATTTGCATATAGCTCTTTGAATTCTCAACATCTTCTATCTCCAAAGACATGATTTTCTAAGAGAACCCCCTAAGGTTCCCAAAAATTGTTGATTTTTTACCTTAACAAAATCTTGAAGATCTAACTCACTTCAACCCATGGTGATTTATAACTTAGGGGGAATTCAAACAACCAAGTATCATCCCAAAAGGAAACTCTACTTGGACATCCCCAATACACCACTTGCATCCCTTCCATCACATATCTCTACATTTGATTAAAGCCTTTCAAAAAGCTAAGCCTTGGGGTGGGGCATTCTCCATCAACAAACTGTCCTCAGATCTGCATTTTAGGTACTTGGCTTTGACATTGTTGGTCCAAAGGGTTTTCTTCATCATCACTTTCTAAAACATCTTTGCAAATGTTGTTATATTTGTACTTTTAATTCTTCTAAGACCAAAACACCCTTTGTTCTTGTGGAGGTTGACTTTTTCCCAAGATACAAGGGGGAACCTATTCCTCTCTTCACTTTTTGACCACATAAATCTTCTTTGTATTTATTTTATTTTATTAACCACATTGGAAGGAATATTGAAAAGAGACATCATGTAAATCAAAATGCTCTAGAAAGAACTCTTCACTAGCTAAAGTTTAGCTACTTGGGAGAAGGCTGCCTTTCTACCCCATAATTTTCCTTTGCACTTTGTCTAAGAGAGGATTCCAACAGACTGCAGACATCTTGCCTTTAAAGAGAGGCATCCCTAAATAAGAGGACGATAGGTTCTAAATTTGACACCCCAAGATATTGGATATCCTCCTCTGAAGAGAGTCTAACATGTGAATGAAAAACACTGAGCTTTTGGAGAAGTTAACACATTTCCTTATATCTTTTGTATAGTCCTTAAGAAATGATTTGATAGCTTTAACTTCTCCCACGAATGCTTCTCCTAACATAAATGTGTCATCCACAAACTGTTGGTGCATGATGGGACCATGCAGGGTGTTAATTTTAGGTCTTTCACCTTGTCTTGAACTCTAGCTTTTTCAAGACTTCTCCCTAGAGCCTCCACCAAGATAATGAATAAACAAGAAGAGAGGGGGTCTCCCTGTCTACGGCCTCGTTCCACTGGAAAAAAACTTTTGGTGCTCCATTAATTAGTACCAAAAATTTAGTGGAAGAGATGCATGCTGATATCATCCTTTTGAACTTGGAGTTGAGCCCTATTCTGTCAATAATTTTATCCAAGGAATTCCATGAAACTTTGTCACAGGCCTTGTTCGTGTCGATCTTTAGGAACATTCCAACCCTCATGGACTTATCTAAGGAGTGAAGAGCCTCATGAACTAGAATAATTCCATTTATGCTCTGCCTTTTGAAGACAAAAACCCCTTGCTACTATGAAATGATCTTGGGCAACAAGGTTTGGAGACTTAATTAACATCACGATTTCGGAACAATTTTTGTAAATAGTGTTGCATAAACTTATGGGGTAGAAGTCCTTCAAATGTCTAGCTCTGGGGTTCTTTGGGATAAGAAGCAAGAAGGTGTTGTTCATTTCTTTGAGCAACTTCCCTGAAATGAAAAAGTGAGAAACCGTTACGACCACCTCCAACTAAAATTAGATTTTGATCAATTAAGTGTAATGATAATTAATTTAAAACACATTATAATGTTTTATTTAAAATTCATTTTTTATATTAATTTTAAAAACTATTTTTTCTATTAAAATTATCAAAATTTTATGGTTATATTCATATAAGCATTAAAGTATTTGTTAATAAAAGAAAACATTAATTACTTTTGTTTCATAATTTTATAAAAAATAATTAAAATTGAATCATGTATTTATATCAAATAATTAAAATTTTTAATGAACAATGTAATAGAAATTTTTATAGTACTAACATTTTAACAAATTTATGATAATAATTTTAATTTTCACACAAACATCTTAACATATCTTACTAAATAGAAGAATGATTAACACAATCAATGATTTTAAACTTCTCATTTGTTAATCTCTTTTTCCATAAAATACAATGAAATTTTTAATTTTTAATCTTATAAAAATATTATATTTTTTTCAATATAATATCATGATAGCTATTTAATATTCAAATCCACCAACCTTATACTTACTCATCAAATAAGCATTCAATCCATCACATCACTATTACTTTTGCATTTAATTTTTACAAATTATATTTAAATTATAATAATCAAATTTAATAAAATTAAAATATTAGAAATAAAATATTTAATTATAAATAAATTTAATATAATTAATATATATATATAATTTGTAAAATATATTTTTTAAAGTTCTTGATTTACTACAATAAATAATATTATTAAATAATTAGTTGAAATTTTTTATCAATAATTTTAATTAAATATTAATTTTGTAAATTTTTTATCCACATATCAATTATCTCACTCCATAACTAATCACTATCTCAATTCCTAAAATAAAAATTCCACAAAAATCAACATCTAATTAAATAATGTAAAACAAAACACACCGGTAAACCTTCCACCCACCCATGCTTGGCCGGTCTTTATACCAGTTAATACTATTATCCAGCCTATGATATACTTTGAAGGGTTTTAAATAATGAATTCATGTTCATTAATGGAGGTAGGTATTGAGTGTGAGCCTCAATTAAGGAGGAGTTCGGTGGTGGTGGATGGAAAGACAGGCCAAAACTTCAAACCAAAATGTCATTTATACTAAAAGAAAGCCATCCATGTCTGCCAACTAAGCCAATGTAAATGTAAGGAGAAATTTGAAAAAAAAAAAGAAAAAGACCTTCGTTGGAAACAAGGAGTCTTGTGTTGATTGTGGAATGCGTGTGCATCACAATAAAAACAAATTGCCCCGTGGAGAAACAGAGGAAGAGAAGCCTCTGAACCTCCGTCCGAATGTTTTGCAAAAATAATACAGCATAAAAAAATCACAGTACATATATATTTGAGTACCCTTTTCTATTTTCGCATTGCAATTGATCAAATTGTTCAATTGCATAAGTAACCACTTCATTAATCCTGAACTTCAGCCTCCAAAATTATTCGAAATGGCAAGTTCAGCACTAGTGCAAGGGTTTGGAGCGTTTACAGCCGTTACAGCTCCTTTTTCTTCATCTTCTCCACAGAAAAGATTGCTTCTGGGCGTTTCCAAGCTTCAATCAGGTAATGTACAGCTCTCATTTTTACGGATATTTTCCCTCGTCCTTTTTAAATCTTCAAGGGCCCAATTTTTTTCTTGAAAATGTCCCCTGGAATATTGATCCGGGTTTAATAGTTTTGATTTTATGATATGTATTCTAAAATACCCATTTTATGGAAGCGTGGATTTCAATGTTAATTTTTAGTTTTGCTTTTATGGTAAAAATTCCAGAATGCCCATTTTAATGTCCCCTGAAATCTTGATCTGGGTTTAATAGAAAGGCTTTTATAATACATATTCTAAAATACCCATTTTATGGAATGGTGGATTTCAATGATAATTGTTAGTTATGTTAAAAATTCTAGAATGCCCATTTTATTGGAGGGTGGAATTCAGTGTTAATTGTTTTCTTAGGGTAAGTTTCTGTTGCGCCCTTATTATTTCTGGATCTGCATTTTAATGCTGTGTTTGTTGCATAGAGATAATAAGAGCGATCTTATGTTTTGTTAAGTTTGTTGTACCGGTAAGGCCTACTTGATGTGACGGTATATTTCAGTTATATTCAGCCACTTTTCAGAAACCAGAGGGCCAAACCTAATAAGAAACCTGTTGATTTTGATTCTATGTTGTTAAAAATGAGAATCTTGATAGCAACGGGTACCTGATGAGAAACGGGATTGGGGGAGGTTGCAGATGAGAGACAGGCTTTCTATACATACATATAATTTTTGCTTTTAAGAAATTCTAATATTCAACCATATTTTAATTTCAATATTTAAATTCTAACTTTTTATTTTTTTATTTGTTAATTTTTTAGTTTTAATATTTTTGTAATTATTTGATATTTTTAATACTAAAGTTTCAAGCTTTTAAACTTAGAAACTTTTAAAAAGTAAGGCTTTGTAATGGTGCCGAAGTGTCGTATGGGTCACCTCGGTGTTTCAGGTCATTCTAATGCTTGGTGTCTGAGTGCCGTTGTGTTTCTTGCTCTATGATTGTGCTTGGTTTCTCCTCTGGTATGCATCAACATTAGATACAACCTGTGTCAGAGAGCTCACCATTTTTCATTGGTTTTTTTTGAATTTTGGCAAATCTAAGCGAGATATTTGTTGAACAAATTTGTACGGTTTAAATTTTCCGGTTGAACGAAATCAAAATTTGTCGAATTTAATTGAATTTTGGTGAATTTAAAATCAAATTTATAAAAAGAACATTTTTAAAATTGTGTTTTGACATGCTTATAATGTTCTAATTTTGATAAAACTAATCATAGTTTATATGTTTTGACATCTTCTCACATAATTTTCAAAGCTATCTACTAATTTTTATCTCTTTTGACATTCTTTTGCATTTATTTTTTAATTTGAAAATTAAAAAATAATTAAAAAATGTATATTTATATTCTGTGATCTTAATCATGTTTTTTTAAATTTTAATCGAACTGGCAATTTTTTTTTTTGAATGTTATCTCTACCAAACACAAACACGGACCTTGGGACTCCAGATACAACTACACAAATATTTGCAGTCACAATCCAGTACATCTTCCATCAAAACAATCAAACAATGTTTGTAAAATTTGTTTTAGAACTGGACATTCGTAGGATCAATCATCTCAACAAGAAGGTGGCCTACAGAATAATTAAATTAATATTTCATCTCATCTCACATTACAACACTTAAATGCAGATGAAATGCAATGGGTACTGTATCTAGACAGTCAACTAGAGGCCCTCAAAATTAGTTAATTTTTTTTTATTAGATCATTATAGTAATCCTAGATGGGTTCAGTTAATGTGGTGAGAATATATTGTGGTATGCTTAGGATATACCTTTCAGAAATAATTCAAAACCATGAGCAGAGCTTGGTTTGGTTAATTTGGTGAGAGTATTTGTTGTGGTGTGATTAGGATATGTCTTTCAGAAATGATTCGGTCACTTAGAATTTTACTTTTTCTTTTCATGGCAGAGCATAAGAGGAGTTTCATTAGTATCAGATCAGATGCATCAGTTTCTCATTCTTTTAATTCGGCTAATCGAGCTTCCAAGTTGGTCGCTAATGCTGTTGCGGTTAGCTTTCTGAACCTGAATCCTTCACTTTGTTTATGTTTTTTGGGCAGTATAGTTCTAGCATTCTGTCCTGGGAGGGAATAATGTTTTTTCAGATATTTTAGATAAATTTGTAGTTATGTTGGGAATATTGCAAAGGTTTAGTTCAATGTTTTTTGTCGCTGCATAACACATGGTGATAATATCGCCACCATCACTCAGCCAAATTTTTTGAGCTTCTCAATTCTGGCCATATGTTTTATTATGATGCTTGTAACATCTGTTTTCATTTTCGAATTTTATAGCATTGAGTTTATTTGTTAACAGTGTACAAGCTAGTAAACATTCATTTTTAATGTTTAGTCATGTTTTTTGTAATGTTGTAATCATGGATGATTTTATTTGTTGGCTGTATATTATTAGCAATCAATGTGGTGCTAGGATCTGATAACCAAATTCTAGGCTGGTATCTGGAATTTGTTGGCAAGTATTTAGGCATCCTTTTATCATTAATAAGGGTCAAGTTTTGTTGCTGGGTCAAGTTTCGTCGCTAGAATTTGAAGGCAAAATAACCTTGCAAGTGTTGAGTGTCATTGTCCTATCCTTTCTAGGGGATGCATCTTATCTACTTTTGTGATGGCATATTCTCACCATCCATGTGATGATTGATCCTTCTGCACCTACAACATTCACAAATTTGTAGATTCTGATCATTTTACTGAGCTCAGTAAATAGTATCTACTGTCAATTATTAATCATGCTGAATTCAGATTGATTATTTGCAAATTGCTGCAGTTGACTGTGAAAGATCTCTGTTAATATCTAAACTGACAAGGTTGTTTTTCTTCAGGTGAAGGGTGAAACTGCCACAGGTTCTGTGACATCAAAGAGTGGGTAGGCTATAATTCTTTCTATTCTGAAACTTACACTGTTTGATCTCATCTCATTGTTTTGTAAACTTGTGAAAAAACTGATGAGTGCAAGTTTGATTATGGGTAATTATCGTGAGGCAAATTCAAACCTTTTTACTGGCACCCTTAAATACAAAGAGTCAAAGGAAAAACATTTTTTTAATGATGGGTCCCATGAGTTTATGCAAATATATTTGGGTCCAATAGGTGTAGATCTATATGGTATATAAACATGTACATAGCTGAAATGCTGAGGTTGGCAGTATGCCCTTATCCTGTGTAAGATAGTTTGAAGTAGTGTATTATCATCCGTATACCTCAAGGCAAACATACACTTTACTGTCAAACATTTTGGATTTCAACATTGCAAATTATTCTACAAGTAACCTATACGGTACATAATCCTCTTCAATGGCAAACCTGCTTAATGCCTGGAATGAGGACATGTATAAGAGAACTAATTTACTTATACAAACTGATCAAGTTTCATATGTGTACATCAGTTGGAAAAATAATGGAACAGACAGAGGCAGAGTGATGCCTGATATTTTAGGGCTGTGAGGGAATGCATTAAGCGTCAAAGTTAACTCAGATTGTTAAATTATTTCAGCATTTATTTATTGCTTAAAATTTTAAGAATATCTCAGCCATTTGATTTTTTAAATATTCATATGATACATTTATCCATATTTAAATTCTTAAGTTTGTTCTTCTCTGGTTTAAGACATCTTTGTTAGTGAAACATGGAAATCTTCAAATTATCACATAAGGTATACTAACATCATTTTTAGCCAAGTGGACTTGACCAAAATATACCATAGGGAACACAGCCTTTTAATACCTGGATTAGGACCCATTAGTGTGATCATTTCACCAAGTCTAATGGTACTGCTGTCTATTGAGGGACATTTGATTCTACCACCATGATCAAGAATTTTGTTCCGCGCTGCAACATGACTATGTTTTTCTTGATGTTCAACATCTTGTCTCTATTTGGGCATCAACAGTTTAGCCCCAGAAATTTTACAATTAAAATTTCATTATTACAGTATAGGCAAATTATAAATCCATTTGACTTTTAATATTTTGTTTTCTAGTTTAAAACCATTCTGTAGCATCTTTTGGGATGCCATCATTCCCATGAGATGGCTATGGAACATGAGCAGACAATAAAAAACTCTTTCTGGGCTAATAACTGAAGCTACACAAGCAGAAGTCTGAAGAAGAGAAGGCCTTGCTAAATGTCTAGTTCTGAGCTTAGAATCATAACTGTCTTGAAGTTCCCGTACCATAAAATGTGACATTATACATTATAGCCTGTTGAGTCTTCTTGTGCCTGTGAAGAGTGCACATAAGGACTTTTTACAGACTATATTGCTTTTGGGGAAAACCTGCCGATTTTTAGGATTCAAATTTTCAATCAGTCAATTTAATCAAACCCGACGTCTCCGGCACGGGGACGTCCCGAGCATGCCCGGGACGTCTCCAGGCCTGGCGGGGGCAGGAACAGTTCCCGTAAAAAATGAAATTGATTTTTAAATTTTGTATGATTGTTATTTTTAATTTTATGATTTGTTTTATTTATTTTTTAAATTTTACGTTTTGTTTTTTAATTTTCTTTACAATTTTTTATTTGTTATTTTATGTTTTTAAAAAAAATAATTTATAACTTTGTTTTATGTTTTATATTTATAATTTATTTTTATGACTTATTGACTTATCAATTTTTTTATTTTTTTAAAATTTGATTTAAATTTATATTATTTTATATTTTTTTAATAATTTATGTATTTTTTAATAATTTAAATTTTCATCTTAATTCTTCCTTGTGTTACTCATAACCATACCCTTCAAGGATTCCTAGCTCTCCACAATCACATTCTGCTATTTTCTTCTTCCATGGTGACAGTTGCTGCAAAATAGAATCTCTGGAATGAGGACAAATAGAGCCATGGGCAGGCATCTCAGTTCTGATATGGAGAGGGAAGGGAATGCCATGACAGAACACATTGGGCATGCAGTCACCTGCAAAGTCATCAAAGACAAATTTGCCATACCTTCAGGCTTTGTTAACTGATCTTTTCACAGCTTATATTATATCTTGATAGATGACTTACTCCAAGCTCATTACTTCGTTCAAATTAAGACCTAAATACTAACCCCTTGTGTATGCACTATATTCTTGCTATGAGATCGGCCACTTTATTCTTGCTTTTAATGCAATGACAAGATAATTTGGTCAATATTACCCTGAAGGACAAAAGCCTCTTGATGAATGCCAAGAATTCATCAATGGGGTGTCCTGGTTTCAAACCTTTGAAAGTTTGATGATTATAGCAGAGTCCTCTTTGAAACTCAGTATTAATTTATGGGCTTGTAAAATTTTTAAGACCTTTGACCAAGGCCTCTGCCTTTGCCCCATTGTTGGTGCAATAATCAAGGCACAAAGCACATAACACATTAATGGCTTGCCTCCATTTTTGATTTTCATGAACAGTGCCAACATCTTCTGCCTTCCCACGATTACCTTTCAATGTTTTATTGTAGCTGAGTTGTATTTGAGTTGGGGAGCAGGAGGATGGGGGGAAGTGGGGGTTCTCTATTTCCGAGAGACTATACCAATCTTTATTCTATTGGCTCATTTATTGGGGACATTTTCAAAGTCATATTGAGTCAGAGCATCATTATTAATGGAGGTTCAGTTTTTGCTTTTGTCAGCTTATTGACATGCTGGAAACACTTCCAAATTTCCTACATACACTTGTTTCTTTGTATGTTCTGATCCTAAACACTATTATTTGTGATACAACACATTGACCTTATAGGATGACCCTCTATTGTAGTGAAGATCACATAAGAACCCTCAACTTTTGCAGGCTAAGTTACCTATTCGCCATACCCCCCACCCCAATCTGCTGGATTCGGATCTGGGCTGTACCGGGTCTGGGTACAGTTTGGATCTGTCTGTGGATTCGACCCAGGGTTGCTTGTGTTCTCCTGCTGAAGAACCTAGATGAATCCAGGTCGTCCAGGACGAACTCAGGTCAAATCTCAGGTCGAATCTGCAGGAAAAAGTGATTTTTAATTTTTTTTTTGGGTTAGTATTTGGGTCGAATTTGGCATTTGGCATCTTTCATATTTCTAGTTCAGATTCCAGATATTCAATCAGACTCTGGAGGTTTTCGCAAATTTCAGCTGTAGGGTTGAGTTGTGATAGCATATTTTATGAGCAGACCAGATCAGATGTGAGCAAATCAAATCAATTCAGTATAGGTCAGAAATTCAGATTTCTATTTCCAGAAATCCATATATTAGTTTTTACTCCGGATTTCAGCTGCCAAATTCCAAACTAATAGCATATTCCACTTTTCGTTGAAAACATTGTGATACAGCAGAAATTGAAAATGAATTATCATTTTTGCTAATCTGTCTCACAATCATAGTTACAAGGTTCGGCCGAACATGGACTAGGTTTGGTTTGGTTCGGGCCTTTGGCACGCTTTTATCACCGTGATTTTTTTTTAAGGTTAAGATCTTCTCCATGAAAAACAAACAGAAATAATAATTAAAAAAAAAACCTAAAATGAAGAAGACAAACCCTTGTTGCCTGTTTGGTTGTTTGAAGCTGTGTCAGGGTGAACGAAGCTGCTAACTACTAAACTTGCCAGTGATTTAGAGGCTGTCCACAAAACTGACCCTTGCCCACCTGTCTGCGATGTGAATCGGTGCCTGCCGGGTAAGTTTTCTGCCATTGTCAGCATTAAATACTGCCATGTCATTTAAATACTGTAATTCAGAACCACCATGTTCTGCTGTCGTCGGCATTTTCTGCTGTTGTTGGTGTCAAACATTTTAGTGTGTCGGTGGCCTGCTTGTTCAATAATGCAGGCATGCCTCATTATCTGGCATTAATTTTTTGAGATTTGTTAAGATTTTCCCCGCATACCCATTCAATATGGAAATAGTCATATTTTTATAATTTATAAAATATTAATATAATATATTTATAGTATATAAAATATTATTATATTAATATAATATAATTTATTTATAATTATATTAAATATTAATATTTGAACACACACACACACACACCTTAAAAGTTTAAAAAATAAAAGTATGATTATATTTTACTAACTTTATATTTTTTTATAATTTTAATACTTAGATATTTTTATATTTTCCGAATCGAACTGGCAAAATCCCAAACTTGCGAACTTTTTCCCCGTATGACACAAACTTTTCAAACATGGTAACTATGCTCACAATTACTAATATCGGGAGCAACTTTACAAGTTTCAATAATATTGCTACTTTGCAAAATCTATTGGCTTACAACTGAGAAACAAGAGACTCTTGATGATTTTTTTTTTCAATGTGCTTCTGAGGAGAAGCAATGCTTCAAAACAAGAGTGATTTTTGACAAGCCAAATACCAGACTCAACCCAAATCCTAACCACGTGCCAAATGTTCAGAAGGAGAAGCAAGGCTTCAAAACATGAGTGATTTATGTCATGCCAAATACCAAATTTAACCCAAATCCTAATCGAATGCGAAATGTTATGCTAGTCAAGTACTCTTTGGTGGTTATATTGTTTTTTTTACAAGCATACCATGTGGTTAATGTCACTTGATTTCTATTTATCAGGCTATAATTCCTATTTTCAGGCTATAATTCTTGTTTTTATTTTATTTTATATATATTTTGAATGGCTATATACCCAAACTGTACCCAAGGCAAAAAAAAATCACTGTACCGGCGAACCCAATTTGTTGAACCAAAACCTGTACTGAACTGAACTGACAACTTAGCTTGCATGTCTCTGGCCAGAGTGCTGCTTATCTATAACAACAGGTATCTTGGAAGTTGACAAAGTAGGGTGATTCCATTGGTAATGCTTGAATTCCTATATTGTTACACGAGGGGCCTAATGAAGCAGTTCACTTGAGGAATCACTCTATCTTACAAGGTCTCTTTTGTCACCAGGTTCTCTTAATATCTGCTTTCTTTTCAAAAGTCTCAGGATCACAAATTTCCAGGACCAAAACTGTCACAACAGTCAAGAGAATTGAGTCTTGCAACCTTCAGTATCTTCTACTACCAATATTGCCAATATTGAGATTATAACCATGGCAATTGTCATGAGATGTGGCCACAGGGATGCGACCATTCTCAACAATGATCTTTCCATTGATGCTACAGAATCTTGAAGCATTATCCTAGCTCCATCGGTCAAGCAAATGAATTATTTTCCAAGTTTGTTGGTGCTAATTTACAACATTCTCTGCAATCATACATTTTTCATTTTGATAGCATTCCCTAACTTGGGCTGGATGTGTACTTACCAAACCTTGTTATATTTTCGGCCCTATCAAACATGGCAGTAGTAGGCCTTATTTTCACCAAGGGTGTACACTTGGCGGGGAGGGGGGAGGCGTGGGGAGGGGAAACAAAACAAAATTCTCAATAAACTGTCTATAAGATCATATGTTTTTCATTGTTGCTCCTCAATATTGAGCAGCATTTGTCTGACACTTGATTTCTGAATGAAGTTATTTTCTGACCTGTGCTCGCTAGTCAATTCTTTCCTGTACAGTTTAATTTCTATAGAATTCAATTTAAAATCTCCTCATTCTACTGACAAGCCACTAATGGACAAGTATTGTGCTTCTTGGCCAAGTTGATTTATAATCTTAAGTATTCCTTGTTCAATCCTTATCAAGTTGATAGTCTTTGCTAAATTATTGATTGCACATAATTTACAAACTAAATGTTCAGATAATGTACCATCAGTTCTCCCGTGTCCATGAAAAAGGAATTTTGACACCGAATATCCAAATAGATCAAATTGTAAACTAGAAAAATGTTATCCTCTTTTAATAAATGTTACTTGTGCCAATTATAAGTAAGAGAACAACCTTATCTTTGTTATGGGTCTGAATCCAGCAGCTATTTCTTTAATGCCAATGTATTAGCTAGAAGGCATCATCTATACTAATAGTAATAGATGTATAAGTAGGAGCAGAATATTGAACCATGAAATCAAGTGCACGGTGACTAATGGAACTTCATGTTCAAAATTGACAACTAGATTTACAATTTTGGTGAGCGAGAGGTTTAAAAGAAGTTGGAACAATTGTCTCTGTTATTTTCTTACATGCAGGGCTTGAGCAATGTCGGAGAGAAATTTATTGTGTATGATGACATCCATTAACAATTTAACATCTTTTCTTTTAGCAAACGCTCCATGATTCCATCCATATTTTGACAGGACTAATATGCTTCACAAATCTTTTAGAAGTATATTGAACTCGGTACAAGTTCACAGTATAGGCCAATTGGATGCGAGTAGTTTTCAAAGTGCTAAGCAGTTTAATTGTATATTTTGTGAGCTCTTCTTATTTCCTTTTTTCTGACAAGTGCAATCAGACTATATTTTAGGTTGTGCAGTTTTATGGTATCTTGTGTGCCTTGGTTCCTCTACTATTACCACGGTCTTCGCAACGTAGACTTTATAACATAAAATAGGATTGACACCATCTGAATGTTGAACAACTTATTACCTTAAAACTCAGTTATTAGGAAAAACGTTTGCTAGAAGGTTAATTGTAAATTGTTTCTCATATATGTTATTGATTCGCATGATTACATGCATTCTTGATTAGGCATGAGCTCCTTTTGTTTGAGGCTCTTCGTGAAGGTTTGGATGAGGAGATGGAGAGAGACCCTCGAGTTTGTGTCATTGGAGAAGATGTTGGTCACTATGGAGGTTCATACAAAGTGACCAAAGGCATGGCAACAAAATATGGTGATTTGAGAGTGCTCGATACACCCATAGCAGAGAATTCCTTCACGGGGATGGCAATTGGGGCTGCCATGACAGGTCTAAGGCCTATCATTGAAGGAATGAACATGGGTTTCCTGTTGTTGGCCTACAATCAAATATCAAATAACTGTGGCATGCTTCATTATACTTCAGGAGGACAGTTTACTATTCCTGCAGTTATACGAGGTCCTGGGGGCGTAGGAAGGCAGTTAGGTGCAGAACATTCTCAGCGCTTGGAATCTTACTTTCAGTCTGTTCCTGGACTGCAAATGGTTGCTTGCTCCACTCCATACAATGCAAAGGGACTGATGAAAGCAGCAATTAGAAGTGAGAATCCAGTTATCTTGTTTGAGCATGTTCTCCTTTACAACTTGAAAGAGACGATTCCTGACGAAGAATACATATGTTGTCTGGAAGAAGCAGAAATGGTACGACCAGGTGCAGATGTAACCATTCTTACCTATTCTCGGATGAGATATCATGTAATGCAAGCAGCAAAGACACTAGTGAATAAGGGATATGATCCAGAAATAATTGACATTCGTTCTTTAAAGCCTTTTGATCTGTATACCATTGGGAATTCAATAAAGAAGACGCACAAAGTTCTGATAGTTGAGGAGTGCATGCGAACTGGTGGCATTGGAGCCAGTCTCAGGGCTGCAATTATCGAAAACTTCTGGGATTATTTGGATGGACCCATTATGTGCTTATCTTCACAGGATGTACCCACACCATATGCAGGCACACTAGAGGAATGGACGGTGGTGCAGCCACCCCAAATTGTATCAGCGGTGGAGCAACTTTGTCAGTAGGATCTGAGCTGCGTTTACCAATGCTGGGGTATTAAATCTAGTGCAGGCCCATATTTGGAAGTTTGGATTTGTTATTTCTTTTTATGTTTAATCTCCTTTATAGTCATCGTAAAGCTGAATGAAAGTAGGATTACGGGTAATTGGAATTTTGGATTACCGATTCCAATATTTTACCTGTCAGAGTTGTTAAAAGCTATTGGATCAGTGGCTTTCTCCCCAAATATTCTGACATATAATGGGAGCATCTTCTGTCAAGAAATTGCAGTTTTCACATTTCTATGTTCTACTTTCCTGTACTTCATGTATGCTATTGAAGCTTATGGAGATTGACTTCTATGGTTGGTCTTTTTTGTTTTGTTTCCATTACTGAGATAGTTTATTAATTTAATTTGACCGGATTTTGATTCTGCTTCATGGAATCATTTCTCTCAATCAGTGTTTTGAATGTTCTTGCTGCTTGGATATGTTATGTCAATAATTAAGGATGATGTGTTGTTAGTTCCTGGCAAAGGCAGGTTACTAATGTATCCATTGGATTCAATTAACATGGGTATTGTCAACTAATCAGAAGCATGCATTTTTGGTGATTGCTAATATTTCTAATGTTTGGATATTGATTTAACATTTTTCTAATACAGAAAAATTACAAAAAGATGGTTTATTTGCCTCTTGAGTCTTCATTTGACCTTCAACACTGATTTGAAAAAAATTTGGTCTTTTTTGGTAAAATTTTTAACTATAAAATTTGAAATCAACACATGTAACAGCATTTATGTTCAACATGAAAACTTCACTGTATAATCTCAATCAGTGTTTTTGAATGTTCTTGCTGGTTGGATACGTATCTCAATAATTAGGGATGATGTATTATTAGTTCCTAGCGAAGGCAGTTTATTAACGCATTCATTGGATTCAATTAGCAAGGGTATTGCCATCCAAAAGCATGCATTTTTGGTTAGTGCTAATATTTCTTTAGTTTGGATGTTGATTTAGCATTTTTCTAATACAAAGAAAAAGATGGTTTATTTGCCTCTTCGTGAGTCACTCAACAATGATTCGGCAAAATTTTGGTCTTTTTTGGTATAAATTTTAGCTATAGAATTTGAAATGAACATGTGTAACAACTTTACTTTAACAACACAGTTTGCTGTGTATGGGCATTTGATTAAAGGTTATAGATGGTCAGCCATTGATTCCAGAAACATCTTTACTTTGTGGTAGTCTATTCACAATGGGTTTCATCTGGAAAGATATGCTGCGAGAAACATCAACTGATTTCACATTTTGATCGCTGAACCTCATGCGTCCGCATTTTACTCACAGCCTGTAAAAATCCAGCAGATAGCGTTTTCAATGAAGTTCTAGGGGGCAGTATTGGTTGTTGGCTTAGACGGCTTCCACAGAGCGGGAAGGCTATTGAAGCTCTTGATAAAGAGATAATTGAAGGAGAAGATCAAGAATTGTACTAGTTTCACCTGACAGATGAAGTTGTACTAGTTTCTGAAGCAGTCAGAGCACTCAAACATCAGGCAAGGCAAGCAGCACAAACAATACATTCAACGGATGGGTTTCAAGCTTTCCAATGATGTACTAATCTGCCAAGAAGTCTCCGAGGACACATTTCAAGAGAGTCGGTGGTCTGCTCCTTTTGATACAGAATTTGCAGCAATTCCTTTAAATTATGCTGTTTCTCCCACACTTCAAGCAATGTCAAATGCTTAGGATACCACGAAGGCCTTGAGCATGCTATTTGTTGTATAATTGAAAATGGTTTCTTGTACTAGGTAATTACTATCATGCCACACTGATTTATTAGTTATCGAATCCCTAAGTTAGGTATGTGTACCAGGCCGAGAATATGACGTGCTGCTGAAATTGGTACTTTGTACCATAAAAAGTTTGCATGTAGTCTCTCCAGGCAAGTATTCCAAGTAACTTACTCTTTTTTAAGTTCCCTAAGTATTTGTAAGATCTATAAATTTGGCACTTGGGGTCCCCTATGAAAATAAAAATCAATTTTTGCTGTTTAAGAAAAAAATCTCCCCTGAATATTTTGAGCAGTGACTGTTTGGGAATTATTTTCCAGCCTAAACAAGCAGCGGGGGACACAAAAGAATTTACTCCCTCCTTAAAAATTTCCAGCTTTTTTTTACGACACATTATAAACATCTGAAGATGATGAAAATGATGATTATGGTTTGATTTGAATAGTATGATGGAACGGCACATTATGGAATCTGGGGTTTTAACATCATACTACAAACAAATCTAAAGTTTTTCAGTGTTTTAAGAGTGCAATTTATGTATGTTTAATGTGCTTATTTTGCAAAGTTTTTCAGTGTTTTGTCTATAGGCAAAGTGTCCAATTTTATACAATATTTGATGATGTTGATATACCTCCCGCAAAGGTCATTGAACATTAATGCGTTTGACATTCTAAGAACCATTGCATGTTTGTGTGCCTTCTAAAGACTCTTAAAAACTTGCTTATAAAGATAAATTCAATGTGAAAACTGTGTAGCTTATAACCATGTAAAATAAAAAATGTAGAACTTCAGTTGTATTTATTAAGAAACAAATTAAGATAAACATGTATTGTCACTTACTATGTATTATGATTGTTATTTATTATGTAGGATATTTTTTTCGAATATGAGAGTAATTACTACATATCAAAAATATGTATATTGAGTTATGGAGATTAAGGTCTGATGTGACTTTCGACTTCATTATTATACTTGAGGTCATAACTTCAATAAGCCTTTATCAATATGATCTTTTTTCTTATTGCTTAACAATACTTTGTCATGACTTTTGTTCAATGTGAAAACTTATAAACACTTGTAGTAAAAGCATCCACTATCATCTGAACAATGTATGAAACTATATGGTAAGCTTAATTGTTAACAAACATCTTTGAACTGCAGTTGAAGATCGACAAGTATAAATATTCCACCTTGATTGATTATAATCCACTAATAGTTTATTCCCAACTTATAGCACCCTATACCCCGCTATCCATTTATATAAACATGTGTACCCTTGTTAAACGCACTTAGATATGATGCGAGAAAATTGATCATTACTAGTTTTGATAGTGATTTGCACTACAACTATGATGAAAGTGTATTAGGCATATAATATGGGTAAATTAATGAGTCTCGTTGATTAAATTTTTTCATGAAGTGGTTATTATAGCTAGAGATTTTTAAAAGATGTTTAAGATTCTTGGCAACAATCATTGATGTGATTCAAGATGTTTATTATGCTATTAGGAAATTCACAATGATAAAATTGAAATCTTGGTGCTATAACATAAAGGAGTATAAATGATGATGATGCTTGGTGAATTGTGTTGTGAGCCTTATTTTAAAAACAACTTCAGATATATCTTCATATTTGAAATACATACTCAATGTTTTTTTGTACTTTTGCATCAATTAGATAGTTGATGCAATATTATTGAATAATCTTAGAAGCTTATCATATAGTTTTCAACTATTTTCATAGAATTTGTGGTGCCTTAATTTTTCATTTACTAGGATCATTAAATCAAATCAATATCTATTAAAAGCTTTGAGAGTTTTTGTTTTATTTTGCAGCTCTATGTGATTTGTATCTCCAACTTTTTATTTTTCATACCTATGTAACTTATGAATCAAATTTTGTTTTTAAAGTATTTATCCATTTTTTTTATTATAGGGAGGGAGAGATTTTTTTTTAATAAATAAATTTGTATATCGTTTAATTCATACAATCTCTGATTTTCATAGATATACTTCATTGCTTTTAAAGGATGACATACAATACGGAGATCCAATTCATACAAAGTCTAATTCTCATAAATATGCTTCATTGCTTTTAGATGATGACATATCATATAGAGATCTATTATTCTTAAATAATGATAAATTTTCTGAATTTGTTTCAAGTATCCAAGTTTCAAGCACACAAATAAACATCGAGGAAGCTGATGAAATCACTATAATAGAGAACAGTTTTTATAAAGAAATCAATCATGAAAAACAATCTCCACAACATATTGATGTTTTTTTGCTCGAAAGAAATATTTTTTCCTTACAACCAGAGCTCATAAAAACTTTGTCATTTGTCCTTCCTCCTCAAAAGGGTAGAATTCTTGGAGCATTACAGATATGCTTGTTTTGATTTCTGCAAAACACATTGAGAGGGAAACACAGTGTGACAGTGGAGCCACGAAAAGGGCTATATCATCATCCGAAAAATAGAGAATTGTGCAAAAATATTGTGGGGACCATAGTGTGACTCGCACACCAAACCAATGCCGATATTGAGTGGAACATGTTTGTGATGATTATAAAAAAATCAAAGACTGAAAAAAAATTCCCTTAAGGCATGACAATTAGTGGAGTATAACAGTGCAATAAAAGATTCACAAGAAACTCCCTCCAAAGTATCCTAAAGAGCTTTTCGATGCAATGGAGGTCAATTTCGATCAAGATAGATCCATCAATTTCATTAATATAACCTTTGACAATTTTAAGACAAACCATGTGGTGATGAATTTTCTTAACCAAATGAGAATGAAAAATATAAAGACTGCGAAACATCTAAAGGGGCATCTGAAAGCCAATTCACAAGACAATGAAAAAAAGTATCCAAAGTTACAAGTCCAAAAGATACTATTATTGATAATAATAATAAGTTAGTGGTTTTTACTCTACAAATAATCAAGAATAGGTAAATGAAATGCCATGAGAAAGACTTTGCTTTGCTTGAACACCAAATGTAGAGGGAAGATGTGAATAAAGAAACACTGATCACGATTGAAGAACAAAAGATCAATGTTCAATTCAATCTAGTTTCACCTCTAAATTTTATAGAGCAAGCCATGATAAAGATTATGGGATCATTTTCCAACAATAAATGATTATTTTTATTTAGTTAGGTTAATTTAAGATCCTTAGTGGATATATTCTTATTTGGTCTTTATGTAGCCATTCGTTTCTTTGTATTGATTTAAATTTTAAAGATAAATTATTTTTTTAATACAGTGATGATAATTATTAATCTTGATTTAGTATCATCTTTTTATTATGGTGAATTGTACACTTGATTGAGTATAACAAGTGGTGGCCTGCAAAGTTATTCAACAATCATTCAATAGATAACTTTTGTCAAGTTATATTTATGTCATGATTTTTGATAAAAAATGAATTTCCTAATTGATTTATAATTCATTGGTATTTTCATATAGTTGTTGATGCTATAAATGTTGTCATAAAGTTCAGCATTGAATTTATTGAATATGCTGAAATTTAAATGCTTTTGAATTTCTTATTTTTCTTTTGAAAAGATAGAAAATAAAGATAGAGAAAAAAAAGATAAAAGATGGAACATTTTTATTGTGTTGAATGTTACAATTTTGTTAGCATCATTTTTTGTTAAAATATAATCTTATCAATTATATTGATTGGGCATTTGATTGTGGATTTGTCATTTTTGTGGAGAGCATTTTGCATTATGATAATCAACAACATCCATTGTCATAAAATGAATTCTAGTTCAGTAGAAATATTAAAAGTCCATCTACCAATTGCATCTATTATAGTCCAATTGAAATTTCAAATTTTGTATGATATTCATGAATTCTAGTTTAGTAGAAATATTAAAAGTCCATCTACCAATTGCATCTATTATAGTCCAATTGAAATTTCAAATTTTGTATGATATTCAAGGGTTAAACAATATTCAACATATTACAAAGAAATATAAAATATGTTCATTTGTACGCATAGAGCCTTCAAAATGCCGAAATGGATGTGGAGATCTATACAATTACATCTGAACAAGAAAATATAATCATTGAAACAAATTTATGTTATTCTCAATGTGAGGGAAGGATTCACAACGAATGGTATATCAAGCCTTGTTCATTGCATTAATGAAACCAAAATATATTTAAAATTAGATGTGATGATGAACGGTTTCGCGCCATTTTAAAGTTGTCCTATGAATTATTTGGATCTTTTTGTGAGTTGTTGAATAGAAACCTTAGTCAAAGTGATAGCGACATCTATAAAGGGTAGGTGTTTTCAATTGAGAAAAACAGGGCATTATAGTTCTACTATTATCATTTAAAATGACAATGATTATCATTAACAAGCTTTTTGGTTGTGGAAAGTAGATCATGGTGAAAATTATAAATAAGTTCATTAATCATCTACACATTTGTTTAAGAAGTCATTTACAATGGTTAAGTAATCATTTAATGATTGAACATGTAAAATAAGGTTTTCAAAAAAAAAATGGCTTTCTAAATTGTTGTGGCAATATAGATGTAATTTACATTTAATTCGAGCTTCTATCTAATGAATGCTCATCATATTGGTATGACATATTATAGCTATAGTATGTCATTGTAAGCCATTGTTGATCATAATATGTGTTTCATTGATGTTTTCACTAGGTGGCTTGGTTGTGTTTATGATGCTAGACTCTTGTAGAATTCTTTTTTTAACAAATTGTGTGAAGGAGGGAAAAGGCTAAATGGTCATTCTATTTCCATTGGCACGATAGTCATGACATACCATATTATTGATGATGACGGCTATCCATTGTTCCCATGGTTAATCACTTCATTTTCAAGATCTTTAATAAATAGTCAAAGGAAATTTAATTTTAAGTTATCCTCAACAAAAATTGTTGTTGAATGTGCATTCAGAAAGCTAAAGAATATAAGACAAAAATTTTATTCCAAAATTTCTTAGACTAATTTGCAAATGTTGTTAAAAACCATTTTTATATTTTCATAATATATAACATACAAGGAGGATGACAGTGAAACAATTGATGTCAACAACAATGAATATAATATGTCAACCAATGAAGAAGCATAAGGGGATCCGACTGCAACAATAACTCGAGTGGATTTAATGGAATTTGTTAATAGAAGAAATGGATTGGCCATCCAGAATGAAAAAATTTATCCTTTTGCCTTTAGTATGCTTTGTCAATATAGACATTAAAAACTACATCTTAGAAAATATTTTTTGTTTGTTATTTGAATGATCTTTATATCATGTTCCAAGATTTTATATATCTTGTTGAAAACATTTTTTGTTTGATATTTTAATGATTTTTATACCGTGTTAAGAATATTTAGTCAAGAGAGAGTTCAATAAGATCACATTTCAATGTTCTCTTTTCAACGCTTATGTTTGAATCAAAATCATAGGTATACTCTGTGGATCTAACCTCTTTTGTACCATTGCATAAGACATTGCATTCTTATATATCTCATATTGTAAAATTATTGTACTAATACTTTTCTTTGAGTTTTCTACATGATATTGTTGTCGTCTTTTTCTAAGACTGCTGATTTTATGAGTACAATGTAAACATCATGTAACATTTGACAATGTCACCTATTTTCCAAAATTTGCACTAGATGGAGCTATTGTATTTGACAGTTCACTCACTGAAGCATGTGATAATTTGAGCATCTTGAATAGAATATGGCTGGACACTCCTTCATTTTGCACTAAATCATCACATAAATTCTAAGCTAGACAATCTCTGTTGATTTTTATATCCATTAATTTTTAAAAAGTCTCAGATCCTCTTTTTCTTCAAGCCTTAAATTATCCCAGTTGTAATCTCTATTTTTTTTTTCATTGGAATTTTTTTATAAATTGTGATATTTATGTGGAATTATTTTTCATTAATAGAGCAAAAAAAACACTTTTTTTTCATTGGAAAAAATTAAGAAATTGTGATACCTCTTTGGAATTCGTTTTCATTAATAGACCAAAGAAAAGATTAAAGGGGTTAATGCTAGATGTTCAGATCTAGTTTTGAGTGTTTGGGTGTTATGTTGTATTGGGTTTGACCTAATTTTATGGTTTATATCAAAAAAAATTAATCCATAAATTTGTCCTAGAGGTATATTGTGTTTTAAAATTGGGAAAAATATTGCATCCAATTTTGGAGAAGGGCAAGACCTAGTGACGTTAATGGTATAGATACTTATAGGATATGACACACAAGCTTAAAGTTATTCCACAAGGGAAATATACCAATAAAACAAAGGCTGAGGTTTAAATTTAGGGTTATAAAGAGTAAGGCACAATTTATGAATTTACAAAGTTGTTATTGATTACGCCATTTAAAAAACTTAAATTGTGTGATGAATTTGCAACTTTGTTATTAATAATGTCATTAAAAAAATTCAATCATAAGATAAATTTGCAATTTTTTTCTTGTTTGTGGATTTCAAAATTTTAATTATGGGATTAATTTATGAATACATTCTTGTTTACGATTTTTTATTTTTTATTTTGCAATGTTGCCCCTCTTTTGTGGCTTTGAAAATTCAAATTATGACATATGCAAGGCAACATAGAATTGCTTCAAAATTTTTAGTGTTTTTGTGAAAAACAACAAGGTACAATTTTTAGTGGCTCCCTAGTTCATAACTCTATTAGATCCCAAAAAAAATTACATATAAATTTAAAAGATACAATGCAAAATTTAAGAAATTTGAGTCTAAAAAAAAACTTATTATTACTTTCAGGGCATCAAAAGAATGGTTCCTACCGCTTTAATAAAATAATCCATGAGACCACTTATACGATAAATTTAATTTTCTCAATATTTCATGTAGAGAAAATTTAGTAAATGCATGGGACTATAAATAATAATAAGCTCCTATAATTTCTCAGCATTACCCCTTAAAAATAATTAGCTAGCCCCCAACATGGGACCCCTACGTAAGTAGGGATATAATTTAGTGATTCTCGTAAGCTATAATTTTATTCAGTGATTTTGTGAATAGGATTAGACAATATTGTGGCCTTGATTATTTATATTTGCAATTATTTTTAGTATGAATTTTATCTCACGGAAGTCATAAAGGTTGAACAACAAAGGGAGCACACAAAACAACTGAGGTGAGAGGGCATAATTTGATAGTAATATATTTATTTTGATCATTTTTTTTAAACTTTAATTTTTTACTTATTTAAAGTGACAATATTCAAGTGAAAAATTGTCATTTTAATATAGTATATTGTAGACACTAAAATATGGTATTAAGTACTTGACAATGACAAGATTGACATACATTTATCACACATGACTTGTATGCACAAATATGGTCATAACTCACCATCTCACCCTATCTCAGTGATTTATATGGATATAACCCTTTCTTTATGTTGTTAAACACCTACATTAACCTCTCCATTTGTTTCAAACCTACATTCTATCCTACACACACATGCCTAGATGCCTACTTTAGTATTCTTGTGTATGTGTCACTACTATCAAACTGGGTCAGTAACACTAGTTGATAGTGCCCTGAACTTGTTGGTACCAACCAACTCTCAAAAATAGTCACTTTTAAAATATAATAGATTTTTATGGGTTGACCTATACATTTCAGATAATGTAGCATGAAAAATTACCTAATTGGGCTCATATATATACAAATCAAGGCCTCACTTGATAGACGACTCGACACTTATTTGGTACATATTTATACACTATTGAACACTAAGCAAATTTTTTTTATTCCTTTCAAATTCAAAACTAATCACTAAGATCTATCATAAGACAAGTCTGAAACATGCCAAAGTCAAGTCAAAACAATCATTATCAAGTATCAAAGCCAAATCATTAGTTGCATGCATATAACAAAGGATCACAATTGTAGAATAATTCTAGATGGGAAAACTATGTATGGCTTGATTTCCCTCCTTGGGGTATCAAAAATGTAGGCCACGATCAATCATCAATGAAGGTGATTGGGGTCAACTCAACCCATTAAATTTTCCTAGTTTTTGAAAGTTTATAACCCTCACAAGTACACCTAAGGTTTTAAAGTGAAATAAATAATTTATAGGGTTACACGCATCATCAGGGTTCAACATTAGACATATAGAGCTTTTAGAGACAGGTGAAGGTCACCATACAATCATAAACACCTATTTTTGTATAGGTCACTACTGAACACTATAGGTCAGTATCGACAATCTATACTAACCCATACTTGACAAAATTGATCTTGTGTAGACAAAAACACTATTCTAGACCCTGACAAATCACAAGACTATTTCAATATATTTTCTATTGTCTAAAGTCATTCACATTCAGTCAGAAAATCTAAGTATTTATCCATTTGTGCATTTACTATATTTAACATATGTCAATTATCAAATCATTGCAATCTATTTCAAGCTTTTACAAGATTCATGCTTAAATTCCATATTTAATAATATGAATTCACATACTAGTTTTTATCTTAATTATATTAAGTAATTCATATTAACTCAAATTAGGGTAAAACATATCTGTGAACCCAAATAATGATTGAACCATGCCAAATCCTAAGTTTCCCTTTAGGGTTTCATCCTTCTAGTGTTTCAAAATTGAGCCTTAGGGTTTTATTTTTAGACTTGATTTATGATTATTCCCTAATAATACACATAATCCATGGCTATAATGAATGAATATTGTATTTATTTGTTAATACAAGTCATGAAGATAATATTTTCATATTGTTCCACTTGGACATGTTAAATTTTGATCAATCATATAATCAAATGGATTAAATTTAAGAACACTAATAAGGCTAAAATTAATAATGAATATTCCCAAGACCTTACTATGTCTCATGCTATGGATTCTTTGTCATCTCATACCACTCCACATAGAAGGTAATTCTCACGACTACCAAAGATGATTTCATCTTAACTCATATCTCTCCCTCCACCATTATAGGTTATATAAATAGACCTCAACCTAAGGGAATCAATAGTCATGTACATTGCTATTATCACCAATGCATAGGTCATTCTACAAATAGATGTATTCAATTAAGGATTAAGATTAAAGCCTTGATTGATGCCAATATTGTTTCCATTTAAGATTTTAATACATCTACAAATGATCCAATGACACATAATGATAAAAATATAACCAAGAGCAATCCAGAGAAACATGACTAAAAATGAACAATATTGTATGCATATCCAATTGGAAGTACCTAACGATTGTACTTGTGAAGCCTTTCAAGATTAATTAGTCACTATGAAAAAATACAAAAGAGAGTTACAAAAGAAAAATCAAGATTCAAATTTAAATATTACATCACTTGAGAATGAGATTGCATATATGAATAATCTAGAGCATGCAAAAGTCAACCATGTATCCACATATCTATTCAAGAATTTTGTGCCTCAAAATATTGCATCTCAAGAATGAAAACAAAAAAATGAAACATATACAACTAGTGGTTCAAAAATCTTACATAAGGCTAATACGAGTTCAAGTGAGATTTTGATAGAAATGCTTCAAAATAAATTTGATCATATTTATTATAAATTTAAGCTTCACAACCAAAGCTCTAATACTATATTTTAGGAATAAAGATCTGATACTACATGTTAGATCAATGAACTATATCGCACAGTGAAAATAAATTAAAATGCAAAAAAAAACCCACAAAAATAAAGTCAAGCAAGATGACATATTACATAGAGATTATGTGAAAACCTTGCAATGTGCAAGGGAAAAACCACAGGAAAAATGGTAGCTTCTAGATTTCATTAATTCAACAACAACTCTCTTCTACAATAGTTCCTCCAGTAACTCTATTAGTGCTTACAACCAAGCACTCAATGCTTCCACCTGAAGCATTCATGTTGTGATCCAAACATAACCTAACCTACAAGATTCAACCTCCAGGCATGCAAGCACAAACTTGCATAGATCCTCTAATAAGATGAGTAATACAATGGAGAGCTCATGATTTTATAGAATTTACAAAGAGAAGAGAGAGAGAGAGAGAGGGATAAAATTTATGGTGGTCCCTTAGAAATTTGACCCACACATGAGTGGATGTATTATTGAATAATAAGAATAATTATCTCCCCATTTGCCAAGGACTCCCACATGTGCCTTAGTATCCCACATGCTCCAATGTCTCCCACATGTGCCAAAGATATCCCACATGTACCAAAGGTCTCCCACATGTGCTAAATGTCTCCCACATGTGCCTTGGTCTCCCACATGTGTCAAAGGTTTCCCACATGTATCTTGGTCTCCCACATGTGTGTTGGTCTTACAAACATGCCAAAGGTCTTTCACATGTGACAAAGGTCTTCCACATGTGCCTTGGTATCCCACATGTGCCTTGGTCTCACACATGTGCCAAATGTATCCCAAATGTGATTTGGTCTCCCACATGTGCTAAAGGTCATCTTTACAACTTGGAAGATCCTCCATGGGACATACCACATCACCCACAACCATATCACTAATCACATCACCAACATGCCACATCACCATGAATAGTAATTCATGAATAATGACTATGAATAATGACTTCACATCCTAACATACTCTCACTTGAAGTCAATATACATATGATTTTATGACACCTGAGTATTCTGCAACTAGTTGCTCATAAAATCCCTTTGCTACCCTAACACAAACCCAGTAGAAGTTTTCTTGCACTACTAAAACTTCTCTGCCCTGATTGGATTTATCAACATCTGCTCTTCCATAGTAGATTGCAACACTAAAGTGACAAATCACTTCTCCACACATAGATGAATCCTCTAATTGAGATTCTACCATGAACTGATCACAACTCCCACTACTTGGGAATATCCAGTTTAGTGTTCACCATGGCAACATGAGGCTTCCTACTCCTGATTAATCCAATACACAAGATAACAACATGTCTTCTCCTCTTCTAAGACTCTCCTAGGATGACAACTCAAAATGCAAGAAGTGAGGTACTTCCTTGCTCTCACATCTTGGTGCATCTCCATCTTTGGTTTGCTCCTCCATACCACCTTCATCTCATGAGTCTCTACTAAGCCATCACACCATTGATCATGTTGGGGCATACATACAACATGTCACAACACATAGCAACAACCTCTACTAAACACTTGGATCTCCATGAAGGTTTAAATATCCTATATTACATGTGTTGTACCTACACAACCCTATACAATGACTTATTTAACATGCAAACCAATAACTCTTTGCCTCATCCATCTATATTTATCTCTCCTTAAGAGAGATCACCATGTAGGAATAATACTACTCCAACTCCTTGAACACCAACTAGTGCACATAACACTCTTGATAGTAGTGAAGAGATAAGATTTTATAGAAGTCAAAACTAGACTTCTCCACATAGCCACCAAAGCTATCAACATGGCACAAGATCATTGGACCAATCATAACTCCTAGGAAGTCATCATGCTACTTGGTGCATTACTGCACCTACCAAATTTTTGAGCCTCCAGAATGCATCCAAAATGCATCATGCTTTATTGAATGTTTTCAAAACACTAACTCATTTGCCTCCAATATCACTCCATGCATTGGTTTATTTAGCCAATCACCACAACCATATACACAACACTCTATCACCATGAGTTATATGGTCAACACCAACCTTTTCCTTCCAAAAATATTAGGTCTCAGTTGTTCTTCTGCATCTTCATTTTCATCTTCCTCATCCTCAACTACTTCAAAACATGTACAGCTACACCTCCATCCTTTGCATGTATTTTTTCTTCTTCTGTAACATCTCAGCTAACAAAATGTGGTTAGTATGACACCACATTATAAACCCCTTTGTTTATTTCCAAGAACCACAATAAGGTCATGCCTTGTTTTCCACCTCCACTTATGGAGACTAGTTTTCTCCTCAAGCTATAAAGTTACTTCTCCATCAAGAACACTTTGTAGGCTACTGAATTGTCTAGAAAAGCTTGTTAATCTTTCTCCTCCATTCATTTGTGGTCTTATCCTAAATAACATAAAGAGAATAGGATCTTCACCAAGATATCCTCCACCTTTCTCCATAGAGAGATACCTGCCAAAAAAATAAAACCTCTTTTTTATTCTTTAATCTCTACTTGGTCTCTCCTCCTGTCACAATAGCTTCACCTTGTACACAACTATCCAAAAACAAAAAAAATCACACATGGAGTTCTTCCACCATGGCTCTAATGCCAAATGTTAGAAATCAAAGCTTCATAGCTAAATATCTGATACCAAATGTTAGGAATAAATCTCTTATACTACATATTAGATCAATAAACTATATCCTATAGTGCAAGAAAAATTAAAATGCAGAAAACAAGATACAAAAAACATAGACAAGTAAGAGGACACATTACACAGAGATCATGTGGAAACTTTGCAACATGCAAGAAAAAACTACAGGCAAAATGATAGCTTCCAAACTTTATTAATTCAGAAACAACACTCTTCTACAATATCTTCTCCAACAACTCTATTAGTGATTACAACCAAGCATTCAATGCTTCCACCTAAAACATTCAAGTTGTGATCCAAGCATAACCTAGCCTACAATATAAAACATCTAAGCATGCAAGCACAAGCTTGCATGGATCCTTTAACAAGATGAGTAATACAATGGAGAGCTCATGCTTTTATAAAATTTACAAAGAGAAGAAAGAGAGAAGGATAAACTTCATGGTGGTCCCTTAGAAATTTGACCCATACATGAGTGGATATATTATTGAAAAATAAGAACAATTGTCTCCCCATGTGCCAAGGTCTCCCACATGTTCTTTGGTCTCCCCATGTGCCAATGTCTCCCATATGTGCCAAAGGTCTCCCACATGTGCCAAAGGTATTCCACATGTGCCAAAGGTCTCCCACATGTGCCTTGGTCTTCCACATGTGTCAAAGGTCTCCCACATGTGCCAAAGGTCTCCCAATGTGTCTTGGTCTCCCATATGTGCCAAAAGTCTCCCACATGTGTCAAAGTTCTCTCATATGTGCCTTGGTCTCTCACATGTGTCAAAGGTCTCTCACATATGCTAAATGTCTCCCACATGTGCCTTGGTCTCCCACATGTGCCAAAGGTCTCCCACATGTGCAAAAAGTCTCATCATATTTACAACTTGAAAGATCCTCCATGGGACATGCCATGTCACCCATAAGCCACATCACTAACTAACCACATTACCAACATGCCACATCACCATGAATAGTGGCCATGAATAGTAACTATGAATAGTGATTTGTGAATAGTTACTTCACATCCTAACAATATTATCTCCTATGTATCTTCTAAGGAAATAAAAAACCATTGTGCCTATCATAAAATGCATGGATATCATAAAGATAATTATTGGGCCTTGAAGAGCAAAATATAAATAATTATCAATAATGGTGATCCTACATTAGATACATCCATCAAAACACCACCTCATCCAAGAACACCTTATACAAGTAAGAAATCTACTCACACTATGATGGTATCTTTTAAGGAAAAAGTACAAACAAAACAAAATGAATAGTTATAAAAGGCACAGTTAGAAAAAGAAATATTACACAAAGAATAAGAAGAAAAAGTAAGGTTTCATAAAGAATAATTATAAAAGGAACAATTATAAAACTAAAGATTACAAAAGGAACAATTAAAACAAAAAAAGTTACAAAGGGAACCATTGGAAAATAGAACAAAAAATGTTACAAAAATAAAATTTACAACAAGAGAATTTACAAAAATAAAGCTTAAAAAAATAAGCACATGCTAAACAAGAAAGCATCCTTGAGCAAGGGTTTCTCTAGAAATAAATTCAAAAGTAAGAAATACCTAAAATGAATAATATCAAAATCATGGTTTCAAAAGAAGAAAATATAAAGCATTCCTCATATCTAAAGCCTTTGATTCTTAGCCCTGACATAGATGGCATGAAATGCACCAATGTTGTGATTAATATCACTATCGAAATGAATGTTTGTAGCATGAAACTATTAAATCTATAGGACATGATGAGAAAAAATTGAAGAAGGCTAATTCATATATACTATTTATTCGATCCATTAAACTACCTATAACACGTGGTCTAAAAACATGTTCTGTTATATTTAACATTAGTGCTGTTTTGGTCTAATATAACATTGAATTATGAAGATCATGGATAAAAGCAATGGAGAATACACTTGGTAAGAATCATGATTATGATACATTTAGATTCAATGATGTGACTATTACCATTTCAAGAGAGGAAGCTTTTTTAGAGCAAGCAAATAAAGTAGAACTATTTCTTCAAAAGATGACACATGACTTACAAATCGATACCACATTCCAATTGGTGATTTGACATAGAATTCAACAGAAGATCACATATTGTATGCAGGAAATCCATGGGAGAATTTTGTTGCTAGAATCATTGGTTAAGATTCAATATTATATATTGTACATAACCTCTCAAATTACTCATCCATTCTATTCTTCTATTTTGACATACATGTGCTCATATGCATTTGCATTGACCATTCTTCTATCATTTGGATTTGTTTTCACTTGGATATTATATTTTGTTTATTTATCTTAATCTGGACATCTGTGACACTTAGATTATAAGAATTTTGGTACATCCCCTTTATAGCATCTTACTTGCTCACTCTTGCATATTGACTTTTTATACATGTTAAGGCTTCCATTGAGCTTACATGATCACATACACTTATATCTACATATTACATGAGCACACATTTATTCTTGTTCACTAGAGGCATGTAAATAATTATTTATACATATGATATTGAGATGCATTGTTGTAATACACATTTACAGTGGGGACATATTGCTTGCTTTTACTTCCTCTATATTTTCGTGCTATAATGCACACTATGCCTTGACACATGTTGCATATTTTTAGGATCTCCCCATTCTTTTATTTTTTTTATCCTTACTAATTAGTATCACTTGATTATAATGATGTGTAACAAATACAAAAAAATCAAATAATTTAAAAATTTAAAAACACTCAAAATATTCAAAAACATAAAAATTAGGACCTCAACATGACATGATTACTAGATTACACTATTTACATATGTTATATATCACATGTTTGGTAGATGGCATATTATTTTCATACACACATACATTCAAAATATATGAGTGCGATGTAGGTCATACAGGATACACATGGACATATAGACGTTAGATTTTACTCTACCTAGTAGCCATGCCAATATTGAGGGCATCTTATTCCACAAGTTTCACTATCACATATTCTATCTTTTTATGACCTCTTTATCACATTGAATTATCTATATTTATTACACATATCTTGTTAGTTAATCATATCTTACATAGTGTTACATAGATATGATCTTTTTTAGATCAATAACTAGGATTGATGGGTCCCTTAACCCAATTTATTAAATTCAAAAAATGGTTACAACAGTACAAAAAGATGGTAATAAAAATTATCAAAGCCACTAGACCAAGGATAAAAATACCAGCCATAGAATAGGCCAAGTAAAAAATATATAAATAAACTAGAAGCCACCAAGAAAACAATGGCTATTACAAACCAACCAACACTTAGGAAAGGATGAAATGACACAATAAACCAAAAGCATACTAAACATCCCCCATGATTTCCACCAATTGGTAGAGCACTAATCTATGGAATAGGGAAAATTTACACCATAACACCATATTTAAGACAAAAATATCCATCAAATTATTAGAACCAATAATGTCATGCATCAGACCTAAGCCACCCTCGCTCAACTGAGATGCCCCCATCAACCCAACCACCACTTTGACACACGTCATGACTCCTCCCATGCATAGATCCCACTATACAACATCCAAACATTCTTACATGAGCCTAGAAGCAACCCATAGTGAGGCTTTTTTCGCCTAGCTAAGAGTAAAGATGACATCATGTCTCACCACCCTTGAGAGGAATTTGATTGCTGCCACCTATTATATCAAGTGTATGTATTAAATTAGAACAATGAGGTTTGGGATGAAAGCCTTAGCCACCTCCAATAATGGCAAAAATAGAGAGCAACTAAACTGGGTAAGAAGACTCTCAAAAAATGATTCTGCAAAGCTCAAAAGTGCCACGAATTTACCTTCCAATTCTTAAAAAGATGAGAAAGGGATAAACCTTGCCACATCTTAACTAGAAAAATGAAAGCTAGCTTAAGGCTGAGCTTTTAATAGCCCCACCCTAAACACTGACACAACAAATAATTCTACCATCTCTACTGCTTAGAGCTTATCTTCCACCATTTTAATTAGGTTACCAGAAAACATTGATGTAATTTCTAAGTTAACCTTCACTCATCGAGACATGCTCAGGTAAGAGTTACCCAATAACATATATATGGAATGTAACACTCATCCCAAAGGTAGCCAACATATATTCTTCAAGCGAATGGTTGACACATCCCCCGTGAACACCATCTCCTACTTATTACCCTACAAGAAGACCATGGGCATTGTAACTACCTCCACCACCATAGATTTCATTTATCCCAACAAAACTATTTACAACCACAAAAAATGCAAACCAAAAAAACTGTGATCCAAACCATAGCTGATAGGAAAATAAAATGACCTCCATAATGTGCAAGTATTAAATTCCAATTCCATCCATCACACCTTGTATAAATGCCAAGGTTACTTAGCATGGGAGCCCAAAAATTCCATTACAAACTCACACCATAATGTAAATGTCACTCTATGTGATACTCATGTAATTAAGAGTCAAGAACTACATGGGGAGCTAAAAGACTCTAACCATGCTTTAGCCATGTTATCCACTTGAATCACCTCGACTTGATCAATGCCATGGTTGGCAAGAAAATCAACGGTCGAATTGGCCTCACGATAAAAATGGTGTACCTCTTAGTTTGCAAGTGCATCCAACTAGGGTCACACCCACTATAAAATATTATTAATCTTCCACACCTTGCCCCCACTTATGAAGATCCTGAATTAACCATTGAATCACCTTACACCACTAGTTTATCTAAACCATACTAAAAAGATAGCTCCACCCCTAAAAAAAACACTTGCCTCTACCTCTTTGTTGGTTCCATCCACCAGCTTGAGTGAGACAAATATAATCAAGGACCCATAATAGTCATTAATAATACATCCTATGCCTGATGCCATCGGATTGCCATGTGAGGCACCATCAAAATTCAATTTAAACCAGCTAGGAGAGGGAGGGACCCAATCCACATTATCCTTCCTCCTATTCTTAGATATTAACACCATTGACCCATTAATGGGGTACATTACTATGCTATTTTAATAATATGTGAGATTGATACATATGGATGGTGTAGATCAGTCTTTATTTTTTATATGCTACATTGATGTTGTTACGCTATTGCATGATAGGCTAGTTGTGCTTGCCTATTATGGGTGGTCCCTTGGCCTCATTTGTGACATATTTTCCCCCTTACATGTGACCCTTGGCCTCATTTAATGTGACATATTTATGTCCCTTGTTTGAAACATACTTATGTCACTTTAGTGTGGCCCTTGGCTTCATTTGTTGTGACATATTCATGTCCCTTGTATGTAGCCCTTTACTTCTGTGTGAACTAACTCTTGATATTTTTGATCTTGTTGAGCTTGCTGAGATTAAGTGGTGCCATAATCCATATCATGCACTTTTAATTCATAGTCTTATTCAATTATCTTTTCAATGATGATTATTCCTACATGCTTTATTAATACATCTATCTAGGCATGACACTTATATGCCTTGCATTACATATGTTACATTCATGTATTGATGACATATACATCACTATGATGACATACATGTTCATATGATTACACATGATGCTATCTATACACATGAAATGATATAGTTAACTTTTTATTTTGAGATGAGTAACTTACAGGACACATCCCTCATCTCAAAATGGACACGTTATGGTGGGTTTGTTATAAGACATAAGCCTCTATGAAGAGAAAATAATATTTTGGAATAAAAGTAAAAAAAATAGAGATTTAGAATGGTTTATATATCTGATGGGTTCAAATATGTGATAAATATTCTAAACATCAATAAAATTATAGGGGTACATGCCATGCATAATAGGATTATTTAGTGGAGTTGAAAGCTCAATAATGTGCACAGGCACAAAAATTATTTCATTCGATCAAATCAACATATATCATCAATTGAAAAAAATTACATATATAGAGAATATTTATCTTATAAATTAGGAGTATATTATAATCCCTTGATTTTCTCTCAATACCTATCTCCTACTTTTTCTCCCACAACCCTATCTTTCATGAGATGCAACTCACATTATTAAAATATTATTAATGACAATAAATATCACTATTGTCATTACATGATTTGTACTAAAAAGTAATTATTATTTTCACACAATAAGTTCACATTATTAATTTATCTCAATAATGCATATGAACTTACTTTAAAAATACTTTAGTATAGATTCATATAAACTTGGGTGCATATGCATGGGCATATGTACACAATTTACAAGATAAAAAATTAAAGGTTTTCATATATACATAAAATTGAGATAAGGTCTCAGTATCGACCTATAAATGCATAACATTAGATATTAGTTGGTATAAATTCAAGGGGTATGATACTAGTTCATGCACATACACACTTTTAGATTCATGAGGCATGATACTATTTCATGCACATACATACTATGATAGTTTTTAGTCAGCACAATTCCAAAAAAGCATGATATTGATCCATCTACATTTACAAATTTTTAAGTGAGCACTATTATAATTGTTTATTTACAAAGTGATTTTCAATCCACACTGATCAGTGATGAACCTTGAATCTATAAATCCATTTGTAGTAGTTGATTCATGTTTTTACAAGTAATGTATGTTGACGTTTAGTGATGCTAAATGACAATGACATTAATTCTATCAAACCCATCATGTGTTTACCATTATTTATAAGATCTTAGTAGTTATTTGGGTTAGTGCATTGAGTACTTCTCCCCAAATTTATGAGGGTTCAGGCATGTTGTATTCCCAACCTAAAAGCTTGCACAGTTACACAAAAATTGGGCTTGATCCCCGTCAATTTCTCCATGGTTCAACAAAAGGAACCAATCTCGAAATGATTCAAAATAAAACACATTTATCTAATGATTCAACAAGGAAGTATCATCTCCAACAAGTTTTAAGGGAAACATGGTTTTCACAAACACACATGCGTATTCCTTCCTTGATCTTTAATTTTAAAATTTCAAGTTCATATTACAAATTTCAATTTATGCACATTGACTACCATATGTTTTTTACAGGTTTTGCCTTTGATTAACCTGCATACTTAGAGATTCATACCAAATATAAATTGTTTTGTATATGCTCAGGTCTTCCTTTTCATTTTAATCTATCGATTTCATTACTAGAATAAAATGGGGGCTTTTTTAGACAATAAAATTTGGTATTAAGTATTTAATAATGACAAGCTTGACACACATTTAACACACATGAATTATTCACACAATTATGGTCTTGACTCACCATCTCACCCCATCCTAGTGATTTATATGGGTCCAAGCCTTATGTTCTGATATTACACACCTACATGATCCTTATTGTCTATTTAAAACTTGTATACTATCTACATAGACATTCCCATATACTTAGTTTAGTCCTCGTGTGCATGGGTCACCACCATCAGAATGGGTCAATATTTCTAGTTGATAATGACTTGAGATTGACGGTAATGACCATCTCCTAAAAATAATCACTTTTCAAATCTAAGACATTCTTATGGGTCAGATCATATGTTTTAAATAACATAACATGATAAATTATTCAATTAGAATCACACACACACACACACACACACACACACACACACACACACACACACACACACACACACACACACACACACACACACACACACACACACACACAAATAAAGGCCTCACTTGATAGAATATTTACACATCTATATATTAGTGAACATTGAACACAATTGCCTTATCCCTCCCAAATTCAAAACCAATAACTAGGAGAAATCACAAGCCAAGTCTAAAGCATACCAAAGCCAAGACAAACCTTGTCAAGTATCAAAGCCAAATAGTTGCATTCATATAGTAGAAGAGCAAAATTGCACAATCACACTAGGTGGGAGAACTATGTGTGGCTTGATTTTCCTCTTTGGAGTATCAAATATGTAGACAACAATCAATCTTAAATAAGGGCAATCGGATTCAGACCAATCCATTAACTTTCTTATTTTTTAAGATTATATCTTGCATAATCACACTTAGGGTTTCAAGGTGAAATAAGTTAATTTTTTGGGTTATGTGTATCATCATGGTTTGACATCTCACATACATATATTTGAAAGATAGGTGAAGGTGATCATATAATTACATACACATTTTTTTGCATAGGGAACTATTGATCACTATAGGTTAGTAGTAAAAGTTGATATTGACCTATACTTGATGGAACTAACCTTGCACAAAAATAAACACTATTACAAAACTTGACAAATCACATGCCTGCTTCAGTCTATTTCCCACTATCCAAAGTTAGTCACTGTCAGTTAAGCTAAGTACTTATTATTGACCATTTTTGGTCACCATGGAAGAGTACCATCCAAGTTTTATTCAAGGCTTCAGGATCACTCATAGGCTTCTCAAGACTTAGTTGATTCTATGCAATCACTTGTAAGCCCAAGGGAAAGTTCTATTCTTAGAGGATCTATGAGTTTTGGTCTCTCAATAGCTCTATTTTTTCAAGGAAGCACTTCCATAATTAGTCATTTCAGGTTTTTCTTGATGATGGATTTAGGAGGTGATGAGATTAAATTTTATGGGCCCCCAATGATGTCTTGATGGCTTCCTAATATATCAATCATAGTAGCACTCTAGTACAAACAAACGGTGCCATGCATTAATTATTTGAAACTCTCAATGGTTCCAAGCCCTTTTAACATGCCTTTCAACACTTAATCAATTTTTAAGAAGTTTATCTATGACTCTCCACATTAGCATCAATCCAAGATAATGGGTTAGCAGGATGCTTCTACGCATTAAAATTCCATCAACCTGATTTCCTAGAACCATTTGAACAAGTGTAATACTTATAGACTAATAGGTAAGCGAGATGATGCCATATGGTAAAATATTGTTTAACTACAAAAGGAATAGTCAACATTACATTTTATGCCTCAACCAAAAAATATAAGAGTGAGAAGGAGCCACATGGAGGTGGAAGGCCTAAAACACATAATGACAGGAGCACCCAATGAATAGGAGAACACCAACTGGCAGAACCACAATGCATAGGTAGAAGTAAATAGGGAGATGACATGCAGAGGCCATAGACTATGATTGGGGTTCAATGGGTTAAAGGGTGACATGTCCAAGTAACAAAGGAGGAAACAAATGGAATGACACCATGTCATCAGTGTACTATCTTAAAATTGACAACCCATTCAACTATCAAAATTATTTTAAGAAAGATGTGCATAATCAAAGCATGGTGGCTCAAGGATAATAGGGTTATGAGATGAATGACTCAAGAGGATGTTGTAATAAGTATAGTAAATTGGATTAAGCCTGAGTCTATTGAATTTGATGCTAATACAAATAATAGTATAAGGCGTGAGCAAGACTATCATGATGAGATCATGACCAACGTATATAGGAAAATGAAGCATATTAATGACAAGCATGGCATGGAAGTCCACATGGATCAACATTGAAAGTATAAGTAACATAATTAGGCCAAAATATTCTAAGGCAATAATTCCATGAGATCTATAAATGCATTCCTACACATAAAACCTTTCAAATTGAGCTACGATTATTAAATAATTAAATATTCATTATTTCACAACTAATAGGAGAAGAGGTTGAGTTGATAGATTCAAATTCAAGGCAATCATCACATGCCTCAAGGATGCAATCAAAGTCCCAATTACCTTTGACCATCCCTATCTGATTTGTGGAGAGATTATGTGTCTTGAATTCCTAATATTCATTTAACTTTATCAATGATATTTTGGATTTTACTCAATGACCTATAGGCTTCTCATTGCCTATAAACTCTTGGGTCTTTAATTTTACAATGGTCAATATTTATAGGCATAGTATTTATACTAAAAAATTCCCTCCATAAGCCCTTTACAGCTTGAGCCTTGCATTTGAATGAGAACTAAATTTGACTTTCTTCATGATTCTTGCATTCTATGTGTATTTTTGGTTTGTTGATATTTTCCTGTGGGTAATTCTTGTCCTTCTCATTACCATCTATCCCTTTACACATATGTGCATATCTTGGATCTCTCTTATAGGTCATATGTTGTGCATGTCCAAGTCTATACATGTACTATCTATGGACCATTTTTTGTCCCACTTAGTGTTGTATTGTGTCCCTCACCTCCATGCAAATTACTTATGAAATTGAAGCATCCATTTTAGAGATTATGTGATGTTTTATCATCTTCTATAATTTGTAGTGTGTTTTTTAAGGCCTGTACAGGGGCTCTGTCTAATCTTGGTGCATCACCATTTCCATTTTAATGTTCTTTCTCTCTTTTTCATTCAAGTTTTAGATTGAGGAGTAGCATTAGATCTCTTTTTATCTCTTTTAGGCCTACATGATGATCCTTATTCATATGCATTTAGATTAGAAGGAAGCTATCCTTCTCTAAATGTTTGTCCCAAGGAGTATAAGAGTCCCACACTTTGGGAGACGATCTTATTATTTCACTAAGCCAATTATTCCAATCTAATGGGTGCATGGTTTTAGTGATAATAGTTTAGGACTTGCCTAATGGGTTAGAGTTTGATGATCCTCACATCATCCATTGAATATTTTATGTGTTATTCAGTGCATCTTGCACTTTAGGGTAGTTTCTTCAACACCATGGTGAGTCCAAGTATCAAATATATTGGTTTAAGTAGTCGAAGTGCTTCAAGATATGTCTTTTCACACCACATTCCATGAAAATACTATTATTATGCCTTCTTATTTTCCATATCAGACTAAAAATGCTAATGGGTTTGTCCCAAATAGCATTGTATTAGTAGGATACACTCATTATCATAGTGTTTACCTCCTTGACACCCCTACTCAACATTATTAGCAACATGTTCATGCTTATAATCAACCTTTTAAGGGATATGTTACTCCTAATCAATATTATGATCCTCCTAATTAGCACCCCAAAAGCATCAACAATATATGTTTATGTTTTTAGAGACAACTAAGGGAGATTGAAAGAGAGAGAGAGAATATAGTAGTCATTAGAAAGAGCTTGATTATCAATATTATATCCATCATCAGAAGGTAAGAGAGCAATGAAAACATCATGAATAATGTTTTTCTAGGCAAATTGCAACTAAAGAGGAACATATGCATCGACTACTTATGCAACTACAAAAGGTTAAAACTTTATTTACCTCCTCTATTCCCAATTTTAGACAAGCTTCTCCCAACATAGCTTAGGATTAATCCACTCAAAATGAGGATCTCACATTTAAGATCCCAAACTTCAAGTAGGGCAAAACTTCTAAACTACTAAGTAAGTCTCATTATTTCAACATCCCAAGTTTTATAAGTCCCCATCCTTTGAAAGAGCATGTTATTATGAAAAATAAACCTATTATCCCTAAGGAATAACCCCCTCAAAATATCATTCTTCCTTAAGAGCCTTAAAATACTCAACCTTGACATCCTTCTTACACCAAGCATCCTAATTTCAGGATTTCCAACCTTGTTAATGCCACTGCTACTTTATCAATTGAAAAATCTTACCCTCCCACCATCACCTTTTCCAAGGGATGACATGTTTTATGGAAAGAAAATGAAGAAAATTTGGACGAGGAGGAAATTTCAAGTGAATATGATGAGGATATAATAATTGGTATCCCTCTTTGTGCCACTAAACCAAAAAGATTAGACCTACTACATGAAGAAGATGAACACAATCAACTAGAACAACAAAATAGTAAGTGGGCAAGGATAAAGAGGAAGAAGATAATCTTGATGAAGAGAGACTAGGTTTCTCTAGTCAAGGATACATTCAAGGGTGAGATGATGAGGTTATCTTTTGGACAAATGAGCTTCCATTTAGCATGGAAGAATAAGAGCATCAGTCTGGTTGGCATGATTTTGATCAAGACAAAGAAGAAATATAGTGTGATATCAAGGACATCATTCCTCATGCCAATAAAAGTTGGAGGAATGTCTTGAATCAAGCCAAGAGGTCATAATTAAGGTTGAGGGAGATGTTTCAGTCCTTCCCAAGGAATATCCAATGCTAAACCACTTACAAGATAACTCAATTCAACATCATAAGGGAGAATTGCTCTATAATTCTAGTTAGAGGTAAGAATCCAACTTTGAAAGGAGGAGAGAAGTGATGGAAGAAGATATTTTTGGGATGATCTAGAGGAATTATGCTCAATAATTGACACCACACCAAAATCTCCTAAACAAGTTGATCATGAGCAACATGAATGTTAGGTGGAAGTGGCCTTGTTTCCAAATGAGCCACTAGGATAAGAGTATCCTAATCAGCTAGATGATATATAAAAAGAACCCAACTATGAGATTAGGACTAATTTTTCAAGATTTGTCTTATCAAGGGGATCTCTTATCAGATACCTAGATCAATTGGAAGATAATAAGGGGAAATCATTCACATGTTATGGTCAATCTAGATCATAAAATTGAACATCAAGAAGGCCAAAACCAACCTGCCTATATACTCCAAGATGATTGTATTTCTATTCAACTTATGTGGGTAGGTGAGTTTATTTATGTCCTTGGAGAAGCATATCACTAGTTCATCAAGCATCCAATCCTCTTCCACCTCTGGTTGGTTACCCTCAAACATGAAAATCATTCTAGATTGGTAAGAACAGATAGCTATTTTATAGATCTAGTCAATGGATTCATTTAGTTAGTCTTCTATTTAGTTAGTTTAGCATAGGGTAGTTGTATTTTATTTCCTCTAAGTGTTGTGACACATTAATTTAGATGTTTTATTTTCCCTAAGTGCCTATGTGCACTTTATACATATTTTTAGTTATTTTTATAATCCTCTAGGTGACTTTAACATAATTTATGTGTTTCCTTCTCTTTTTTGTTGGAGGCATTTTTAGTTTCATAATTGGCTCAAGGATCAAGCCTAAAATTAGGGAAGAATTGGAGATTCAAGGTAGATGAAATGGTGTCTGAAGAAAAACATGAAGCTTTGATAAATTTAGGGGGTATATTAGAGACAAACCTTGAGAATATTTTCAAATGATTTGTAATAAATTCCTAATTTAATTATTCAGTGGCTAGTCAAGCAGGTTGCCATTATGTTGCATTTTTAGAATCAGGTGTTTTGGGTGCTTCTATGACTCCATACCCAATAGATTGTTTCAAAGGCTACTGTATTCTTGTTTAGTAGACAAGCAACATGCAGAGGTTGCCATAATATTTACCATTAGTGGTCACCATGGAAGAGCATTGTCTAAGTTCCATTCAAGGCTTTGGGATCACTCATATGCTTTTCAAAACCTAACCAATTCTACGTAGTCACTTGTAAGCCCAAAGGAAGTTCTATGCTTAGAGGATCTATAATTTTTAGTCTCCCAACAACTCCTTTTTTTCAATGAAGCACTTTGACACTTATCCATTTCAAGATTTTTCCTGATGATGGATTCAAGAGGTGATGAGATTAAATTTGATGGGCCCTTAATGATGTTTTGATGTATTCATAGGTTATCAGTTACAATAGGACTCTAGTCTAATCAAACAATGCCATGCAATAATTATTCACAAGTCTTGATGGTCTTGAGCCCTTTCAAAATGCCTTTCAACACTTAGTCATTTTTCAATAACTTTCTTGATGTCTCCCCATATCAACATCACTCTGGTATATTAGGTAAGTGGGATGCTTCCATGTGTCACAATATCAGTGACCTAATATCCTAAAACCATCTGAACCAGTGTAATGCCTCTAGACTAGAGGGTAAATGAGATGATGCCACATGGAAAAATGCCACTTCACCATTAGAAGGAATAATCAACATTGCATTTGAAGCCTTAGTCGAGTAATGGAAGATAAATAAGGAGCCACATGGACATGGTAGGCCCTGATCACACAATAACAAGAATGCCCAATGAAAAGGAGAACACTAACTGGTAGACCCATAACTTAGAGCCCAAAGTAAATAGGGAAATGACATGTGGAGGCCATAGACTATGGTTGGGGATCAATGGGTTAAAGGGGTGACACGACCAAGTAAAAAGGAGGTAGTGAATGAAATGACACCACATCATCAGTACACTATCCTAAAATTGATGGCCCATCTGTCATCAAGACCACCATAATCAAGATTTATAGAATCAAAGAATGATGGATTAAGGATCACATGATTATGAGATGAATGACTCAGGAGGATGTTATAGTTGGCATAATAAATTTTAGTCTACTAAATTTATTGATAATATAACTAATAAAATTAAGGCATGAGAAAGACTAGCATGATGAGATCATGACTAGAGTATACATGACAATTAAGTAGCTTAATGACAAGCATAAGATGGAAGTCTATAGGGAGAAACATTGAAAGTAGAAACAAGAAAATTGTTGTACCATAGATTGCATCTATTGATGCCATTCAAGCAAGTTGTTCATCTTTGTAGTGACATAATTTTGGGCCCAAGAAACTTTGATGATGTTAATAATTTAAAGTGAATATATGACTTATTTCTAGTTGCTTGGATTATAAATCAAAGCTTTCCATCAATATCTTTCATCTTATTGAACAATTAAAGAATGTCTCTCCATATAGGCTGGGATGTGGTCTTTACATACCTTATTAAATGAATGGCGTCATATAATTTATTAGCTTCCCCTTGAAAGTTATCTACAATTTATTTAAGAGATTGAATGGTGCTCCTCTTTGGTAATCTCTAAATAGGTTGGTCAAAGCTTTTGAACATTTATTTTATCACTCCTCTAACATCATCCATAAAACTGTATGGATGATCTTTGTATCTATCCATGTCTAAGGGATTTAATTTTATTCTCTTTGTTAGAGAGAATATGTATTCTCTCTGTTCCAACTCAAATAATTATCCTTCTGCAGCCACATTATTTCTTTTAACCTTTCTCAAGGTATTTGACTTTTTTTAACTTGTCTATACAAATGAAATTTTACTGTTGGTTATTCAAAAATCATGAAGTCTTGCCTTTCTACTTTTTCTTTTTGTAATTACTAAATCCATGAATGGATATTCAATACAACCTATTGATCTACTTGATCTATGGGAATAGATGAAGGAGATTTCCTCAGAAGAAGCATGGCTATGGGATAAGATGTCCCTAATGCAGGAAAAGGAGGTATATTATTCCTCCATCTAGTGACCTACTTTTGGACTGATATATCAATGATATATTTAATGTTTCCAAATTCTCTATGTAATGAAACCATAGGGGAATCTACCTATGTATCTTGGCTAATGGGCATTATCAATTGTGTAAATGACCTAGGAGGTGTGGCTTGTGCATCAAAAATAGAAGTAGACACTAGGATTTCAAAATGCACGCTTGTTGATGGTTTAGGGGACTAGGGATTGGTTCCAGTAAAAAATGAATAAGTAGCAAGGGTGATAAATATATTTTTAAAGTAATATATAACTAAATTATATGCAACCCCAATAGTAGTAGTAGTAATAGTAATAGGACCCATAGTAGAAAATTGCACTGGGGTAGGAAAATTGGCATTCCTGAGGCTTATTTGTTTATATTAATAAATGTAAAGAATGAATATAATCTACCACACTAATTTTAGTAAAAATAATAGAGTAATTAATTAAAGAATGAGGACTTGGTGGACTTACAACCCAAAGAGAGATAGTTAGGGCACTGGTTATTATAATTATCATTGTAATAGCCTAAGTTGGAGAGCTTGGAGGTGTAATACTGGTCCTTTTTTTAAGGTTTATAGATTTGAACCTACATCCCATTCTACATATCCTTATCTATTTGATAATAATTTAGTAATCACTAAGGTAACATCTCCTTGATCAACCTATTCAGATTCTTCTAATAGTTCAGTTCCTGCAGACTGAGTACCTTCCTTAGCTATCCATTCATATTCCTATGATGTTTTAGTTATTTAATCAAATGATTTTATTTCTTTTGTATCATTATTTGAGACCCATTTTTCTTCATTTTCTAATATTTTCTCTTTTTATTCACTATCATAAACATCAACAAATTCTACTCTTTGTTTACCTTTTCTTCCATCTTCCATTTCCTTGGTAACCTCTACCCATTTCTCTTCAATTTCCTCCTTCTAAGATGAGATAGGAGTCTTGGGTTTCATTTTATATGTAATTATTTGTGTAGTAGAAATAGAGGCTGGCCATATAGAAGGTGGAATGGGAGATGAAAGAAATATAATGATGGCAAACGGTAATGGAGTAGCAGGATAGTGAACAATAGATGAATGCTGGGTGGTGAAGATGGTTGTGAAAGAAACTAGGGTATTACTTATGGTAGTGAAAAATAAGGATAAGAAACATGAACTTGAGAGAGGAACACAAGAAGAATTACTTGTTGCGCTATAGTAAAAGGAGGTAGAGGTAAAATAGATAATACACCAACTACTCCACTTGAACTTGTAGGTTTCTCCACATGAGTTATGTGTTGAGGAAAAATAATAACAAATATGCATGCAAGGGAGCTTGGAGTAGTCTCTAATTTTCCTTCAACCTCAACTTCCATAGATGGGCTAGCTTGTTCTTTTATTTTTTATCCTATTTGAGGAGGGGGGAATGAATAGGGGTTAAAACCCATCATTCCTTATCAATTCTTATGGTATCTACCTTAGTAATGGTGGGAGCATAATAGATCCACTATTATACAATCATAGGCATGTTGAACCTGTGCATTTTTGTAGATACTTTAATATCATATTCTGCATTCATGAATACACTGTCATGACTATAGGATAGATGTCCATAGCTGATTTTAACTTTTCTCTCATATCTCTTGATATGATCTCTAAAATTTTTATTGGGGTCCCAGTACTTGAATTGTGCTAATTTAGATCCATTATGTGTCCTTATTCTTCTAATAGACTATAAGTTCTCCCACCTTGTGTATTTCATTCTACCAAAGCTGAAAGGGATTGGGTGGATAGATGCTTGCTTAGGCCTTCTCAAATCAACATCAATGCTATCAACCAATTGAGCATCAATTTCCTACTCAACCAATTTATCAAACATAATATGTGGTAGATATAAAAGGTGTGCCTTAGTAACTTCAATTCTTATTATAGTACACTTAGGATTTAACTAGTAATCTCCCATCTTTTGAATAGTCTTATTTATAGGATCTTAGAGCCTAGGTATGTTCTTCCCATATATTTCCTGATATACCCTGGGGGTAAAAGGTATTTATCAATATTTTCATTTTTTTTTAAATTTGTGCACATGAAAGATATTAAATTCATCACAAATCCTCTTATTTGGGTATTCTATAGATGGTTTCTAGGGTTGCTCATATGATGAATGCATAATTGTAGTCACAACATCTACCACATAGGACATCATGTACATGTTACCTTATAATAAAATTCTTATATTTTTGATTATTAAATTAAAATTAGAGCTAATAATCTTCCCTAAGGATATTATTTTTTTACAGTTCAAAATAATGTCTAGTAAAGGGACCCATATCTCATTGACATAAGAAATGGTTGATAAACCATATATTTTATTCAATAAGGCCATGCAAATTCTTACCCCTATCCACTTTGGATTCTTACCTTCTTGGTGATGAAATTATACCATTACCTAAGCTTGATATCATACCAACACAATGGGTAGATGATCCTTATTATAATATCCATAGAGTTGTTCGTCATTGGACCAAGGATTGTCATACACATTAATAGCAATAGGCATTTTCCTCTACTAATTCAGCTAGTAAACCTTCACTATCTACTAATATATGTATTTTTTTATTTCATGGTACACATAACCATTAACCTACTGAGAGGATCCTCCTACAAAAGATTGATAAAAATGCATGAAATAACATATTTATAAAATTAGTGATCACAAACCACTTCGAGGGGGAAACCTCCTTTGAGCAAGCTCAATAAAATAAATTCATGGATGCCTTTATTGACCTCAAAAATTAATTATATATGAATTCTAATCTAAGTAACTACTACTTGCCATGAATGTGGGATAAAACCAAATGCTCACTGGATGACTTACAAAGCATATGCATCCATAGCAACTACTAAACTAACAAAGTAAAGGGAAGAGATATCATAGGTTCATAACATATGATCCCTCGTAGAAAAAGCTTTATCCTCAAATATTCAAATGTGGGAATTGGTATTGAATCTAAAATAGTGGTTCCCATGTTACATCCTCTAGTTTCATTTTGTGTCATTGAATTAAAACATTGGTGATGGAGCGGGACCAAAGTTCGTAAGTGCACCTGTCCAAGATTGCCTCTGGCTCAAGAATAATAGATCCTTCATTATCAAGTTATGGTAAAATAGTCTAAACTCTAATGTTTTTTCCAAGAAATTTCTTTAGACAAGAGACATGAAATACTGGGTGAACTTGAGAATAAGGTGTGAGCTCCAACTTATAAGCAATCGACCCAATCTTCTGAAGAACCTAATAGGCCCCATAGAACTTGGGAGCTAGTTTATGATGCCCTTTGATTTTTAAGGAGGATTGCCTGTAGGGTTACAGGTGAAGAAAAACCATATCAACTACTTGAAAAGTGTACTCAAAATGGTGCTAATTTGCCTATTATTTCATTCAATTTTGTGCCATATTAATATTTTCCTATAGGGTACTAAGGATATGATCCCAAGTTCAGAGAATCATATCAACTGCTTGAACTAATGAACTATTGGGGGTGTATAAAAGGATTACTGGTGGTGCTTGAACATAGACTACTTCATATGGAGTCATTTTCTTTAAAGTGTGGTAGGAGGTATTATACCAACATTCAATGAGAGGGAGCCACTTTGCCTACTGATGTTGTTATTTTGAGGTGAAATAATGAAGGAAAGTTTCTAAACATTTGTTAACAATTTCGATCTAGCCATTCATTTATGGATGATACTTGGAACTCATATTTAATATGGTGCTGGTGTATCAAAATAGTTCTATCTAAAAATGGCTAGTGAAGGTTGCATCATGATCTGAGACAATGGATGAAGGAATGCCATGAAGACAAAAAATATGGTCTAGGAAAATTTGTGTGATTATGGAGGTGGTAAAGGGATGGTTGAGGGCACAAAAATGTCTATATTTATAGAGGTGATCAACCAAAACCAAGATCATAATTTTTTATCCAAATTTAGGGAGCCCCTCAATGAAGTCCATAAAAATATCTATCCAAATCCTTGTAGAGATGGGCAAGGGTTTGAATAATCTAGGGATGAGTGTTGTTTCACCCTTGTTACATTGGTAGTTATCACATTTAGCCACCATCTGTTGAATTGCCTTTTTTATTCCATTCCAAAAAATGTTGCATCATGCCTGATCATAAGTTTTGAGAAACCTTGATTCCCCTAAAAATGGATAAACATGAAGTTCATAGAATATAGTCTGCTAAAGATTTGTGCTCTAGGGAAGCATTAGATGACCCTTGTATCATAGAGAAGCACCATATTAGGAATAATGTGTTACAACTAAAGGGTTAGTGGCTAACTATTTATTGATTTGAGATAATGAGGAGTCATTAACATACTCCTACTATACAGTGTCCAATAAATTTGGAATAAGCATAGAAATAGCTGAAAGGGAAGCTTGATCCATAAATGTGTGAGATAGAGAATCAACCACAATATTGTTCTTACCCTTCTTGTAAGTTATCTCATAGTCTAACCCATTAGTTTGCTGACCCATTTATATTGTGATGGGGTAGGGACCTATTATTTCAAGAAATATTTTAGACTCTGGTGATTAGTTTTGATGCAAAAATGATTTTCCAGTAGGTATGGCTGCCACTTCTATACTGCATGTAAAATGGCCATCATTTCCTTCTCATAAGTAGAGAGCACTAAATTATTTATATAAAGCTATTTTTTGGTGAATAAAATGGGGCATGCTTCTTGGATGAGAATAGAACCAAGTCCATTACCACAATCATTACTCTTGATAGTGAAGGTCTTGGCAAAATCTGGCATAACTAAAATAGATGTAGTACACATAGCTTGTTTCAATTATTTAAATACACACTCAGTAGCATGTGTCTAAGTAAAAGTATTATTTTTTAACATAGATATAAAATGGATTTTCAATCTTCTCATAATCCTTGGCAAACTTATGATAATATCTAGTTACCCCCAAAAAACCATAGAGGCTCTTGAGTGTCTGAGGATGTAGCTAATTTATCATGGCAGCTATTTTTTTAGGATCCACTTGAACCCCTTGGGATGAAACAATATGCCTGAGATACTCCACTTCATCCTATCCAAAATTATATTTGGACTATTTTTCATAAATATGATGGTTAGAGAGAATTTACAGTGTGAGCTCTAGATGTTGGAGATGCTCAGACCATGTTTTACTATAGATGAGGATATCATCAAAGAAGACTAGAATGAATTTATGTAGGTAGGGCCAAAATATTTTATTCATCAATGACTAAAATGTTGATGGAGCATTAGTGAGGCCTAAGGGCATGACTAAAAACTCATAGTGGCCATCATGTGTGTGGAAATCTGTTGGGGGATCAATCCAACAATAGATTACAACTATGATAGCAATAAACACGGAATTAAACCAGATTGACAAGTAATTAGAATGATAATATCAAGAACAAGAGATACAAGAAAACACCCTGAAAACTTGTATTAACAAAACTCTTTACAAAGGAATACAATTGAAGAAAGCTTCTTTCTTCCACACCTCTCCTAGATGTATAGATCTCTCAATAGATCTCAATTCCTCAAGAGCTCTCTCTCAAGAACAATCAACTCCAACAAGCCTGGATTGATTCAATTCTGTACTATTCTTCACACACAATGAATTCCAATAATTCACTACAAATTACTTACACATTCTTACTAAGCTAAGAAGATCTAATTCTACATATAGAATTAGGAGACTTGAGCATGTACAACCAACAAGCAGTTAAGCCTCTTGAACAAGGGCTCCAAAAATAGTAATGCTAACAATAGAGACGCGTGCTTGAGTTCACAACTCAAACTTATCATGCAAACACTCGCTTCTGTCCACGGAAATAGCTTTCTGGACACGCAGGTAACCGACGTCGGTTCCTGCTGCTTGTCTGTGACCGCCGTCGGCCGACCCTTCTGCCGACGTCGGCGTCTCTCCAACTGCCTGTGACCGACGTCGATCGCTCCTGACCGACGCCGGCGTCTGTGTAGACCTGAACCTGATTTGTATGCTCCTTGGTGAAGCTTTTAGCTCCACACCCTAACAATCTCCCACTTGGAGATAAACCAGCTGCACCAGTACCTGTACAGCAACATCTTCTAGCTCCTCCATCTTCAACTCAATCATGAAGACCAATAGAAGTTGAATGAAAGTTCAACTTCTCCTTAGTAACTGGCTTAGTTAGCATATTAGCAAGATTCCTATCTGTATGGATTTTCTCCAGCTTCAACTCACCATCTTCCAATACCTGTCGTATGAAGTGATACCTTAGCTGTATGTGCTTGGTTCTTGAGTGAAAAGCTGAGTTCTTAGCCAAATGGATTGCACTCTGACTGTCACTATACAATCTGCAACTTCCATGCTCCCTTCCAAGCTCTTCCATGAACCGTGTCATCCATATCATCTCCTTGCTAGCTTCTGTAGCTGTAATATACTCTGCTTCTGTAGTTGACAAGGCTACAACCTTCTGCAACTTAGATATCCAACTAACCGCTGTTCCACCTACAGTAAAAACATAACCTGTGGTGCTTCTCCTGCCATCCAAATCCCCTACCATATCTGAATCTACATAGCCATGTAGAGAAGTATCTGAACCTCCATAGCACAAGTGTCTACCGCTGGTTCTTCTCAGATATCTAAGGATCCATTGAACTGCTTTCCAATGTTCCTTACCTGGATTGGCCATATACTTACTTACCACTCCCACTGCTTGGGCAATATCTGGTCTAGTACATACCATTGCATACATAAAACTTCCTACCGCGGAAGAATATGGAACCTTACTCATGTACTCTACCTCTTCATATGAATTGGGACATTGTTCTTTACTTAACTTGAAATGTCCAGCCAAAGGTGTGCTTACCGGTTTAGCATCCTGCATATTGAACTGTTTCAACACCTTGTCCACATAATCTTCTTGAGACAATATCAACCTATGATTTTTCCTGTCTCTCCTAATGCTCATGCCAAGGATTTTCTTTGCTGCTCCCAAATCCTTCATAGCAAATGTTTGAGCTAATTTTACCTTAAGCTCTGAGATATCCTGCATGTGAGACCCTGCAACCAACATGTCATCTACATACAACAATAGAATAATATATCTACCATTATCAAATCTCTTAAAATACACACAATGGTCTGATTGACACCTACTGTAGCCGTGCTCAGTCATAAACCTGTCAAATTTTAAGTACCATTGCCTAGGAGCTTGCTTGAGGCCATACAAGCTTTTCTTCAACCTGCACACAAACTTCTCCTTACCCTTGACCTCGAATCCTTCTGGCTGTTCCATATAAATTTCCTCATCCAAATCTCCATGAAGAAACGCTGTCTTAACATCTAGCTGCTCAAGATGCAAATCCTCAAAAGCAACCAAAGACAATACAACCCTTATTGAAGTCATTTTTACAACTGGAGAAAAAATCTCACCAAAGTCAATACCTGGCTTTTGTGCGAATCCTTTTACCACTAATCTGGCCTTATATCTCATCTGTCCATTCTCACCTTCCTTCAACCTATAGGTCCATCTGTTCTTAAGTGTTCTTTTACCAGCTGGCAATTCAACCAAATCCCATGTTTGGTTCTCTCTTAAGGACTCCAACTCCTCAACCATGCCATGCTCCCACTCACTCTTGGACTCCACCTGTATTGCTTCTTCAAAACTCTCTGGTTCTCCACCATCAGTTAGCAATAAATAATATAAAGGAGAATATCTAATTGGAGGCTTACTCACCCTTTCTGACCTCCTGATGGGTGTCTTGGACTCGTTCTCAACACGCTGTCCACCCAAATTTTCTGACAGTGACCGACCTCAGCCATCTGTAGACCTGTTACTGGCCGACGTCGGTTCTAATTGACTGACCTCGGTACCTGTACGGCCGACGTCGGTCTCTGTATTGCCAACGCCGGTTTCTGTGCTGCCGACGCCGGTTCCTAACCTGTCGACGTCGGTCTCTGTGTTTTCCTGTAAGTGATTATTTCTTTTTCCCATGAGCTCACCTTGGACTTTCACCTCATCCAATTCACTATTGCTCTGCTCAGGCTGATTCAACTTCCTTAGCTGATCACAATACATCACTCTTTCATTGAAAACAACATCACGGCTCCTGATTACCTTGTTAGTTTCTAGATTCCACAATCTGTAACCAAAATCATTTGAGCCATAGCCTATAAACGTGCATCTCAAAGACTTAGCATCAAGCTTCTTTCTATTTTCCTTATCTATATGCACAAAGGCTTCACAACCAAAAACTTTGAGATATGAAAGATCAACCTTTTTACCTGTCCATGCCTCTTCTGGAATACCACCATCCAGAGCTGTAGAGGGTCCTCTGTTAATCAGGTACACTGCAGTGTCAACAGCTTGTGCCCAGAATTGTAAGGGCAAACCGGCATGCAATCTCATACATCTTGCACGCTCCATTATTGTCCAGTTCATCCTTTCAGCAATACCATTCTGCTGAGGTGTCCTTGGAACCATCCTTTGCCTACGGATTCCATGCATGTAACAATAATCTCTGAACTTATGACTGTAGAACTCACCACCGTTGTCTGATCTTAGGCACTTTAATCTTTTACCTGTTTCATTCTCAACCATAGCTTTCCAAACTTTAAAAGTATTGAATACATCAGATTTTCTTCTAATACAGTAGATCCATACCTTCCTTGTGGCATCATCTATGAATGATACATAGTACTGTGATCCTCCAATGGAAGCAACCTGAGCCGGTCCCCACACGTCTGTGTGAACAAGCTCCAACTTGTGCCTCTTCTTAGTAGACCCAGTTTTGAGAAAACTAACCCTTTTCTGTTTTCCAAATACACAGTGCTCACAAAACTCTAGATCTATGCCTTTTAAATTTGAAAGCATACATTTAGACTTAAGAATAGACATCCCCTTCTCACTCATGTGGCCAAGCCTTGAGTGCCACAATTTAGCGTCCACATCTGAAGTAGATAAAACTGAAGGAGATTTGTTAGTAACACAATTACACAAATAGAGAGTACCTTCTCTCTTACCTCTGGCCATAACAAGTGCACCCTTGGTTACCTTCCAAGATTCTGCTGTGAGAGTTACTGTACAACCCTCATCACCTAGCTTACCTGCAGAGATCAAATTTCTCTTCAAACTAGGAACATGCATCACATCTCTCAACACCCATGTGTTGCTATTCTGCATCTTCAACTGCACTTTGCCTTTGCCAATTATTTTACAGGGCTCATCATCCCCTAAGTACACTATTCCAAAATCTCCTTGGATATAGTCACTGAAATATTCCCTATTAGGAGTAGCATGAAAAGATGCACCAGAATCTAATACCCAAGATTCTATATTATTATGCAGAGAGAAAATTAAAGCATCCTGTGCAATACCTGCAATCTTGGCTTCTTCCTTTCCTTCATGCTGGTTGTCCTTCTTAGGCTTTGACCAACAGTCTCTGCTTATGTGCCCCATCTTTCCACAATTCCAGCATTGTGGCTTCCTGCCATTTCTGGATTTAGATCTGCCTTTCCCCTTTGACTTGGATCTTGCTCTGCCTTTCTTGCTCTTCTCTTTTTGCCTTCCCCTGCTCTCAAAACTTAAAGCATTCCCAGATGCCTCTTCTGTGCTTTTCCTGCGTATTTCCTCATTCAAGATAACACTAACAACATCCTCTACTTTCAAAATATTTGATGCAGATGCAGTATTAGAAACTGCCATTACTAAGCCATGCCAACTTTCAGGCAAAGAACATAATATCAAAAGAGCCTTTATCTCATCATCAAACACTATATTCACTGAATTTAATTGATTCACAATACCATTGAAATCATTCAGATGAGTAGACACAGATCCACCTTCATTCATATGCAAATTAAATAATTGCTTCATTAAATATACCTTATTTGAAGCTGAGGGTTTTTCATACAGATTAGCTAACGTAGTCATCAACTCTATCGTAGACTTTGCCTGTGATAAATTGGATATCACAGTGGATGCTAGACTCAGTCTTATAGACCCCAGAGCCTTTCTGTCAAGAACTTCCCATTCTTCATCCTCCATGTCTTTGGGCTTCTTTGCAATACCTCCTAACGGTAAGTAGAGATCTTTCTGATACAGATAATCCTCTATCTGCATTCTCCAGTGTTGGTAATTTTTGCCATTGAACTTTTCCATTCTCAATTTACTTTCATCTGCCATTGCTTCTCCCACTCAAACAGAAATCTCTGTAAGAACCTGTAATCAATACACACTAGACAGATCTGAACAACCTGTTAGTGAACCTGAGCTCTGATACCACTTGTTGGGGGATCAATCCAACAATAGATTACAACTATGATAGCAATAAACGCGGAATTAAACCAGATTGACAAGTAATTAGAATGATAATATCAAGAACAAGAGATACAAGAAAACACCCTGAAAACTTGTATTAACAAAACTCTTTACAAAGGAATACAATTGAAGAAAGCTTCTTTCTTCCACACCTCTCCTAGATGTATAGATCTCTCAATAGATCTCAATTCCTCAAGAGCTCTCTCTCAAGAACAATCAACTCCAACAAGCCTGGATTGATTCAATTCTGTACTGTTCTTCACACACAATGAATTCCAATAATTCACTACAAATTACTTACACATTCTTACTAAGCTAAGAAGATCTAATTCTACATATAGAATTAGGAGACTTGAGCATGTACAACCAACAAGTAGTTAAGCCTCTTGAACAAGGGCTCCAAAAATAGTAATGCTAATAATAGAGACGCGTGCTTGAGTTCACAACTCAAACTTATCATGCAAACACTCGCTTCTGTCCACGGAAATAGCTTTCTAGACACGCAGGTAACCGACGTCGGTTCCTGCTGCTTGTCTGTGACCGCCGTCGGCCGACCCTTCTGCCGACGTCGGCGTCTCTCCAACTGCCTGTGACCGACGCCGGTCGCTCCTGACCGACGCCGGCGTCTGTGTAGACCCGAACCTGATTTGTATGCTCCTTGGTGAAGCTTTTAGCTCCACACCCTAACACAATCTATCTTAGGGATATCATCCTCATGAAGCTAGATCTGGTGATATTTAGAGCAGAGATCCAACTTGGATAAAAAATGAGTGCCATGAAGCTCATCAATAAGAGGGATCAAGAACTTATCCTTGATTGTGAGGTGATTAAGTGCATGAAAATCAATGCAAAGTCACCAAGATCCATCATTTTTTTGGATAAGGAGAATTGGGGAAGAATATGGGCTAGTACTGGGGTGAATAATGCCTTACTTTAGTAAGTCTCAAATGAGCATCTTGATCTCAGTATTTTATTGAAATGGGTAGAAATAAGGCCTAATGTTGGAGGGAGACTTCTAGGAAAGAGCTGAATATGGTGGTCCTCTAGCTATGAAGGTGGTAATCCCACAAGTTTGGAAAAGACATGTGCATACCTATAACAAATGGTTTGTAGATTAGGAGTAGTGAAGACTATTTATGGTTGCATTTTAATGGAATAGAGCTAGGAAATGACGTTGTGTGAATTCTTCTTAAGAAGATTTTTTATGCGATGTGAACTTATGATGCTGAGAGATCCTAGTTGTAAGCCTTTCAATGTGTGTTTTTATCCATTATCTAAAAATTGCATCCAAAGTTAAACAAAATCCCATAAGATGGGTCCAAGTGTGTGTAACCACTGGATTCCCAAAATAACATCACATCTGTTTAAGGGCAAGGCAAACCTATTGGAGCACAATTTATAATATCCAATAGAGATACACACATTATGACACTTCCCTTTGCAAGGTAATATTCCCCCATTAGGAATCATGACTTCAAAGTTGGAGCATGAATGGATAAAACAATCAACCTATTTGGTGATATGAGGGTCAATAAAGTTATGAGTGCTACCTGAATCGATGAGTATTGTGAGAGGGAGCTTATTGAAGTAACCCTTGACCCATATGATTTGTTGGGTAGTGACTCCTACTAAGGTATGGAGAGAGATATCTGGTTGATCTTCTTAAGAAGTAGTTTCCACAATCAATTGAGCTTCTTTTGGATCATCTATTGTATCTTGAACATCTTCCCAATCTTCAATTTCAAGTGGAGAGTCCACATCCAATAAGTAGAGGTTTTGCTCAACACATTGATATCCTTGAGTGAATTTATCATCATAGTTATAACTTAATCCTTTTTATCTATGGGCTTCCATCTTTTTTTCAATCAAATTATTGATAGGAGTGGTTCTGTGGGCTGACATGGTGTGAGATCATTGTGGAGCTATATTTTTGAATGGAGCAAAATTAGATTTGAATCACTGCTGAGCTATGATCTTATCCTTTGCCAACTTAGCCAACCTTAAGGCTTCCATCATCATGTTGAGCCATAACATTTTGACCTCAGATCAAATTTCATCCTTCATTCCACTGATAAAGAAAATCTTAAAGAATTCATCATACACTTCCTCTGTGTGATTGGCTAGTTTTTCAAATTTTGTTTGATATTATCTCACTATTCCAATTTGGTGAAGTTTAGTGAGTGCTCCACTAAAGTCATCAAAAGTAGTAGGGCCAAACTATTTAAAAATGAAGGTGAAAAAATCAATCCATATGGGTTCATCATGAGCCTTGATATACCAATGATACCATTGAAAGGCTTCAAGTTTTAAGTGAAAGGATGCAACCAGAACCTTGTTGGCATAAGAAGTATTATGCAGACTAAAATTTTGTTCTACCTGATAGATACATCCAATTACATCTACACTACTGAATCAAGGAAAATTAAACTTCAACCCATGATAATTTCTGGAAGAAGAAAACCCAATGCCTGAAGAATACTCTAGATGCTATCTATTGTTCATAGTGGTATGTTGAAGACCGAGGCTGAGAATTTTTTTATCAAGATCTTTGATGTGGGTCTTGAGGGTGGAAATTTCATCCTCCATATTTTTTGTTCCTATTTAGGTTACTACCATGACGTGAATAACAATTTTTTTTTGGTAATGGATAGGAAAACTAGAGTTAAGACACGTTTAGTAAGAAAAGTTTTGAATTTGGGCAAAAATGGAAGGGGTAAAGGGGATTTTAATAATTTTTTTGCATAGTGGGAGTATGATTAATGAAGGTGAGGGAAATTTTAGGAGTGAAAAAGAAAAAATTGGAAAATTTTTCAAAGAGGGACAAAGGAGCAGAAAAAGATGATGAACATAGTGGAAACATTTCGAGGCAAATGGACAGAAATAGAAGTTATGACAAAACCCAAAAAAAGGAAAATTGAGATTTGTGAGAATTAAGAGTGGAATTGGGATATGGAACCTCAAAGAAAAAAATGTAGGGAATAAAATTTTGGGTGTTTGGATAAAGTTTGAGGCTCAATGGGGCTATAGATGGAGAGATATTGAAAAAAAACAAATATAGATCATGGTATTTTATCACATTATTACATGATTTGGCCTCAATTTATGATTATTTATACAAGAGATATATAGTTTTTCATTTTAATTTAGGATCATTTATCTACGTATTTTTCATGATCTCTTATGGACTATTCTTATAATTTTAAAAACTTATATATATGGTTTTAAATTATTTTCACATGGATTTAATTATTCTCTTTTTTTTTCTTGTTATCTTCAATGAAAACAAAGATAGTTATTATTGTGACTTTGTTATTAAACCCACATCTTCATAATATCCTATATTTACCATACGATCAATCAACAAGTATAATTATCATTGTATCATTATATACATCGATATATTTTTGATATCCATCTATCCCCTTTACTTCCTTTCTCATATTAATTACACATATGATTGAGATTTGAGATCACATACTAGCTTATAGGAAAACAAAATTATTTAGTCAATCATATCTCTAGGTATCTTGTTTCTTATAACAAAAACCTAAAGCTCATTTTTGTGTGTCACTTTTGTCATTCATGCCTAGTTATCCAAAAAATCCATCAAAAATTTGAAATCCAAATCATTTTAAACAAAAGGCAATCTAAAAATCAAAAAAGTTAAAATCACACCAAAAGACATGATTCATAGTGCATCTCCTATTCCTAATCAAATCTCAAACTCCATAGTTGGCCTCATAATAGATTCAAGGTCCATTGGGGTGTGGTAGGCTAGTAGATTTGGATAGGGAAATTCAAAATTATCTATAGTACTACCTTCTTTATCATGCAAGTAACCAATCTTTGCAATACACAAACAACTCTATAAGGGGTCCTAAGGAATGGGAAAGACATTGTGGGAAGGTAGATCCATTTTACTTTTCTTGTATATATAAGCTTAATGTCTTGATCTTAATACTCCACTTATTTTTCCATATAGTTTTGTGTCTATTGTGAACAAATATATTTTGCATTTGAGGGTTACTAAATTCTTAGTGTATTCCTATAATCTTAGTATGCATCAAGTCTACTAAGATTTAATTATAAAAACCTATGTCATGTTTATTCCATTCCTTTCATTCACTATAATAATCCTAATATTTCTCCTTGATGAATATGATTTATTAACTTATCATACTCCTAGATTTATTGCATTTGTGAGTTGTAGTATAAGACCTTGGATAGGATTAGACATTCCATACAAATTTATCCTTACTCCCTATAATCACATCCCATATTATTCACCTCAGTGGTGTTCCCTTTGTGAGTTACAATATAAGACCATGGATAGGACTAGGCATTCCTCATAAAATATTTCTAAACCATTTTCATACCATTAGTCAGTCTAATAACTATCAAAATTTGACTGTTAAGTTTATTTTTCATACTTTTAAAACATTTGATATGTTCCAGTTTATTACAAATTTCTCATACTTCCCATCTTGATGTAGTATTATTTATCTTGTTTTGATTTGGTACAATTTTTTTTCAAATATTTGATATACCATTTTTTCTATTTTATTACAAAGTTGTTATACTTCCCATCTTGACTTACTATGATTTATCTTGTTTTGATTTGGTGTGTTTTTTTCCTTTACACTGCTACAAACATTTGTTAATTTACTTCATTTTACCATTTCAATATACCATATTTTTATTTTACACATTTACCATCAAGATTTAGTGTTTATTACATTTTATGATTATTTATCTACTTTTCCAAATTATATTATTTCTTTTTTTGACCATGCATATGATTCACACGATACTATAAAAATAATCCTACATCATATATTTTCCCATAACATATACATCAAAAATTAAAACACGTGTTAGAATGAAAATAAATACATACATCCATACATCCATGATATAAATAAAACTCATAAACCAAGAAATGTCTATATCCATATATATCAAAATTTTGATACAACAAAATACAAATCAAAATACGATAAGATCAAATAGCTCTAAGGTTGTGCTCCATCATGCCTATCTGGGGGACAAACCACACAACCCATATATGCCTATGATTGTCCCCTCTAAATAGTCCACTATAATGAGGATGTGAGGGACCTAAGACCATCAACATGTTCCTATATATTATCCACCTAGGCTTGTACATGTTCCAAATCTGTCATAGTGGCCATATGAGTAGCTTGGTCTTAGGTCAATGCCTTCTAGGCTCGTACCTATCCATATCTAACTATAATGGATAAATATAGACCACCCTTTCATGTGCATATATTTGGAGATGCCTTCCAAACCTATCAAAACCAAATCACATAAGCTGGGGTAGATGGTACAACATGATCCTCCATGGTGGTAGTATCATGATGCACTAGCATTCCATCCAAAATATCATGATGTGTAGCCTGAACTACTACACCCCATATAAAATCCTCCTTAGTAGTTTATATAAAACAAAAACCAAATGTACATTAGATCTCACATATATATCCAAATATCTAAAACATCTATCTATATGAAGAAAATATACAACTATACATCTAGTCATCTATCAAATACTCGAAACAAAAAACATTACTTACTAACAAAAATGTCACCAATAATGATCTCCTCATTAGTTCAACCACTAAACACCTCTAGTTAAGCTGACATCTGATTAGTTTTAAAATCTAGAGCAATAACTCATGCATTCCATGGTCCTCTTCAAATCTGTCACTCTATAGACCAAATATGTGTGGCTTATGTCATGGGATCTCCATGTGTAGCTACTCCTTCCTATGTTTCCACCACCACCAGATGGCATCTCCATCTCCTTGGTACTCATGAAAGCAATTAAAATCCTTGTTTTGGCTCATCATTTTCCATACCCACATCCTCACCCTCTGTAGCAACCATCTCTACATCTACTACAACCATCTCCTCAACCTTAGGTCTAGCTACCCTCTAATGTCAAGACTAACTTATCTAAGGACTCACTCAATGTGGTTGAATCATAGGTAACTCCACTAATACTCTAGGACCATCTTTATGCCTTAGCTCACTAGCATGTCATGCCCAATAATTAGGCACTACTATAAGAGCCACTAGATGTGGCAAGCCATACTCTCTAAGAACACGAGCAATAGAGTGTGGTTCCACCCACCATGTATAGTGACCAATAATGTGAGCATGACCCAATGCCACAAAAATAATAGCCTAAAATGGCTGAGTATCCATAATATCTATATACTACAACCATATAATCTCACAACATCTAATTGTCTATAGTGGTGGGGTATGTAACACAACACATAACATATGGTTCTATCACCACCTAACCACACTAGGTAAACTATCATCCATAGCATGGGGAAACCTAGATGGTCAATACATAGGGAACCTATCATATATCCAACTACTGAGTAAAATAATAAGGCCCATAGTCTTCTACCCTTGAGACAATATATCATACATATCATGCACAAACTACACCTAAATAACTAAACCAAGTCATAAAGCCTATCTTACTCTAAAATAGACTGACATAAGGTCACCACATACAATGGTACCTTCCCTTCTGACTTGTGACAAAGCACATATGATTTCACAAACCTTATAGTGACCTTATAGATATATGAAATGGTCAATATACACATCCAATAGGCATACACACAATCTAACATAATATCTCTCTAGGCCAGTTGCCCATAGGGATAAGGCTTGCCTCTTAGCCTTAGACTCTATAGATTACAAATCATATGATTACCTACAATGGGCAATCCAAGTAGATCATGTATGCCCTCTAATGTGATCCCCACCTCTATGATATCTCCATCCACCTCCCACCAAAAAGTGTTGGTTAGTCATTCCCATGCTTTAAGGATCATGATGTCTAAGTCAATACTCAGGGGGATCCTACACATCTCCATAATACATCTAAATCATAAGGAGACTAATCATTCATGGTCATCAACTGACAATCTCTCTAGTACATTTGGTAGCCATTTGGCATCCACCAAACATAATAATCATTGTCAACTCTAAAAATGCCAAATAACATAGAATGTATTAGACATCGATACAAAAATAATAAAATTACATTCTAAAAATATTTAATTTTAGAATTAACTAGTTCATCAACCTGTTCTTGATATTTTCACACCCCTCTACTACATAGTCAACCACTTAAAACAAAGTTGACCCTATTTACTATGCAATCGGCCACTTAAAACTATTTTGGCCCTTTTTATTAATGTAGTCAACCCTTTAAAACTAAGTTAGATTTTTTTCCTATGTAGTCATCCACTTAAAACTAAGTCAACCTTGTTTCCTAAATAGTTGGTCACTTAAAACTAAGTCGATCCTATTTATTAATGTAGTCGACCACTTAAAACTAAGTTGAACCTATTTCTTAATGCAGTCAACCAATTCATACTAAGTCAGACCTATTTATGAACATAGTTGGATACTTAAAACTAAGTCATACATATTTACTAATATAGTTGGACACTTTGTACTAAGTTGGCTCTATTTCCTAACATAGTCACCCACTTTGTACTAAGTCAACCCTATTTCCTAACACATTTAATGACTTCGTATTAAGTCAACATTATTTCCTAACATAGTCAACCACTTCATACTAAGTCATCCCTATTTACTAATGCAATCATCCACTCCATACTAATTCGACCCTATTATAAAATTAAGTCGGCCCTGTAGACATCCAATTCCTAACACCATTATGTTGAAATTGTTAATCTTACTCAAAATTCAATCAAACACATAATTTGGGCAAAAATCACTTAAACCCGCTAAATGGTTTGATCTTATTATATACAAGTACCAATTTAGGCTAATGTATCCCTGAATAGAGAAATGCATTTTATGTTATTATTAAATTTTCTCAAGTTACTTTGAGTCAAAATGATGAAAATGTAATTTGATGCTCTGAACCATTGAATTCTTCTAATTTGGAAGCACACAACACGTGCATGTATTATTTAATGTCAATAATGTCCTAAATAGGGTATTAGTCTATATATAATTGACACCTTCTAATTATACTTTAGTCAAATTATGACCTAGTGACTTGACATTTTGATTAATTTTGTTGGGAGGATATAAACCGGAAGCACACAATTTGATTACCAAACCAAGCAACTTAATATGCGGAAATTAACCAGATTCACCAAGTAACTAGAATTCAGAATAACACAGCATATGAGAGACAATACCAAATTGTATTAACACTTTATATAGAAAAGAATACAATAAAGAAGATGCCACTTCTTCTCCACCACCTTACAGAGGTTTCCCACACCTCAAGTGAACAGTAATTCTTCTCCCCAAAGCTCTCCCTCTCACAGGTCCCAACACCCAACTCAAATACAGAGTTGGTGTTCACCTCCCGTGCTCCACGCACACCACAAGTGCTCCACGCACTCCACAAGCACTCCACGTGCTCCACAAGTACTCAAGGTACTTCAAGTAGATCTCCCATGAATCTGCAACAACCTGCAATTCAACAGACCATACTTATGGAAGGAACTCCCTTGCCTTCCTCTTGCTCTATCCGAGTACACACCTGTACTCCAAGTAGATCCTGCCTGATACTGCTCCCTGTTGTGTTGCTGTCTGTATGACCTTGCACACCTGCAAATCAATCAATGGTTCTATTCACCTGTGAACCTCGACCTTGCACACACATACACCTGCAGATCAATGATCTTACTTACCATGTAGATCTCCTATATAGGCCATGCAACTGTGACCAAGATCCTACACTCTTAAAGAACCCAGCTGGCTCTCCAATCCAGCACCAACACACCTGGTGCTGTGGCACTAGGAGGAATGCACCATAGCTCTACCTCACACACAGAAGGAGCTTATAATTATGCTCTCTTACTCCCTGGCACGCTATTCCAATACAACCATGAGTCTATTATATAGATCTCATCCAAACAATGATTAGACATCTAATTACAATAATTAGATCCGCAGCTATGAGTCTAAAATTAGCACTCATCATGCAAACTCTTGGTTCGTTAGCTAACTGCCCGTAAATAGCTCACAGTCGAACCACACAGGCGACCGACGCCGGTCCCTGTCCGCCTGGAGGTGACCGACGTCGGCCGATTTATGACCGACGTCGGTTGCTTCTCTGTTCTATCCCGCCGACGTCGACTGATCAGACCGACCCCAACTTCTTCTGCAACTCAGCAACCTTCAGCAACCTCCTCTCCTGTTTGCATCAGTGAAGCTTTTAGCTCCACAATCCTAACAATCTCCCACTTGGAGATAAACAGCTGCACTGTACCTGTACCTGTACTCCGTCTAATCTGTTTCTTGGTTTGTATCCCTCTTACAGCTCCCACCTGAAGACAACCCACCACACATCCCGTGGTGTACCACCTGTCATCCGAGTAACCTGCCACATCCGAACCTACAAATACATGTAGTGAAGTCCTGACCTTGCATAGCAACACCTGCTGCCGGTCCCTCTCAGAAGACCTGAGAACCCACTTCCCCGAATTGGATCCTAACTCTCTGACAGCTCCCACTGCATGGGAATACTCAGGTCTATACCAGACCTCATGTGATTTCAGACACTGTACCTGTCCAGCCCTTAGTGTGCTCCAGTTCTGCATCCCGAACCTCGCCAACACCTGATTCACATCAGCTCCCACTCGAGACAAAATCAACCTGTGATCTCCATGCCTCCCATGTCAAAGAATTCCGCTGCTCCAAACTCCTCATGACATGCCACTGAACTAATCTTACCCTTAGCTCAGCAAAACCCTGTATGTACACCCCTGCTAGCTAGCATACTATCCACATACAGCAACAGAATGATGTCGCGACTCATCATCCCCCTGGTAAGTCAAATCACAGTAGTTACCCTGACATTGACTGAAGCCATGCTCCGTCCTCCACCTGTCAAAACCTGTACCACTGTCCTGCAGCTCCACAAGACCATATAACCTGGTCTTCCATCTCATGTATCCGTTCTCTCTATTCTTCTACTAAGGTATCCATTCGTCTCTGTGCTTTCATACCTGCTGGCAACTCTACCAAGACACACCTGTCTGGTTCTCCTCCAAGGAATCACATCCTCATCCATGCCAAGCTCACACCTGTTTCCTGGATCCTTCCTGCTCTACAATCAGCAACATGTATAAAGAAGAGGAACAATGAATTTGAGGGCCTACTTACGCCTTCAGTCCTCCGTATGGGTGTTTGAGACTCCTTGACAGCTTGCTGTCCACCCAAAATTCGTTACAGTGACCGACCTCGGTCACCACACAGTCTGCATCCGACCGACGTCAGTTCCATGCGTCTGTACCTGACTACCAACCTGCCTGCGCTGGTGTCCCTGATGCCGACGTCGGTCCTATGACCGACATCAGTCTTAAATACTGCCGACGTCGGTCCCATGACCGACATCGGTCTTACCCTGCCTGACATCGCCGGCTTCGGTCTGCAAATGACCGACATCAGCACCTGTCTGTTCGACGCCGGTTCCCCCTGACCGACGCCGGTATCTGTGTTCGCCTGTGAGTGATGACTTTTTATCCGCGAGCTTCTTTGAATCAAAATCCATGTCCAAACTGCCCTGCTCAGAAGTATCCAGCCACATCCACTGGGTTCTGTCCGCCATCTCCTCCATAAACACCAAGGCTTTCCAGTTCTTAAGCCTATCAAATATATCTGTCTTCTGCTTAAGAACATGCATCTCCTTCCTACTCATGTGACCAAGCCTACGAAGCCACGTCTCCGCAACAAAAGAAGAATCAGTAATATAAACAAGTAGATAAAGAATACCTGTTTTCTTACCACCAGCTAATTCAAGTGCATCCGCTGTGAAAGTTCTTGTGCATCTCTCATCACCCAATCTTTCTGAAGAAATTAGCCATATCTCCAAACCTGGGACCTGCATGACCTTCATCAACACCCGTGTGTTGGCCGCCTGCAATTTCAGCTTCACTTCCCCTTTGCCAATTCTTTGGCAAGGCTCACCAGCTCCTCTACCTGGAACTGCATGGAAAGAGGCAACCGAATCTTTTATCCAAGATTCAACTTTATCCAAGAAACCTGCAAACACATCCTGTGCAACAACACCTGCTACATCTGTATCTTCAGTTTCTTCATGCTGATCTGGTACCAACCAACAATAATCTTTTACCTGCTCTTTCTTTCCATAGGACCGTGAGTGACCATCTGTGCTTTTCAACTCCTCCATTCTTAGCTTACTTTGATCTGCTGTTGCTCTACTCCCACTCGATCAGAAACCCCTGAGAGTGCCCTGTAACCAAACACAAAACCTGCTTCCTCCAACCTCAGCTCTGATACCACTTGTTGGTATCAAGCTCAAGAACCTACAACCAAGGCTCTGATACCACTTGTTGGGAGGATATAAACCGGAAGCACACAATTTGATTACCAAACCAAGCAACTTAATATGCGGAAATTAACCAGATTCACCAAGTAACTAGAATTCAGAATAACACAGCATATGAGAGACAATACCAAATTGTATTAACACTTTATACAGAAAAGAATACAATAAAGAAGATGCCACTTCTTCTCCACCACCTTACAGAGGTTTCCCACACCTCAAGTGAACAGTAATTCTTCTCCCCAAAGCTCTCCCTCTCACAGGTCCCAACACCCAACTCAAATACAGAGTTGGTGTTCACCTCCCATGCTCCACGCACACCACAAGTGCTCCACGCACTCCACAAGCACTCCACGTGCTCCACAAGTACTCAAGGTACTTCAAGTAGATCTCCCATGAATCTGCAACAACCTGCAATTCAACAGACCATACTTATGGAAGGAACTCCCTTGCCTTCCTCTTGCTCTATCCGAGTACACACCTGTACTCCAAGTAGATCCTGCCTGATACTGCTCCCTGTTGTGTTGCTGTCTGTATGACCTTGCACACCTGCAAATCAATCAATGGTTCTATTCACCTGTGAACCTCGACCTTGCACACACATACACCTGCAGATCAACGATCTTACTTACCATGTAGATCTCCTATATAGGCCATGCAACTGTGACCAAGATCCTACACTCTTGAAGAACCCAGCTGGCTCTCCAATCCAGCACCAACACACCTGGTGCTGTGGCACTAGGAGGAACGCACCATAGCTCTACCTCACACACATAAGGAGCTTATAATTATGCTCTCTTACTCCCTGGCACGCTATTCCAATACAACCATGAGTCTATTATATAGATCTCATCCAAACAATGATTAGACATCTAATTACAATAATTAGATCCGCAGCTATGAGTCTAAAATTAGCACTCATCATGCAAACTCTTGGTTCGTTAGCTAACTGCCCGTAAATAGCTCACAGTCGAACCACACAGGCGACTGACGCCGGTCCCTGTCCGCCTGGAGGTGACCGACGTCGGTTGCTTCTCTGTGCTATCCTGCCGACGTCGGTTGATCAGACCGACCCCAACTTCTTCTGCAACTCAGCAACCTTCAGCAACCTCCTCTCCTGTTTGCATCAGTGAAGCTTTTAGCTCCACAATCCTAACAATCTCCCACTTGGAGATAAACAGCTGCACTGTACCTGTACCTATACTCTATCTAATCTGTTTCCTGGTTTGTATCCCTCTTCAAGCTCCCACCTGAAGACAACCCACCACACATCCTGTGGTGTACCACCTGTCATCCGAGTAACCTGCCACATCCGAACCTACAAATACATGTAGTGAAGTCCTGACCCTGCATAGCAACACCTGCTGCCGGTCCCTCTCAGAAGACCTGAGAACCCACTTCCCCAAATTGGCTCCTAACTCTCTGACAGCTCCCACTGCATGGGAATACTCAGGTCTATACCAGACCTCATGTGATTTCGGACACTGTACCTGTCCAGCCCTTAGTGCGCTCCAGTTCTGCATCCCGAACCTCGCCAACACCTGATTCACATCAGCTCCCACTCGAGACAAAATCAACCTGTGATCTCCATGCCTCCCATGTCAAAGAATTCTGCTGCTCCAAACTCCTCATGACATGCCACTGAACTAATCTTACCCTTAGCTCAGCAAAACCCTATATGTACACCCCTGCTAGCTAGCATACTATCCACATACAGCAATAGAATGATGTCGCGACTCATCATCCCCCTGGTAAGTCAAATCACAGTAGTTACCCTGACATTGACTGAAGCCATGCTCCGTCCTCCACCTGTCAAAACCTGTACCACTGTCCTGCAGCTCCACAAGACCATATAACCTGGTCTTCCGTCTCACGTATCCATTCTCTCTATTCTTCTACTAAGGTATCCATTCGTCTCTGTGCTTTCATACCTGCTGGCAACTCTACCAAGACACACCTGTCTGGTTCTCCTCCAAGGAATCACATCCTCATCCATGCCAAGCTCACACCTGTTTCCTGGATCCTTCCTGCTCTACAATCAGCAACATGTATAAAGAAGAGGAACAACGAATTTGAGGGCCTACTTACGCCTTCAGTCCTCCGTATGTGTGTTTGAGACTCCTTGACAGCTTGCTGTCCACCCAAAATTTGTTACAGTGACCGACCTCGGTCACCACACAGTCTGCATCCGACCGACGTCGGTTCCATGCGTCTGTACCTGACTATCAACCTGCCTGCGCTGGTGTCCCTGATGCCGACGTCGGTCCTATGACCGACATCGGTCTTAAATACTGCCGACGTCGGTCCCATGACCGACATCGGTCTTACCCTGCCCGACATCGCCGGCTTCGGTCTGCAAATGATCGACATCGGCACCTGTCTGTTCGACGCCGGTTCCCCCTGACCGACACCGGTATCTGTGTTCGCCTGTGAGTGATGACTTTTTATCCGCGAGCTTCTTTGAATCAAAATCCATGTCCAAACTGCCCTGCTCAGAAGTATCCAGCCACATCCACTGGGTTCTGTCCGCCATCTCCTCCATAAACACCAAGGCTTTCCAGTTCTTAAGCCTATCAAATATATCTGTCTTCCACTTAAGAACATGCATCTCCTTCCTGCTCATGTGACCAAGCCTACGAAGCCACGTCTCCGCAATAAAAGAAGAATCAGTAATATAAACAAGTAGATAAAGAATACCTATTTTCTTACCACCAGCTAATTCAAGTGCATCCGCTGTGAAAGTTCTTGTGCATCTCTCATCACCCAATCTTTCTGAAGAAATTAGCCATATCTCCAAACCTGGGACCTGCATGACCTTCATCAACACCCGTGTGTTGGCCGCCTGCAATTTCAGCTTCACTTCCCCTTTGCCAATTCTTTGGCAAGGCTCACCAGCTCCTCTACCTGGAACTGCATGGAAAGAGGCAACCGAATCTTTTATCCAAGATTCAACTTTATCCAAGAAACCTGCAAACACATCCTGTGAAACAACACCTGCTACATCTGTATCTTCAGTTTCTTCATGCTGATCTGGTACCAACCAACAATAATCTTTTACCTACTCTTTCTTTCCATAGGACCGTGAGTGACCATCTGTGCTTTTCAACTCCTCCATTCTTAGCTTACTTTGATCTACTGTTGCTCTACTCCCACTCGATCAGAAACCCCTGAGAGTGCCCTGTAACCAAACACAAAACCTGCTTCCTCCAACCTCAGCTCTGATACCACTTGTTGGTATCAAGCTCAAGAACCTACAACCAAGGCTCTGATACCACTTGTTGGGAGGATATAAACCAGAAGCACACAATTTGATTACCAAACCAAGCAACTTAATATGCGAAAATTAACCAGATTCACCAAGTAACTAGAATTCAGAATAACACAGCATATGAGAGACAATACCAAATTGTATTAACACTTTATACAGAAAAGAATACAATAAAGAAGATGCCACTTCTTCTCCACCACCTTACAGAGGTTTCCCACACCTCAAGTGAACAGTAATTCTTCTCCCCAAAGCTCTCCCTCTCACAGGTCCCAACACCCAACTCAAATACAGAGTTGGTGTTCACCTCCCGTGCTCCACGCACACCACAAGTGCTCCACGCACTCCACAAGCACTCCATGTGCTCCACAAGTACTCAAGGTACTTCAAGTAGATCTCCCATGAATCTGCAACAACCTGCAATTCAACAGACCATACTTATGGAAGGAACTCCCTTGCCTTCCTCTTGCTCTATCCGAGTACACACCTGTACTCCAAGTAGATCCTGCCTGATACTGCTCCCTGTTGTGTTGCTGTCTGTATGACCTTGCACACCTGCAAATCAATCAATGGTTTTATTCACCTGTGAACCTCGACCTTGCACACACATACACCTGCAGATCAACGATCTTACTTACCATGTAGATCTCCTATATAGGCCATGTAACTGTGACCAAGATCCTACACTCTTGAAGAACCCAGCTGGCTCTCCAATCCAGCACCAACACACCTGGTGCTGTGGCACTAGGAGGAACGCACCATAGCTCTACCTCACACAAAGAAGGAGCTTATAATTATGCTCTCTTACTCCCTGGCACGCTATTCCAATACAACCATGAGTCTATTATATAGATCTCATCCAAACAATTATTAGACATCTAATTACAATAATTAGATCCGCAGCTTTGAGTCTAAAATTAGCACTCATCATGCAAACTCTTGGTTCGTTAGCTAACTGCCCGTAAATAGCTCGCAGTCGAACCACACAGGCGACCGACGCCGGTCCCTGTCCGCCTGGAGGTGACTGACGTCGGCCGATTTATGACCGACGTCGGTTGCTTCTCTGTGCTATCCCACCGACGTCGGCTGATCAGACCGACCCCAACTTCTTCTGCAACTCAGCAACCTTCAGCAACCTCCTCTCCTGTTTGCATCAGTGAAGCTTTTAGCTCCACAATCCTAACAAATTTGATCAAGTGGGCAACCAATTTCTAATAAATTGCACAAAATTAATTAATCTCACTTAGGCAAATTAATCCAAATCAAGAGATTATAATAGTGGAAAATCTATGGAAATTATTGAAGATTTATTAATTAGAAATTCATTTCTAATATCCGATCATCAGGTGAAATCATATATGGAGTAGCATCCATAAGCCATAAATGGAATAAACATCTAGTTTAAGCCCTCCCATGCCTCTTTAATGCCCCTTTATTCCAAATATTAATGGAGATATTTATGGATTGAGCCTCCAAAATTTAATTTATTTATGGCCACACATCTTGATCTCAATATGGATGGTCATGGTTGATTTTGATCATTTTAAAAAACCTATAAATATAAGGGCCAAGACCACCATTTTTAAGCTTCTTTGATGTAAACTTATTATGTAGAATTATCTTCACAAGTCATTTTTATATAGTGTTAATATGCTTAATTTTCAATAGGATAGGTTCACTATTGGCATAACATTAATTAAATACATGAGCCTAGTTCATTTGTGTCTTGAGAGATGATGGAGGGGCAAGCCACACATCATTTTTAAAGACTTGAACCACCAAATCAGGGGGAAAATCATGTTTTGAGCTGCATTTGGAGGAGGGATGATCTTGGGAAGGTTTGATGTATATTCCTTCTTTCAATAGCTCTTAATTTCCATTTACAAAACCTTAATGTGGGAGTTGGATTAGTTAGTTATGTATTTTATGCTTATTTGAGTTTTATTGACTCATATATGATCTAACTCACTTTGGATTCCATGTCTACATTTTGGCATGCCCATTGGGACCATGCATCTCATACAAATAGGGAGACTAATGTGGCACTCCTAGATCTTCTAAAAAATGCTTAAAAATATCTAAAAATAATTTTTTTCTTCTTTTTTTACATGTTTTTGTTCTACATTGGTTTACCCTAACCATCATCAGTCCTATCCTAACTAGCATCAGTCCTATCCTAACCGGTATCAGTCTTTATGTGAAGGGAAAAAAATGGTGGAAGATAGATTTTTAGAAATTTATTGAATTTCTAGTAGTTATTCTGGGTTTTACAAGATTGTAAAGTCTATTTTTGGATATTTTCTTGTAGAAACTAGATACTTATTTTATTTTTGTGTTTGTTTTGCTAATGACCATTTTTGTGAAATCATTGTGTTTTTCTTACATTTTTATAGGTAATTGATATCAGTTTTAGCTGATCAACATCAATTTTATTATGACCAACATCAGTTTTATTATAACCAACATCGGTCCTTATGGACTGACATAGGTCTCTGTGTAACAAAAATAGAGAAACCTAAGAGCAAGTTTTCAAATCTTGTTTTCTCATTGATATTTTTGCTTCAAGGAAGATACAAACCCCCTAAAAATTGTAGGTCACAAGATAGATAAAAGCGCAAGTTTGAAATTATTTAAGTCTTGAACTTGTCATTTGGTGCTTAAAAGGAATGTAGAGGTTTTACACTTAATTTTTTTGTGAAATTTTTTATAAATTTTCAACTACGGCCAAGGGGCCAAAAATTTCACAAACACTTCAATTTTTTGTATTAAAGTAAACATTCATAATTGTTTGTTTTTCAAAAAATGATTGAGGCGTGTATACTCTTCCCCTATACCGTTTAGGGAACTTGGGTGACCAAAAGTGTCCTTTATTTGCATTTGTTCCTTATCCAAAAGCGTGAAAAGAGTATTGTTAAGGCTCTCCCCAAATCTATATGGTTTAGTGATCTAAACATAATCTTAAAGTATTCTCACTTTGTCATTTATTTTTATGCAACTTGATTGTGAGAGGGATTTCATCACCTCCCCATGGGTTCTCTAGGGAAGCATTGACCCAGGAATTCATCTTTTGGGATATTTCAACTCCACTCTATAGTGGGATATATAAATTAAGGGTGACCCATCGAGAGATTTTCTTGAGTGGTTAAGCAAACTCCATTAGTGGTAATGTAGCTCAAACCATAAGGGCAATTCAAACATCACATTATATTGAGCAAGTGATGAATGTAGTGGTTATGAAAAGGACAAGACCTTTTCAAAATAAGATGATTGATGTGGATCTAATTGATGTGAGATATCTCTAGTGTTAGCCACACTTAGGACCATCTAGATACGCATGAAAATTTAGTTTTATAACAACCCCACTTTCCCTAGACATATTGTTGATGTAGGGTGAGTATCATGAAGTTCCATGTCACCATACAATCTCTTGGGAGAAAGGGGGTATAAAAAATCTAATTAGTCATGCACTTTTATATTTGGATTAACACTTAAAATCCTCTCAAGAGCACATATATAGATGGAATTCAATGGTGTGATGTAACCTTGTCAGTTTTAGGAATTTAGACATTATACTTAGTTGTATTTTGTCTTTTTATCCTTTACTTTCTTGGTCTTATTGCGTCTAAAAATTATTTTAAATCCAAAACATGTCAACCAAACACCTTTTTTATCCACCATTTTATTTGAACAAGGAGGTATTATGCTAACCAAATCAAAATCACCTTTTGCCTTGTTCAAATCCTCATTTGAAATATTGTGTTTGCCTTTGTCTAAAAAATGTTGTTACACTATCCATTTGAGTCTAGACCATTTTGCAAAAATCTCCAAGTCCTTAATTTTTAATTCAAGTTCAAAATCTCACCTTTCTAAATTCCAAGCCAAGGTGTTAATCAGTTTGCCATTTACACTTGGTTTGATTTAACTTGGGTACAATTTCTCATTTGGGTTGAAGGCCATTATATAGACTCATAATCCTTTTTTATCATTATGAACTTAGGTTATATTGTGTTTATTCATGCCCTAAGATCTAGAACCATTCTACTTCCTATTACCATATAGCAACATTATGCTACCCATTTAGTTTTAGCTTTATACTTAAGAGTTTTTGTGTGTTTTCACATATTGAACTTCTTAGTTCACATTGTTACCTCCCTCATTAGAAAGACTCTTCTAATTTTCTAGTTTCAAATTATTGAAGTTGTACCTAAATTTTATAGTATTGATGTATCTTTGACCTAAGGTTTTTGTGTTTCTTACACTTTAGGTTTCAAATTTATCATACCGTCTTCCAATTTGATGATTTTAACCCACCAAAGTTTAGTAAATTCATGATCATTTCTTCTAATTGTGTGGTACTATGCCACTTTTATTTATTATAGTCTCTTTTTGCCTTATCACTTATTTGGATAAAATCAAAACATAGCCTGTTAGCTTTTGCAAAAACATTTTGAAATCTTAGCAAATATAGAGAACAATCTTCTAGACATGACATAAAGGTATAGTCATAGTGGGGTCTCTTATAGCCCTAGATATGAGTAAGAGAATTTTTATGATGGATAAGATAATCTTATGGTATTTGAAGACATTCCCATGACAATAGGATCTAAGGAAGACTATTTTAAAAATCAACCCTTAGAGGACAAAGATGAAGCATTCCTAAGGTTGATTGAATTTGGTGTTATATTTCCATTAGAATTTCTCATGGAATAATTACATAACTTGGTTAGGGAAGGAGAGAAACAACTAGAACAATACCTTGCTCATATTGTAAAATCAAACATTGCTTCATCTAGAAAATGAAAGGAAGTATTCATAGAGTCAACACCTAATGATCAAGATCTTGCCACCATGATCAAGAAGATAAGTAAATGATATGTAGACCAACTTATCATGGAATTAACTGACTCTTTAATTTCCACTTCAATACACAACAATGCTTCTAAGGAATAAGGGAATGTGGTAGAACTAACACAACATACTTTAGTTGAGAACACATCTACGATGGATTAGGGTATCTCAATTGAACAAACCAAGCCTCAAAATGTTTTTCAACATGCTTCACCAGATACAGAGCATACATTTTTCAATCATCAAGAACCTCTTATTCCTTAAAAAAATCAAAGAAAAAACACTAAGTACATATTAAGGAAATTCTTCAAAATAATTTAAAAAGTTCTTCTCAACCAACATGTACTTTGGTGAATCAACCATAGGCTCCCCAAAATTTAAAAAACACTTACAATTCAAGGTAGCTGATTTCATGTAATGTTTATCAACCCAAGAATCAACAACTCACTTACTTGACTCAAAGAGTGAACCAAAAAAAGTTTCAAATTATGGGGTGTATATCCATAAAAAATCAATGTAACAGGGGCACATACCACCTGAATATAATTATATTCCACCTACCAATTCACCAAACATGCAAGAGTGGAATTTGATGAAGGAAATTATATCAAGATTGGAGATGGGAAAATGAGTGAAGAAATACAAATTTGATGAGATATGTCCATATCCATTCAATTTGAGTATTCTTTAAGTACCCTTTATAATTAATTTTGAGGTACCTAAATTAAAAAAATACAAAGGGAAGGGTGACCCTCATGAACACATACAGGCATTCTTTGTATTATTCTAAGAGGTAGCTTAAAATAACATTTATTTGATTTGCTTATTTCCACAAAGTTTATTAGGATAATATTTAGACTAGTTCTTAAGTTACCCAAGGGATCGATGGCAGATTGGAATGATCTATCTAAAAAAATTGTGATCAAGGCAACAATTCAGGGGATGGTTCTACCCCAATTGATGACAAAACTTCCGAGAGCCATAACTTTTTCACCATAGCTCTGATTGACTCCTCATTTGAACCATTGGAAATATAAGAATGAGGATAACATGGTGAGATGAAAATAAGCTTTTATTAGTGGGGTTTGACCCCTAAAAACCCAATAGAAGTGCCCCAAATTTCAATTTTTGTAGTGCAATTTAAAAATAGTAAGTTTCTAAAAATAATAATTCATCGAATTCTATATTGTTGTAAATCATGGAAGTCAAACCACTTAATCTCCTTTGATATTGGTGACCTTCCACATCCTCGTCCTACCTTAAAAATGTGTATAAATGAAGATAAAACCCAAAATGGAAATCAGAGATGTCTTCCTAAAGATAAACATATGGTTATATTACAATCTTGAGTAATAAAACATCTCTTCTCAGAGAAATCATTGTTACTATGTTATTTTCATGTTCTTAAAATATCTATCAATCAAAACTTTTGAGTTTTGGATCAGTGGTATCAGAGCAATTTTTCTTGAGAGTGTATGATCCTGAGGATGAGGTCAGGATACAAGAATCGTGGGTGGAAAACAATAGAGCTTCCAAACTATCCACCTATTCGATCCAAATGAATTTAAATGGTAGAAAAAATTGAGACATATTATCCCTTCAAGGAAATGGTGAATGAGGCCCTTTAATGGTAACAAGAATAGATGCTGCAATAATTCACCCAAATTCTCTAACAAATCTTGATGGAAAATTCTAGCTCCTCATCTACACTTCCTGGCTCCTCATCCATGGAATGTTCTTTCAATTCCCCAACACCCTTAAAGGTTTAGGTGAATTTTGATATCCCTACATTTGAATTAAAAATCAATGTTGATGTATTAGAAAATTAGTTGGATCAGTTGTCTTCCTAATTTTCTGTAAATAAATTCACTGATTGAGAAAAGATCACTTTTGATTTTTTGAAAGCATCATTGCCCATGAAAAATTGGTGGGAAGTGTACAAAAAGAGGTTTAGTATAGATGACATTAGCCTTAAGGTGGAACCTACCTAGGATGATTTCATGGAAGCGATAAAGGAAGAATACTATCCCATTAGAGCATATGATGATCTATACATATAGTGGCAATAACTTCACCAAGGTAAGGACCAATCTGTTCAAAATTACATTAACATTTTTCATTCTCTATCTATGAGATTGGGCATCCAAAAAAGTGAGAAACATAAGACTCTTAAATATCATGGTGGACTACAATGGTACATATGGGGGGAAATTGAACTCTTCAATTTGGAAACCCTCGATGAGGCATACAAGTTCATAGTGAATATTGAGAAGAAGCATGGAAGAAAGAATATGAAGAGTCAACCTTCAAAATGGAAAAGTGACAAGGAAGGTCAAACATGAGGCCAAAATTGGAAGCAAAAGGAGTTTCAAGATAAGAAACCATAGAAGGGGAAAATTGGAAAATGGTGTGATTACCACAAAACTAGAACTCAATCTAAATAAAAATGTCAAGTCATCAAGTCACTACTTTTTGAGTCATAATACTTGACATCTACTGCTCTGTCTCATACACAACCTATAGTCAAAGAGGATGAAGAAGAGATTATAGATGCTGAGCTTGATACCATCATTGCTTCATCACAAACCCTTGAGGAAAGCCAAGATGACAAGGAAAGGTTGTTTCACTCTAATTTATGGGTAAAATTTAAGCTTCTACATTTTATTCTTGATAGTGGGAGTCAAAAGAATTTAATCTCTACTAAAGTTTTGAAAAGTCTAAATATATCCATGAAGCCTCACCCAAAGCCATATAGTATTGGATGGTTGAGCCCAAGGAGAGACCTCCGTGTCACCCATCAATGTCTTCTTTCATATATAATAAAACCTTTCTAAGATGAAGTCTTATGTGATGTGGTCAATCTAGATGTTTGTGATGTAATCCTTGGTTAGCCATTCATGTATGATCGACATGGCATCTTTGAATCATGAATTTTAAGAATCACCCTCACTCTTGGAATGTGATGCTATAGGGTACTAGAGGTACCACCTCCCACATCTATCTCCCTAGTTAGTGCCAATCAATGTAAGAGATTGGTGGAGAAGACAAAATAATTCATTCTCATAGTGGTTAAACCATAGAAATTCAAGAAGGCCAATGTTGCAGTCCTAACTAAAAAATCAACACAATAATAAAAGTAGATGGGACAAATCATGGGAGAATATGATTACTTATTCAAGTCACCCATAGGAGTTCCACTTCATTGCTTGGTAAAACATTCTATCAATTTGATCCCAAGATCACCTTTGCCCAACAGTCCTGTGTATTGTAGATCAATTTTAGAGAATGATGAGATAAAAATGTAGATTCAAGAATTGATTCAAAAGGGTCACATCAGGCCAAGCTCTTCACCCTATGGTAGCCTAATTATCCTAGCACCAAAGAAATATGGAACATGGCAGATTTTCATTAACTATTGAGCCCTAAATAAAATCACTACCCCCTCCCCAAGATTGATGAACTACTGTACCAACTCTGTGGTGCAAAGTTATTCACCAAAATTGATCTCAAATCTAGCTATCACCAAATTCCTGTTGATCCCACTGATGTCTAGAAGACTGCATTCAAATATAAGGAGGGGCTCTTTGAATGGTTGGTTATCCCTTTTAGCTTGACTAACACATCTATAACCCTCATGAGGATGATGGATGACATTTTATGACCCTTCACCAACTCATTCATGGTTGTCTACCTAGATGACATACTCATCTATAGTAGAACATGGGAGTAACATATGCAACATGTTCATAAGGTGCTTCAAACTCTTCAGGAGTACAAGTTGTATGCAAATCTCGATAAATGCACATTTAAGATGAAAAAACTCAGTACCTAGGGTACATTGTGAATAAGGAAGGGGTCCATGTCAATCTAGAGAAGGTTTAGGTTATTCAAGAATGGCCTAGACTAAGGACCCTCATAGATCTTCACAACATCTTGGGTCTTGAAAATTTCTATCACAAGTTTGTTCTTAGATTCTCACATGTTGCTTGACCACTAACCCAAGTGACTAAAGGAGGAGCTAAAGATACATTTCAATGGGGCAAAATACAATAAAGGGCATTTGAGAATTTAAAGAATAGACTTTGCTTAGCCCTTATTCTTTCCTTATTAGATTTGTATCAACCTTTTGAGTTGATGATATATGTGTTTGAATATGCCATGGGAGCTATCATCATGCAACATGGCCATCCTACTACATATCATAGTGCAACTTTCACTAATCAAGTCAAGAAATACAAAACATATGAAAAAGAGATCTATTCCAATATGCAAGCCTACAAACAATGGAAACACTATATCTTAGGGAAAGAGATGGTCATCCACACTAACCATAGACCATTGGAATTCATCCAGACATAGAGAAAATTGTGAAATGAGAGGCACTAAAAGTGGGCCAAATATCTATAGCAATTACATCTAATAATCAAACACAAAAATGTGAGCTCAAATATGGCCATAGGTTATTTGAGCCACCCACCAATTACTGCACTCATAATAGTTTTTGACCTATACAGACATGAGAATGCCACTTGGGGTGCTCTGTATGAAGCAGATCTTGCCTTTACTGATACATATTAGGTGCTTCAAGAAGGTAAACATGTTTCTAGTTTATATTTTCAAGATAATTTCCTTTGTCACATGGGGCACATCTATGTTCCAGCTGTAAAACAATAGAAGATGATATGGGAAGCACATTTCAGTAGGATAGCTAGACACTTTGGTGTAGAGAAGACATTGACAGTTCTTCAAAAACACTTTTACTAGCCATATATGCACAAAGATGTGGAAAGGTACATCAAATATTACACCCCATATGTGATAGCCAAGCTAATAAATAAGAAGTAAGAATTGTACATGCCAATGCCAGAACCAACCAGGCCTTGGGAATCTATTTCAATGGATTTTCTCTTAGGTTTTCCCACTTCAAAACATGACAAGGATTGTATTTTTGTTGTAGTTGATCATTTTTCAAAAATGGATATCATGATTTCTTGTAAGAAAAATATATCTACTAAAAAAACTACTCAACTATATTTTAGTCATGTATGGCTCCATTTTGGTCTTTCCAAGTCCATTGTCTCAGATAGAGATAGTAGGTTCCTGAGCATCTTCTAGTCCACTCTATGGAAGATGATGGATACAAAGCTGATGAAGTCCACAGTCTTCCATCCATAGGTTGATGATTAGATAGAAGTGGTGAACCACTTGATTATTCACATGATTCAGATGTATCACTCTAAACATCCACATACATGGGATGAGGGGATTTTTTTCATATAACATGGATATAATCAGGCCCTACATAGCTCGACCAAGCATAGTCCATTCCAAGTATGCTTCAGGTTCCAACCCATGGCACCAATTGATATAGATGTTCCATTATCCACCATGGAATACACACCTCATGGGATATCTGAGGCATCAAAAGCAACAAAGTTCATTGAATAAGTGAAACACATCTAGCAACAGGTTCATGACATCTTAAAGAAGATGAATTAGAAGTATAAGTAATGCCATGACAAACATAGGATTACACACCCTTTTGATATGGGTGATAAGGTTTTCTTGTGGATTCAAAAGGAATGAATTGTAGGCCCACAAAAAAAAATTAAGCTTCTACGATGTGGTCCCTACACCATGATCAAAAAAGTTGGAGAAAATGCTTTTGAGTTGAACCTACCAGCCTACCTTGGTCTGCATCCAATATTCAATATGGAGCTCCTCAAAACATATCATCCACCTCTATTGGATGCTTCAGTCGTAGTAGAACAATTGAACATTGATGATCTTGATCCGTAGAGTTTTTCTCCAGTGGAGGAGGATCGGATTGTGGACCCCTGGATGAAGATAATAAGAGGATGCTCTATTCTGCTTTATCAAGTGGTCAAAAGGGGCCATCTTAGCCACCAAGGTGAGTGGATAATAGAGAATAAAATTAAGACAAAAATGCCACACCTAATGAGGAATATTGATGCAATGGGGACCATTACTTCTCAAGGAGGGAGGAATGATCTGGGCAACAATTTAGGTGACAATTCTACCCTAATTGATGATGGAACTTCTGGGAGCCATAACTTTTACACCATAGCTTTGATTGACTCCCCATTTGAATCGTTGGAAAGATAAGAATGAGGATAACATAGTGAGATGTAATAGAGATCTAGTTAGTGGTTTTTTAACCCCAAATACCTAATGGAAGTTCCCTAAATTTCAATTTTAGTAGTGTAGTCTAAAAATAGTAAGTTTCTAAAAATAGTAATTCCTCAAATTCTATATTATTGTAAATCATGGAAGTCAAACCACTTAATCTACCTCAAGATTGGTGACCTTACACATCCTCCTCCTACCTTCAAAATGTGTATAAATTAATATTTAACTTGAAATGGAAATCAGACATCTCTTCCTAGAGATAAGCATATGGTTGTATTGTAATCTTGGTAATAAAACATGTCTTCTCATAGAAATCATTGTTACTATGTTACTTTTGTGTTCTTGAAATATCTATCAATCAAAACTTATAAGTTTTGGATAAATTTGTTAACCATTTCTCTTACAATAATGAACATGAGTTGATTGTGGTTGACTTATGCAAGTCCAAAAAATGAGATGGTGAAAGATTCATAGCATATCTATAGCAGTGGAGAGCATTAGCTGGATGCTTTCAACATAATTTGCTAAACAAATAGTTGGTCAACTTTTTTGCATAAAACCTACACCCTGAGGTGGCACATAATCTACAACTTGCATGTGCAAACATATTTGAATAAATTATAGATAAGGGTGTGTAGATTGAGAAGGTGCTTATCACGAAAGGCCTTGTCAATATTTATTCTTAGGGTCAAACATCAAATCAGACCTAATAACCTATTCAAACTATTGCAATAGAGAAACCCAAGGGGTTTAACAATAATAAGAACATGGTAAAAAATAGAGTAACTAAATCTAGACATGTACAAATGGTATAGGCTCTACCAGATCTAAATGTGCAATTATCTCCACCTAATCCACTAACCACTTTGAAAAGAATCCCTCCATGAAGAGAATTTAATAACAAATACATAGTCTTTATAAAATTGGGAGATCTTGATCTCATAACAACTAATTTGATTGTGTGGCCTATACCAAAGCCATTCCATAAAAATCAACCCAAACTTAATTGGTATTGGGCAGATAAATTTGGCAATTTCTATCATGTTGTTAGTCATGGTGCTTATAGATGTGTTTAATTGTGACATCTCATTGAAGATTTGATTGAAAGTGGTGAAGTTGAAATCAAACTTGCCTTGAAAAATAATAATCAGGATATGGGCATCTACAAAGATTCATTTCCTAGACATAATAAAAAACTGGTAAGAAATAATCAAAATCAAGGATAGAATCAGTGATAAAATTAGAACCAAGGCCGGGATCACAATCAACATGATCATAATCAAGATCATAATACCCATGATAATAACCTATGTTACAAGAACATGCCTTATGATTATAATAATACCATGGGGTGTATTTCTTAAAATGACATTACCACTAGCACTGTTAATACTAGTGAATCATCCCATGCTTATTGAAGTACTAGACTTGTTATTATAGGGTCAATACCCTCTCCTTAAATTAATGTCACATTTAATTTAAGTAATTTGATTACACCTCAATGTCCATAGGTTATTATTTCTAGACCCCCTTATTCTAATTATAATGGCTCCTTGCCAACTTGAAATCATACCAATGCAAATAGATGCCCGTGAGTCACCCTCCAAGGCCCTTTGCCTTCATCTTCTAATTATAAGGTCTCCTTACCACCTCTAAATTGCACAATCATAACTAGATGCTCTTGAGTTACCCTTAAAGGCCATTTGCCCTCTTCTACCATTGGACCCAATGTAAACATTATGCCTTTGGATCCAAATTTGAACACTATACCAACCAAGGATAAACCCTCTTATGTGACTATTGATAAGCTGTATAGTATCTTGGACCAATTGAGTAAAACCCCTATGAAAATTTCTATTTTAGATCTTTTGCATACATCTGAAGTCCATAGAACTATTTTGAATGACCTTATTCAATAATCCATTATTCCTTAATAGATTAACCTTGAATAATTACACACACTTGTAGGGCATTTGTATTCATTATGATATGTTACATTTGATCAAAAGGACATGTCCACTCTTGGTCCTATCCATAACAACCCATTACTTATTGAGGTCATCACTAAAAACCATAAAATCAAGTGGTTTCTTATAGAAAATGGTTCAAGGTTGAACATAGTGTCTCTCAAGCTTGTAAAATGATTGGGTTATACTACGAAGGATATCCATCTAGAGATGATCACCATAAAGGCATACAACAATTCTAAAAGGGAATATTTTGGTACTATCTACTTAACAATCATTATTGGGTTTGTGTCCTATCATACCTTATTACATATTATTGATATTGAGTTGCCTTATAACATAATTATTGGTCAGACTTAGATCCATGAAGTACAAGATGTCCCATCCACTTTGCATCAATTCCTCAAGTTTCCCTACGATGGGATTGAAGTCACTATTCCTATGAATTTACAACCTTATTAGTATTACAAACACTTAGAGGCTGAATTTTGTAATTATAAATATTATCTTGGTTCTAAATTCATTTCAAAGAAAAATAAGGAAATAGTTTTGAATCCACCCAAATCTAATTATATCAACCCTAGTGACCTTTCTTCCACTTCAACTGATCCATTCCCCATAGACCTTATAAAACATGTTATTATAGAGGATACAAGAATTTATACATACTGTCTTAAAGATGCCTTCCATATTGCTAAATTTCCCAAGTCTCCCAAATATTTTGACAAAACCAAACCTTCCAAAATCCCTTGTAGATCCAACATGATTTGGCAAAAAAAGAAAGATATATAGAAACCATTGACAGTATTTGTACCTACTACTTCAACAAATCAGGATCGATAAGATTTCATTGAAGGAGAATGATTATATTATGATGGTATTGGTGATTATTTTTAGAATCCAAAATATCCTATCCCTAATTAGATTATGGATAATTTTGATTATACAAGAAAGGGCCTCGAACCCCAAGAGTGAGGAATCCTGGAATCTTTATCGATTGGTTAACTTAACATGAATCAAAGTCTCATATTTATACTGCCTAGGCGTGACCTCATGAATTTTGATAGTGATTATTCTGAATCAAATAGTAATGAGACTCCTAGCATTGATGTAGCATCCCATTATAGTATTTACGATGAACTTGCTGGCATGGACCTATTTGATTCAAACTCCATTATGACTATCACATCCCATTGTTCCCTTTTCCTTTGCCATCTTGAACTCATTGATTGGGACCAAAAAATTTTGGTCAAATCCTTGATTAATTATAGAATGAAGAATTTATTATAGAGTACATGGGCCTCAGAGATGGATTACCAATTAGTGATCATAAGTAAAGATTTGATTTTTCTTTGGATTTCTACCTACTTTAGAGAGCAACCAAACTTCCTTAGTCATGAAAAAGATAAAACATCATGATCCTCAGGTGAAAACCTCTTTGAGGCACTCATTGGTTAGGGAAATAGTAAAGAAAAAGACAAGCCCTTGTGTGAAAACCTGTTTTAGGCACTCTTGGATGGGAAAGTTTGCTCATCCCCAAAGGATGCAAAAGGTCCACCAAATTCTAGCTCCATAGCCAATACCAGTATCATGTCAGCACAATAAGTCATTGAGCATATTATTATTGACTTTCTTGAGATATTTTATAGTTTACCATTAATTAAACTTGTAGATTCAGATTCATCACATTATCTAGAGATTTGGGAAGAACAACCAAAAACTATAGAAGCAGAAGATTAGGATCAAACATTGCCTACCATTCTAAAAGATGGTTCTACACTCCTTATAAAAAATACTAATGAAATGAACCTGGAAACATATGATGATCCCAAAATTTTTTTATCTTGGAGCTTCTCTCACTAATGAGGAGCGAGATCACATTATCACTAATTTGAGAGTTTTTATTGATATTTTTTCATGGGCATATTTTGACATGCCAGGCTGAGACCCTGACTTAGTTGTGCATTGACTTGTGGTTCATATAAATTCCAAACCTGTCAAATAGAAATTGAGAAAAATACATCCATGCATCACTCTTTTGGTAAAATTAGAACTGGATAAATTCTTAGGAGTAGACTTCATTAGACCACTAAACTATTTTGAATGGATATCAAACATAGTCCCAATAAAAAAAGCCACAGGGTATACCTCTTTGTACTTATTTCAGAGATATCAATAAGGCTTACCATAAATAAGATTTTCATCTACCTAACATTGACATGATTATCAATTCTACTACTAGGTATGAGATGTTATCCCTCATGGATGAATTTTTAAGATACAATCAGGTCAAGATAGCTTAAGAAGACCAACACAAAACTATGTTCACCACACTATGGGGAATATTTTGTTATCAAATCATGCCATTTATCTTGAAAAATGTTGGCATCACTTATTATAGTGCCATGACTATCATCTTCCATGACATTATGCATGATATCATTGAAGACTATGTTGATGACATCCTAGCTAAATCAAGAACACATGATGGACATCCTGATGTTCTACATAAGATCTTTGAGAGACTTTGTGAGTAAAAGGTCTATCTAAATCCCAAGAAGTGTGTCTTTGGCATCACTTCAAGAAAATTATTAGGGTTTATTATATCACAAAGATGGATTGAATTCAACCCTGATAAGGTCAAGGCCATTTTTGAAATGCCTCCACCTTCCAATCTCAAATAACTTCATAGCCTATAAGGAAAGATCCAGTCTATTCATAGGTTCATTTCATAACTGGTATATAAGATCCACCCTTTACACATATATTGAAGAAAGGGGTCACTTTTTAATGGGATAAAGAGTGCCAATTGGCATTAGTTAATCTCATCACGTATTTGGCCAACCTACTAGTTTTGAGACCACCAACACCTAAACAACCATTGCTTATTTATATTTCAGTAATTGGACATGAATTAGGGGCACTCTTGGCCCAACATAATGATCAGGGAAAAAATATGTAGTTTATTATTTGAGCCAAACATTGGTGGCTTATGAACATAATTATACATCTATTGAGAAGGCATGTTTAGCTATGGTGCTCACCTCTCAAACGTTATGACACTATATGCTAAAAAACAAAACTGTTGTTATTGATAAAGTGGAACCCCTCAAATTTTTATTATCCAAAGCAAATTTAATAGGCTGCATGGCCAAATGGGTCATGATCTTAAGTGAGTTTGATGTTGAGTACTAAAATTAGAAAGCTATTAAGGGGCAAGTTATTTCTAATCGATTTGTAGAGGCCCCTATTATAGACACTCAACCACTCAGATTTGACTTTTTAGATGATTCTATTATGACAATAAAAGAAGTAAAACATGAACCTAAATAATAGAAGCTATAATTTGATGGTTCTTTCACTTCTCATGGATTTGGAGTTGACATTTTATTGATTACACTACAAGGGGATCTAATTCCCAAGGTGTTTCATATCAATTTTCATTGTACCAATAATATGGTCAAGTATGAAGCACTTATTGTAGACCTTCATCTTGAATTGCATTGGGATATCCAGCACTTAATGATCTATGGGGACTCCTAATTGATTATTAATCAAATCATAGATTAGTATCAAACTAAAGATGACAAGATTTTACCCTAAAATCATATCGTAGATAATCTCAAGAACCATTTCAAATCTATATAGTTTGAATAAGTACTATGAGCCAATAACATATCTACTAATGTAATGGCAACAATTGGGTCCATGATATAGATTGATATCAGTGCTCAAGAGTATATATTTTTCATTGAAAATATTCTACATCCTACTCATGTCTTTCTAGATTTAGAAAGGGTATACACCATTGTTGGTCCCAATCCCCCACCTGACCTACCTTGGTTTCAAGACATTTATAATTATTTTCATGACCAAGTCTTTCCACATGACTTTCCAATAATTTTTAGAAACATTTCCTTCATCGCATAGCCCATTATACCCTCCTTAGAAACACATTTTATCATAAAGGCTATGATGGAATGCTAATTCATTATTTATCTTTAGGAGAATCTAAGTTAGTGCTTAAGAAGGTTTATGAAAGAACGTGTGGGGCTCACACCAATGGTGTAGGCTTAGCTAAAAATCTCCTCAAAATAAGTTACTATTAGGTCAAAAATGGATACAGATGCTTGTAATTATATAATGATGTGTGCTGCTTATAAAAAACATGGTAATTTGATACATGCACCTTTCTTTTCACTTTAGCCAATTACTATACCATGGCCATTTTCTACATGGGGCCTTGATCTCATCGAGAAAATTAACCCAAAATATTTTGATGGACATAAACATATTGTCACTACTATCGATTATTTTACTAAGTGGATTGAGGTCAATCCTCTCACTTATGTCACCAAGAAGCAAATTACCAAGTTTATACATTACCATATCATCTGTCGATATGGTATCCTAGTATACATTATATATGATAATGATAGATCATTTATAAACCAAGATGTAAAAGCTCTTTGTGAAAAATTCAAAATTAAGCATAAAAAATCTACACCATAACCCATAAAGTAATGGAAAAGCTGGGGCATCAAACAAAACCATTGTTACCATACTAAAGAAGATTGTTAATGATGCTGGCCATAATTGGTACTTGTAAATTTTTCCTACCCTTTGGGCTTATCACACTATTCATTGAACCCTTATAGGAGCCACTCTGTATGCCCTTATTTATGATACATAAGTTATTATCCTAATTGATATTGAGCTACCTGCATTGTGAGTATCTTTGGAGAATATTGAAGATGACAAAGATTATAGAGTTTACAGGTTGCAAGAATTAGAACTCCTTAATGGCAAGTATTTGGCTGAACTAGACAACTTGCAAGCCTATCAGAATAGATTACTCCAAAGCTATAGTAAGTGAATTCTCCCACAGGAGTTTGAAATTGGTGATTTACTATTGAAATATAATCATAAGAACACACATGCTAAATGCAAGAATAAGGATAAGTTTTAGCCCAATTGGCTAGGCCCATATGTGGTCATAAAAAACTATGGATTGGGGGCATACCAACTGACTACTCCAAGTGGTGCAGAACTTCCAAAGCCCATGAACATTATACATCTCAAGTGGTTCTATGATTGATAGATTTTTGAACCATTATCTACAAGACCCCTTACTTGGGGGCAACTTGTGCTGAAGTCATTTTATCTCACTATTATATCCTAGAACATATTATTCTAGACCATATTCTTTATGTTTTGACCTACTCTAGACCATTTTCATGAGAACCACATTCTTTTTATGACTCTAGATAGTTGAAAATCTAGACTAATGGCACTCTGGATTGTTTATATTCCATATCAACTCTTTTTATCCCATCTTGGACCATCTTGTTTTGGACCCTATTCATTTTATCTTGTTTTATCCTAGACCATTTTGTTTAAAATCATATTCCTTTCATATCCTGGACCATTGTAACCTAGATAGTTTTATCCCTTGACCAATTATGATATTGACTATGACTCATAGGCATTCCAGACACATTCAATGCTATTTCTACAAAGAAGTTTAGCATGGATAATATTTTTTAGCTTCCTCTTATAGACAAGTGAACACAGATACATCAACACATGTTTTTTGCTTGCTGAATGGTTTTTCAAATTTTATCTAGTGTTTCATAATGTTATATTATTATTTTTCTACTTTTTGGTAGTAATTATTTCCTTAACAGGTTCCTACTCTCACTAATTTGTGAGCACGGGCCATTGTAGCCAACTTTAGCTATTACTAGAACTTCTATTCTTAGATGTGCATCTCCTTGATTAGTTAGTTCTCTAGACCATTATTTATATCCATGATCCCTATTGCAGCCAATTTAGCTATTGTTTGAACTCTTACCTGTAGGAGTGCATCTCCTTAGTTAGGTAGTTCCTTGGACCTTTTGTTAATATTTCATTAATTTTGCTTATCCCAAAAACATAAAAACATTATAAAATGATCGATAAAACAAAAAAAAGCATTATATTACACTTTTATTTATTTTGATCCCATGCTCTTGCCATTTTTAAGTAATCATTTGAATGCTCTCTCCATTTTACAAGACCATTTACCTTAGTTCTTATACAAACATAATTATGTTTTCTTGTCATCACTTTTTTTATATCCCATTTCTTGGGATAACTACATTTGGCCAGAAGTTCATGTTGGATCTTGTATCCATGGGACTATGTAGGTAATGCCCACTTGTCTTATACATATGGATTCATCTTGGCCACCCCTTCCTTTTATTCCTTTTTCTCCCCATTTGATTTTGTCTTATTGTTTCCATATCACCTTGGGGCAAGTTTGTGTCATTTATTCTTATCATCTTATCACAGAGAGTAATGCCTCTATTACACTTTCATGAACCATTTGCCTTTTTCTTTGCTTGCACTAACATTGTGACTAACCATTCTTTGTTTGTGTTTATTTTATTTTTATCATTTATTTATTGTGCTTTCTTGTCTCTCTGTTTATTTTTTTTAGATGGTTTCATTCATTTCCATTCCTTTGTTGTTTATTCTTAGTGTCTTGGTATTTTATGTTACTTATCTTGTGTTGTGTTGCTTTGTTCTATTGAGTTCAAATGCATTCTATATTCACTTTTAGTCTAGTTAAGCTTGATTTGTTTTGAGTTTTATTTTGTTTTGTCTTTCAAGTAAAATATTGATAGTACACATGGATCTTGATTATTCATATGTTAGACTCATTTTGTTTATTAATTTATTCTTGCTTTGATTTTATGCATTCTTGTTCCTATATAAGTCCTGATTGTTCATATCTAGATTTTAAGTTAGGTTACATTTATGTTTTGTTTTAATAATTGTTTTTATTTAAATGTAAATATTCTTAATTCTAGTATTGGTAGATTTTATCATTATCCTTAGTTATAAATATTCACATTTGAACCAGCTTATTACAATCAAAATACAATGACATTATCAGTTATTCATACTTATGATGCGTAATTTAGTTTTTGCTATAGTAAGCACCAAGTGCTTTTGATTCCAAGTCCAAAAGTCAATGCAACACCAAATATTAACTCTCAATACACCAATGAATTAAACATCAATGGTTTCATGGAAGACTCTATGAAAGACGTGCATCTCTTGGCATACACTATGAGTTTGATCAAATAGTGGTCCATTTTTCTTCTTCATTCCATTTTCTCCCACTTATGGGTGAAATACATTATTTTGGAGTCCGTCTGGACTATGTAGGTAGTAGTTGGATACATGACACATCTCAGGTCAGCTTAGCCATCTTTTATTCTTCTTATCATCTCTTTCATCACTTTGTGAATCCTCATATGCTTGGTTTTTTGTGGCTTTTTCAATCATTAAAACCCTTACATCTACGTTTGCACCCACTCATATTTAATTTATGCATTAAGTTCTATCCTTGATACATGCTTTCCAATTTTTATACTGGGGCACAACATTTAGACCAATCAATGATCAAATCAACCTTACTGGGGTAAAATCAATTACCAGCGATCAACATCAGCCTTAATAGGGTAAAATTAATTTATCAACCGATCAAATCCATTATAATAGGGCACATTATTATTTCTTTTATCTATATAAATTCTCTCTTTTTAATTCTAATTACAAGCTCTATAGATTTTACCCTTGTTTTGGAAATTTTTAAAGTATGCAACTTGTCTCAGGATCGATCATTCCCTAATCACATAGATTTTACCCTCTTGTGGGTGTGTTCAAAGTGTGTCACTTATATTTTTTGATTGTATCCTTCCCACTTACCCCTAGATTTGGGGCTAATTATATTCTATTATATTTTTATCATTAAGAATCAATGCATGAAAGCATTATCTCAATATGGATATTATCTCATCCATGGGATAATTTCAATTTTTCTCTTTTTTTTTGAGAGTCCATCCTTCTCTTTCATCTTCATATGACCTATTGAGGGGTCATCATGGGTAATTTACTTCCAACTTCTTCTGGACAATTCTTTTTTTTGAAAAGATGTTGCTTTGATCGAATGTCTCACTATGCCTTCTCAAATAGGGGCAAAATGTAGACATCTAATTTCTAACACCATTGTGTTGAAATTGTCAATCTTACTTGAAATGCACTCAAACACACAATTTAGGCCAAAATCACTTAAATGCACTAAATGGTTCAAGTTTGTCATAAACAAGTGCTAATTTAGGCTAATGTATCCTTGAATGGAGTAATGAATTTTATGCGATTATTAACTTTTCTCAGGTCTCTTTGAGTCAAAATAATTAAAATACAATTTGACACTCTGAACCATTGAATTCTTATAATTCAGAAGCACACAACATGTGTGTTTTCTAGACTAATTACCTAGTGAATACTAGATTCTTGAATCTAATTAACATTAATTATCAAATTAGGGTGCATAAACTTTTCAAGGATGTTAACTCTATATATGCATTATTGATTCATAAATCAACTTGCTTTACTAGTTGCAGTACAATGAACTTATGTTAAATTCACTAGATAATTATACTATGAAACTATTATGATAAAAAATATAGAAATAATTCACATCTTTAAATCATACATGCATCACAATTTATATAATTATATAAATAATAAAATCTACTTACACACTCTTAACTAAGGAGGGTCAGGATATTCACTACAACTCCTTTTGAGGGGGTCCTTCCTCATTTAGAACTGAGTTCTAATCCTTCTCTGAGAGATTTTTAAAATTTTATTACAGAATCAACTTTATCATTAATCAAATCTATAGTAATTAAATATTTATATAGAAGATTACAATGCAATGCCTTCTATAGTTCTATTAACCATCTAATCTTCAATTTCAACTCACTCACTCCTAATCTAATATAGGTTCTACCATCAAATACAGAAGGTAGTTTATTAACATCTAACCAAAGACACCAAACTAGAAAAAATATAAATACTTTAAAAACTACCCCAATCAAACTTCAAGTGGTTAGTAACCAAAGTTACTTATTTCAGGCTTGACTGGGTTAGGCACAAGGTATACTATTTTGCTATTTTATTTATTTTTGTCTCCTTCCCATTGTCCTTGTCTTTCTCATCTTTAGCATCACATCTAAATTTACTTGCATGTAGGGAGTTTGTACAATAGATATGGTATTTTTAAATTATCCATTTGGTTTCCAAGATAGCTAGATGTGTCCTTAAGATCTGATCATAATAATAACTTTATTTTGTACAGTAGCTATGCGCAACTTGTAGGTGAACTCTACAATTACTATGGGCACTTTGCAGTGGCTATGATCAACTTGAAGGTGAAGCTTATAGTTGTTGTGGGAAACCTACAATGGCTACAAGTAACCTATAGGTAGAACCTACAATTATTATAGGTAGCTTGTAATGGCTACGGGCAATTTGCAGGTGGAGCCTACAATTGTTGTGGGTAGCCTATAAGTGTTGTGCCCAAATGAGATCCTGTAGCCTTATGTTATCCTTCAAATTATTGTTAAATAAAGTTACATACATATAATCTAATCAAGGAAAAATAATCAATACTTAATAACATAACATAACATAACATAACATAACATAACATAACATAACATTACATTACATTACATTACATTACATTACATTACATTACATTACATTACATACATACATACATACATACATACATACATACATACATACATACATACATACATATATATATATATCAATGCACACACAAAATCATAATTTCATTCATTCATTTGTAGAGTCATGGATGGTTGTGAGGATTTACATAGGAAAAAATATATATTAGGTATGGATGAGGCTTATAAAATAGAGCAATTGGTGGCCTCATCACACCCCCTACTTAACCTCTTGCTCATTCTTGAGCAAACCTTGGCTACATTTTGAAACCACAATTTTTTTTGAAATCTAGGGGATTAGTACAACCTGGCCCTTCAAAGATGTAGAAACCTTTAGCATCATCAATGTCTTCCCATCTTTTCTTCTCAGCCTCTCTGTTAGCTGGGACCTTTCCCTCCCAGTCAAGAATCAGGTACCAAAACAAAGGAGATTAAAACATCAATCCCAACCATTTTACCCTTCTCCTCCTAACAAACTCAATATACATGTATACTCTGTGGATGGCCTCTCTAATGTTTTGAGGAGAGTAAGGTTCCTTTATTTTTAATGAATTAGAGATTTCTACCCATCTGTGGGAATAAGAAAGAAAAATTTGCTTGTCATCTCCTTTCATAAGACTCAAATAATGATTTTGAACTTCTACCTATTTTATAATAACCCATGCTTGTGGAGTACTTGAATTCATGAAGGAGATCCATTATTTTATTACATCATCTAGATTACTTGATTCACCCTTGATCATCAGGGTATCTTTTTTTTCATTTTATTGATAGCCTTCCACTTGTTTCCTTCTTCCTGTTTCATTAAGAACATATAAAAAAATGAATTCAGCTAGACATCCCCCAAGTAGATGTTTGGATTCCAATCTAAATTACTGGGTACATCATATTGGTGGATGTAAAACTCACTTAACTGAGCTTAGAGGTTAGGCAAATCATGTATATATAATTAAAAGAAAGATTTGGGGTTACAAACCATGTAACACTGATCATTATATATCCTATCATATCAAAATTTAAGCTATATCTCTTCTAAGTAGATAGCATACACCCTATAAGGTGGTCTACACTCCATTAATAGTTTAGTGGTTTCATGCATTTTATCAATCTTTTTATTCAAATACTTGATCCTAGTTTTAGTTATTTCTAGTTTTTTTTCAAGTCCACTTTCTATTATCTTGTTTCAACATATACTTTAAATCTTTGTACTAACTTATTATAGTGAGTTTCATCATCACTAAATTACTACTTAAAAAAATATAGGAGGTCATTAGTTTCTATAGGTGTGGTAGCTGAAAGATCCACATCAATAACTTCTACTATAGGTGTTTTTACAGTGGACAATGGAGGAGCAAATTTATTGCAAAAGGGTACTAAAGCCAGAGCATAATCTACTGCAGGTGCTTCTATGGCCAAGGTAGATGAAGTTGCTATAGGTTCCTCTAGGGAAGTTACTGCAAGTCCTCTAATAACCTTTTTCTATCTATAGAAGGTTCTACAAATTATATTGCCCCTATAAGTGTTTTAATGCCTCTCTTACCTTTCAATTTTGTTATCTCATTCCTCATGTCGTATATTTTTTCATATCTTGTTCCAATGTTTGGAACTCTTGGGCATGAGGAAATATCCCTTGTTCTACTTCTTTTTCTATAGTCTCTTCTTCAATCAATTCCTCTTCTACTATAGGCTAATCTACCCTTCTCAATTCTTGTTTTGTATACCCAATGTGTTTAAGGAGATCAATGTCTTCCTCAATGAATCTAGATGGCTGAGGTGACTGTTCTTCTTCCTTGGTAGATTCCTCATTAGTAGACTATTCTTTAATTTCAAACCCATCATATGTCTTCCAAAACCTAGGCTTTTTCTTTGGATTTTCGTCCTCACTAATGTCTATGGGTGAGGAGGTTGTAGTTGTCTTTTGTTTCTTAATTCTTTAAGATCTCCTAGGAGGAAGTCTCCTTATTCTTAATACAATGGGTTTCTTTTCTTCAGTTTTCATCTTCCTTTTAGGAGGCGTAGATGATGGAACTTGTTCTTCTTATGCAATAATTAATGGAAGAACTTCCTCTTGTCTTGAAGGAGCCATGGTAGAAGAATCAATATATGGTGAGGAGACAATGGGAGAAGGAATATGCTACTATAAAATTCCCTCCTCTGTGTCAGAAGGAGGTAGGACTAGTTTCCTTCTATTTTTTTTGTGCATAACAATTTTAGATGGACCCTCAGTAGTTATGGGCTAGCCAGTAACACTAGTGCTCACAAAATTTTCTTGTACAATCTATTAGGCCCTCTCCTTAGGGGATTCCTCCTCATTATTACCCTCTTCTTAATAAGGTTCATCATTCCCTAGGGCTAAAAACTATTCCCAACTTAGATTAGGTCTGAAAGAGTTTATTCCATGTTTAGTTATCAATCATATTAGGCAATGATGGGATAGGGATTTTTTAATACCCTTCTGATACTCTTTGGACATCCTTTTTAGAATGCCCCATAGGTGATTTAGAATGTTAATGGTTTTGTCATGCCTTAAATGATTCACAAATTTAAATTAAAGATAATAAATTAGGGAATACCTTCCTTCACTGGTCATATATTTGATGATGTATAAGGCTATCTCCCTCCAAGCTATAGGTAAGCTGAGTCTCTCCACACCACCTTTCCTCAATACTAGTCTTTCATCTCCTTGATAAAATTGTTGTCTCGCTTCTTGACCAGTGAGTTTGTCTTATCAGTTATCTCCTATACTTGGCAACCTAGTTACCTAGCTCACTAGTTCTTCAGTGACTGGGAATGTGATGCTATATATAGTAGCTTGCTCTCCAATAAAGGATCCTATAAATTTACTAGCAAAGGGTTCTTAGAAATGCTATAATTTCTCAAAATAAGTGGTCCAACCAGCTCTATTGAAGATGACTTAGCTAGTTTGGTCCCCCTAAAGTTACCTATGATCCATGGATTCACTTCTCACAACTGACCCTCCCATTTTGCTAAGTTCAAATTTTATATCAATCCTTTCAACTAGTAATTAGAAACACACTCTATTTGGATTATAAAAATCTATTTTTAGCAAAGTAGGGTTTATTCAACAATGGTAGTTTATGGTTGTAGGTTACAAGTTATGGTGTGTTTCAGCTTTGTGTGAATGTTTTTACTTACAAGGAAAATCAATGAAATTAATTTTTTTTCCTATAGGGTATTATGGATTTATTATGGAATCTAATCCTGTATAAATGGATCTCATAGTGTATGGTATTCTCACTTGTAGCATCCTCCCCCCATGTGAGCCATCACATGTCCTCAAGTGACGTGGAGTGAATAGGATAGAAGGGATAAAATAGGGTCATAATTAGGGGTATAAGTGTGGGTTGGGATGTCATCATGTGGGTTGAAGTGTGAGTTGAGGGGTATTAATGAATGATGTGTTTCATGATTTAATATGTTTTTTAATATCATACATGCTATATTAAAATAATGAATACTTTTCAATGATCAAAATATACGCTGTACCTTTTTAACAGTTTATCTACGGTTATGTCAAAGATTTGCATGTGAGTGATTGACAAAATGAAATGATTTTGATTATAGTTGTAACTGGACTGAAGTGGGCCCCTTTGAAGTAATTATGAGATCACAAGATGTTAGTCTTCTATGGTGCCCTCAGCTCACCTGCATGTGATTCATGATAACCTACATAAAACTAGAATAGGGGTCTTAGACTTTGATGAGAGATTATTAATATCCTATCACAAGGTGGTTATTACAGAGTTGGGTGATCCAAGTCAGGTGCTACATGAACATGGAAGAGGGTAGCTAAAGGTGTTACTACTTTGTGATCTTCCTCTGGATCAACCTACATGATTTGCTTATGTGTTGTCTTACTACCTATGGATTCTATTTAGTGACTTTGCCTTGTTATTCAAGGGTAGGCCTAAGCAAGGTTTTGAATTCTCTACTCTAATCCTCCTTCATTCCTCCTATGACTAGTCGAGTGTCTTCCTTAAATGCTCAAAATCTCATAGCCAAGGCCATAACATAGATTTTGAGAAGAACTATCTTGCATTTGCTTAGAGAGATTTTAGGGTATGCCTGTAACAACTAGAGATGGTGCCCATAGAAACTATAAAGTTATGCCTAGATATGGGAAAAGTCCCTGTAGTAGCTACAAAAGAGTCTGTAGCAACTGAAGGAGGTGACTGTAGTAGTTACAAAAGAGCTCATAGCAACTAAAGGAGGTGCCTGTAGTAGCTACAAAATAGCCATTGGTAACTAGAGAAAGATGAATAGTTTGATCAAAATGATTATTATTTTTTTACCCCTAAATAGTCAGCAAATTTGTTTTTTATTTAGGCCCATTTTATAGTTTTGGGTAGGTAGTAGGCTAGTTTTCTACCTAAAAACTACCAACAATGCCCAAAAAGGGTTTTTTTTTTGTTTTATTGACTCTAGCTATTGCTTGTAGTAGAATGTTTAATCTGGGTCCTTACCAAGTCAGCAATGAGGGTGACTGGTCAAGGACCAAGTGAAGGTCTTAGTCTTCATATCAGAGGAAGGCTAGGATGTCTTCCTCTCCTTCTTCATCTATGTGTTGGCTGGTTCTCCCTTTATCTAGTGAGACATCATGTTGGTCTAGCACATCATTATATCCATTTTATAATTGCATGTGTATGTGTTTGAAAAAATCCTCTTAAGTGAGTCACTTTTTGTAAAAATTTAGTCTATGGCCATTGACCAGTAGATGGGATATTACTAGATTAATGGTTTAGATTTATACTACTCCATTATCATAAACATACTCAATCTCAAATGGACCAAGCCATCTAGTCTAGAGTTTGCCTTTGTGATCCTTGTATTTTGAATTTAAAAAAAGGGTCCAATCTCTTACATTGAATTATTTGGTCTTAATGTACCTATCATGCCAGCTAATCTACAAGTGCTGTACAAGTTCTATGGTCTGTAATGCCTATTGTCTATATTCATCTAAGGCTTTTAGTTACATAAACCTTTCTTTCTATGCTTTATATATATCCATCCCAAGTGTTAGTGTTGTTCGTAAGGTCTTATGCTCAAATTCTATTAGTAAGATAAGTTTCTTCCCATAAACCAACTCATATAGGGTGAAGCTTATAGTAGTCTTCCACATGATTCTATAAGCCCAAAAAGCTTCAAAAAGTATAGCCTCATAATCTTTATGGGACATACTAATAGTCTTGGTCAAAATATTTTCTAACTCCCTATTGGTGAATTCCACCTATCTATTGGACTGTGGATGATATGGAGTTGATTTCTTATGCCTAATCTCATATTATTGGACCAAAACAATAATTAAACTAGCAGTAAATTGGGGTCCTTGATCAGTGACTATTTCTTGTGGCATATCATATCTTGTGACTATTTCTTCATAAAGGGAAGCTACCACCTTCTCATTTTTGACATGTGTAAGAGCCTTGAATTTCACCCATTTAGTGATATAGTTAGGACATATAAAGATGTACTCTTTGTTATTGGATTTTGGATCAAAAGGTCATACAAAGTCTAGGCCCCATTTTTCAAATGGTTCAAGCACCATTTGAGGCTACAAAGGCATCTCATTTGAATGTGTAGGTCTCCCCATACACTGGCATCTATCATAATGAGCAGTATACCTTATTTCATTTTTATGGAGTGAAGGCCAATAATATCTTGTATTTAATATTTTTACTACTGTAAATTTGACTACAAATTTCCCTCCATAGGGTTCATCATGGTAGGATTTAAGGATATTTGGAACTTCATCTTTTCTAAGACATCTTCTAATGATGGAGTTAGACCCAGTATAGAAGATAAATCTGAACAACCATGAATACCTGCCACTTTTTTGAATCAAAGCTCTTCTTTATTTAGGGAGGAAGTGTTATAGGAGTAACCCTATGGTAAGGTAGTTAGAAATATCAACATAGAAAAATGTGGTAAGGGTGAGGTATAATAGGTGCTCATTTGGACATGATTCATCCACTATGGTATCTTCTTCAAGGGATTATAGGCATCACAATAAAATCAGCCATGATGTTGTCCCTACCAAGCTTATCTACAATAGTGATATCAAATTATTATAATAAGATAAACCATATTATCACTCTGGTTGAGATAGATAGTTTGTTTATAAGGTATCAAATGGCTACATGGTCTGTATGAACAAAGACATGATACCTTATGATGTAGTGATAAAACTTGTTGATAGTATAAACTACTACCAAGAACTCTTTTTTAATAATTGTATAATTTAATTCTACTACTTGTAGGTTATTTCTTATAAAATAGATAACATAATTAAGTGCTCCCTTTTTTTTTTGAGTAAAGTCCTAGGGTAGTATCTAAAGTGTCTATGTGAATATGGAATGGAAACTTTCAATCAGGACCACATAGAATAGGGGTGGTGGTTAATAATTCCTTCAATTATTTGAAGGGTGTATCACAGACAAGAGTCCAAATGAATTCAAAATATTTAGTCAAGAGAGTGAAAAATGGTGCTGCTACTTTACTAAAATTGTTGATAAATCTCCTATAGTAACCAACACATCTTAAAAAACTCTTGACATCTTTCTATTTCTAAGGAACTGAGAGATTTTTTATGATGCTGATTTTTATAGGGTCAACATTAATTCCTTCAGTAGATACATGGTGGCCCATAATAATGCCTTATATCATAAGTATGTATAATTTATTATGAATTAAATACAAATGGTGCTCCTAAAAATGTTGTAGTATTTTTTCCAAGTTGTTCAGGCACTCATCAAATTTTTCTCCATAAATAGTGAAATCAGCCATATAAATTTATACACATTCATTTGCCATATCTGTACAGATACTCAAGACAACTTATGTAATGTTGTAAGAGCGTTACATAGCCCAAAAGGTAATAAAACATAAGTATAAGTACCCCAAGGATAAGTGACGGTGGTATTCTCTTGGTCCTCAAGATTAATGCTAATCTAGTTGTAACCACTGAAGCCATCCAGAAAGACAAAATATTCCTTTCTTGCTAGTGTGTCCAACACCTGATCAATGAAAGCCAAAGTAAAATGATCATTTTTGGTTATTGTATTAAGTTACCTATAATATATTCATACAAACCATTCTCCATTTTTATTTGGTGTAATTACCAAAGGTAAAACCCATTCACTATCTGAGATGGGGTATATAAATCTAGCGGTCAGTAGTTTTTACAATTCCACTTTGACTATTTCTCTAAGAGTTGGATTCATCCTATGTGTGGTTTTATGATTGGTTGGCATTATTATTTGATATATTTATGATGTGTGCATGTTTTTGGGTTGATTTCATATATGTCCTCATAATTCCATACAAAATCACATTGGTTTGCATGCAACATGTTGACTAGGCATTTTTCCTTATTTGACTCCAACTTGCTATTAATAAGTAATGTTTTTCCTAGAGAGATTTTAATTTACTGTGAGAGTGATTGAATCATTTATATATTAATAATGGATTTGGTTTGGCTACATCTATGAGGTAACAACTGGTAGAATATTTTCTGGATAGATGCATTAGATTTATCTGCTTCTCAGAAGCTAGAAAATAGGAAATCAACACATTACAGGTGGCTGAGATCTATAGAATGAGTTTGGTAATTATTCTAGAGAATGTTGGACAAAAATATATCATATTATTGATCAAAGAAGGTACATGCATGGGCTATGGTGAATATAGGAATCTAGGGAGGCTGCTATACCTCATCTTCTTCAGTCCATAACGTATGCTCTGGTACCAAGGCTGGTTTTGCTGGGGGATAGAGGACCAACTTCTTAGTGTGGTTGCCATTGAAGATCAACATGTCACCTAATCTATATCTAATGAATGCATCAGCTATGGCAAGCCAAGGAAATCCTAAGATAAGATGATATATACCCAAATTAGACTTAGGCTGTAACATAATGATATCTGTAAGATAATCCTAAAATCCTATAGTAATGACAATATCTTCAATGATTCCTTCTCATCTGACTATAGACCTATCAACCATTTACAACATTGTAGACATGGAATGAATATTATTCAACTATAGTTTTTTCATGTTTTTATTTGTCATTACATTTATTGTAGCCCTCAAGTCTATCAATGTATTGGATAGTTATTGATCATGAATATGGACTATTATTACTAGGCATCTTGGATCTGAATATTTCTTTGGTAGGGTGTTTTTTAGTATAAGGTTTGCCAGCTAGCCAATCACATGCAATGTATTGGGATCCTTCTTCTTCCTTTTAGGTTTACATAGACATAAGTCTCTAACAACTTTGAAATATATGGGCACATCCTTGATGGCATAGAAGAGAGTAATTTTAATACAAATATTTCTGAGCTATCCTATGAAATCAAATTTAGGCTCAATTACATGGCACTGAAGGGTTAGATGTTCTAGAAATGGTGGGGCTATTTTAGAAACAACTTTATTTGCTCATTTAGAGAGTTTTTATGGTGGGGAGGGTGGGTTAGCATGATCTTCTAGAATTTCTTGACTTGACTCTATTATTATGGGTGGGGCTAGAGGTAGTAGAACTTTCCTTTAATGTGGGAAAACTTCATTGATGTTCACCTCATATGATAGATACTGGACAAGTTCAATATTGAATGTTAGTTGAACTAGCTTATTTATAAGGTTCTATATGGGTTGGATAGGGACCTGATTAGGCTTGGGTGCAACTTTTGTATTGGGCATAAGAGTAGGAGGTTTTTGTTTTTACTATGGAGGGAATCATCCTTGATTGTTTTCCTAGGACTGATTGGGTCTCTAGGGTTGCTACCACTAGTTTGTGAAGGGTGGGCCTTGGGGTGGTTGCCAAGCTTATGTCCAAAGTGGGGATGCATTTTGTGGAGGTTGCTAGGAGGTGGTTGGGTAGTTCATCGGAGGTGGCTACTAGCTAGAATTAGGAAGTGGGGATGCATTTTGTGGAGGTTTCTATGAGGTGGTGGGGTAGCTTGTCTTATATGGCTGTCAACTACAATTAAGAGGTGGGACATTCATCTATAGACTAGTTTAATTGGGATTAATATTTATAAATTATGAGTTAAATGAGGTAGAATATGAAAAAGGTGGATTTTGTCCCATATCTAGATAAGATAATCATTAAACCCATGAATTTATTTATGCAACATAGAAAACTTGGTCTCCATCTCCTCCTACATCATGTAGCTCTACTATTTTTGGTTCTTTAGCTATGATTTTAGCTACTTTTAGCTCGAACCTCATGACACTTTAATCTATCTTCCTCCTCTTACAATCCAAACAATAGATGGTCAAAGCTTGATCCAAGGATGATTGATTTTGTCTTAAGTGAAGGATATCTAGTTGGGTGACCAAATGAATAATGATATCCTATTTCATGTCTTGTAATAGGTTACTAACTTTAGATTTTGATAGGCCACTTATAGTTGCTAGTGGAAGCTTGCTGCCCCTAACTTTGTTTATGGTAGATTTAGAATAGTTCTTGCTCAATTCCTTGATGTTTACAAATGGAAAATGAGAGACATCTCTCCCACTCATTAGGTCTAAGACTTATAAATATTCTTCTCAAACTCCTTTTAGGAAGATGAGTTTTAGAGGTTCTTCTCCTTGTATACCTTATTTGAATTTCTATACACCAAACATGAACCGTTCAACATAGTCTTTTAAAGATTCATCTCCTTCTTGAGTCATCCTAAAGATGTCATTTCTTCTATAAATTCTTATTCATCCAAATTACTAATACTTAGTTAGAAATTTCTTTTTCATATCCTCCCAAGTGAAGATTAAATTACTACCCAGTCCCATAAACCAATGAAGTGTTGAGTCCTTGATGGTGGCAGGAAAAAGTTTCAATATTTGTGCATCCTACCTATAGTCATAACTTCTATAGAGGATATAAAATTCAAACAAAAAGGTGTCCAAGTCTTTGAATAATGTACCTATAAAATTAGGCAAGGTTGATGGTGGGATGTTTTTCATTTGTGTTATGCCTATTACATTTGGAATAGGAAATTCAAAAGTAGCTATGTTTGGAGTCCCGTTGTCATCCACAAAGTCTCCTTATCCATTCATGATGGATTTTCTTGTGATATGGATACCAAAGCTACTTAGGATCATGTCTTCAAGTTATGTATTAGTCCCTTCATAATTATGATAGTAAACATTTATCTGCTACTCTATAGTCTTTTTTTATAATGAGAAATCTAAAGATTCTCTTGAGTTTTCTTGGATTTGTTTAAGAAATATTTGATGAAATGTTGTTTTGATGCTACTTTCTAGAGTGTTTGGTCATGAATTTATTCTCCTTCATTTCTCCTTACTAACTTAACTAATGCTTCCTCTACTTCTATTTCCTTTTTCAAAGCCAATAGTACTTTTTATTCTGCAAGCTACTTCCTTCAGTTTACAATGTTTCCTTCTTCAAGAGTCCTCCAGCTTATGGTGTATTTTTCAATAGGATTATTATTTGCTATAGGTACTTGTGGTTATTTATTGGTAGCAACTTATGGCTTGTTTGATAGGAATATCCCTCAAGAATCTCTTTCTCTCTGCATAAACATTGTACTACACCTTTCATCTATTCTATTCCTTCCTACATAGGATTAGTGTCTTTTTATTTTTTGAGTGTTCTAGGGGGTTATTTTAAAATAAGAAAAAAGTAAAATAAAGGAGTGAAGAAATAAAAATAAATAGAATTGAAATTTTACTTCTAAAAAATAGTAAAGTTATCTACTGAAAGCAAGAAAATTACTCTAGGAAGTAGAAAATGAAAGCAAGAAAATTATCCTAAAAAATAGGAAATGAAAGCAAGAAAATTATCCTAGAAAATAGGAAATGTAAGTAGGAAAATTATCCTAGAAAACATGACATGAAAGTAGTAAAATTAAAGGCACACTTTACAGAAAATAAATTACTCTTTCAAAAAATAAATCATTCTTTTATAAAATAAATCCTAAAAACATGAAATAAGTAAATTACACATTTGTAAAGAGGCATTCAAGGCTATGCACCATTTAATTCTAGAAACTTAGACATCTGGAATTAGACACTGTAGTGCCCTAACTCAAATTACCCAACTAAAACTATATGTTTAGGAACTTAGACATCTGGCATAAGACATCGTAGTGTCCTTACTTGACTGGGTAGAACAGTGCATTAATCAATCTTAAAAAATAATGATTGATTTTAGAAAATAATAATTGACACCCTCCCTAACAATGATACTAAAATGTTGTACAGATTAATTATCTAGTGAATACCAGATTCTTGAGTCTGATTAACATTAATTATCAACCCAAGATGCATACTTTTTAAAAAAATGTTAGCACTATATATGCATTATAGATTCATAAATCAGCTTGCTTTACTAGTTGCAACACAATGATCTTATGTTGAATTCACTAGATAGTTATAATATGGAACTATTATGATAGAAATATAGAAATAATTCACACTTATAAATCATACATGCATCAAAATTTATATAATCCTATTAATAATGAAATGTACTTACACACTCTTAATTAAGGAGGGTTAGGATCTTCACTATAACTCTTTCTGAGGGGGCCTTCCTCATTCAGAACTGAGTTCCAATCCTTCTCTAAGAGTTTTTCAAAAGCTTCTTATAAAATCAACTTTCTGATTACTCAAATATATAACAATTAAAGATTGCTACAAAATATTACAATGCAATAACTTCTATATTTCTATTAACTATCCAATCTTCAATTTCAACTCACTCACTCTTAATCTGATCTAGGTTCTGCCATCAAATATAGAAGATAGTTTATTAACTTCTAACCAAAGACACCAAAATAGAAAAATTACAAATACTTTAGAAACTACTCCAGTCAACCTTCAAGTGGTTAGTAATCAAAGTTACTTGTTCTAGGCTTGACTAGGTTAAGGACAAGGTATATTATTTTTCTATTTTATTTATTTTTGTCTCCTTCTCATTGTCTTTATCTTTCTCATCTTTGGTAGCACATAGAAATTTACTTGCATGTAAGGAGTCCATACAATAACTATGGTCCTTTCCAAGCATCCATTCGGTTCTCAAGACAACTAGATGTGTCTTTAAGATCTGACCATAATAATAACTCTATTTTATATAGTGGTTGCAAGCAACCTATAGGTGAAGCCTACAATTTCTATAGGCACTATATAGTGGCTATGGATAATATATCGGTGAAACCTATAGTTACTATAGGCAACATGTAGTGGCTACATGGAACTTGTAGGTGGAGCCTAAAACTACTATGGGCAACCTATAGTGGCTATGGGCAGCCTATAGGTGGAGCCTACATAGGTAGCTTGTAAGTGTTGTGCCCAAATGAGATCTTGTAGTCTTACATTATCCTTCAAATGTTTTAAAATAAAGTTACATAAGTATAATTCAATCAAGGAAAAAGCATCAATAATTCATAACATAACACACACACACACACACACACACACACACACGCGTGTGCACGCATACACACACACATCGATGCACACACAAAATCATAAATTCATTTATTAATTTGTAGAGTCATGGATGGTTGTGAGGATTTACATAGGAACAAATATATACTAGGTATGGATGAGGCTTATAAAATAGATCAATTGGTGGCCTCATCAATGTGCATGTGTTATTTCATGTTGACAATGTCCTGAATAGGGTATTGGTCTATATGCAACTGACATATTTTTTAAATTATAATCTAGTAAAATTACAACCCAATAACTTGATATTTTGATCAGTTTGATTAAGTGGGAAACCAATTTCCAAAGCATTACACAAAATAAATTAATCTCACTTAGGCAAATTAATCCAAATCAAGAGCTTAAAGTGGAAAATACATGGAAATTATTGAAGATTTATTAATTGAAAATTCATTTCTTATATCTGCATCATCAAGTGATATCATCTATGGGGTGGCATCCATAAGTCATAAATGGAACAAATGTTTAGTGTAAACCCTCCCATGCCTCTTTAATGCCCCTTTATTTCAAATATTAATTGGTATGTTTATGGATTGAGCCTACAAAATTAAATTGATTCATGGCCACACATCTTGATCTCAAGATGGATGATCATGGTTGATTCTGATCATTTTCAAAAACTTATAAATACAAGGACCAATAATACCATTTTAAATCTTCTTTGATGTAAACTTATTATGCAAAATTATCTTCACAAGCCATTTTTGTGTAATGTTATTATGCTTAATTTTCAATAGGATAGCTTCACTATTGGCATACATTTGATCAAATATCATGAGCCTAGTTTCATTGGTGCATTGAGAGATGATAGAGGAGCAAACCAATTATCATTGATAAAGAATTGAAGCACCAAATTGAGGGAAAAATCATGTTTTGAGCTGCACTTGGAGGGATGCTCTTTGGAAGGTTCAGTGTTATATTCCTTATTTCAATAGCTCTTAATTTCCATTTGCAAAATGCCATTGAAGGAGTTGGATTTGTGAGTTATGTTCTTTATACTTATTTAATTTTTATTCACTAACGCATGATCTAACTCACTTTTGGATACAATCTCTATAGGCCCTACCCTACACAGTTGGCCATCGACTAAAGAACTATGTTAACCATGTAATATGTAGTTGGCCCTAATACTATACCACCCAAATTTGAACTAAGTCGACATGGTCAACTCCATTTAAAATTTAAGGTGATTTTTCACTTAATTTTCATTTATACCATATGCATTTATTTCACCTACCACTTCTTACCCATTGACCCACATAATTCTTACTCTACCTAAAAATTTCCTAGGGCAAATTTCACTACATGGTTTTTTACTAATGTCTATTTTTTCACAACTAGCTTAATTTTCAATAAAAATTACCAAAAAATTGAATTTAATGCATCACTTACCTGAGCTACACTAGTAACTACCACTAGGGTTCCTTCAACTTGTACCTATCGTCTCCTCACCATCGTCACTCTCTATGCTTCTCTAAATCTCTGAGAGCTCTATTTTCTCAAAATAGCTAATTACAAATGAATAAATTTTAGTCCTATTTATATTTACAATTTTAAAATTATTTACCACCAAATTATGAATTTTTCTTATAATTATGTCTCTACTAGCTCTTTTTCCCAATTTAAAGATGTTATGGAATCCTAAAATCATAGAGAATTCTTTTGCATAACACACATATTTTTGCAATTTTTTTTTAATTTAACTTATTTTATAGGTTTGCCTAATGTTCCCTACATTGGATACCTCTCCATTTATCTCACATCATTTCTAATTTACAACACTAAGGTAAGTAAAAGTATGTATTTTTGAATTTTTTCTTTTTAACTATCTTATTTTTCTATACTGCAATTTATTTAACTCAACATTGTTTGTTTCTGTCTTTTCTCAAATCACCATTTCATGTTACAACTACATGACATGTGATGAAATTTGAGTGCAACATATGTATACATAATATTTTTAAACTTGATCAATTATTGATGTTTTCTCTCTTCTAAGATCCCATCGAGTCTCAATCTCTTTGAGTGCATGCCTTAAAGGGTGCACCAAGAAATGGGTGGGTAGACCTTTGGTGCTTTGTAGAATTGTTGTTCCCTATACCACCACCTAAAACCAATACAAATACCTCTTATATATTTTTATAAGATTTGATACCTAGCTTACATGATTTTCTAAGTAATTAACCATCTCAAATAGACCTAACCTAAGAAAAATCATTTTTTACCATTTACTAATTGCAGTTAAATGGGTTGACTTAGTTCTAAGAAAAAAGCATGTTACAAGACCGAGTCAACTTAATCCAACTAAGTTTGGGACCTATCGACTCTATTTTTTTCCTAACAAGGTTGATTGGGCTGAATACATCAGTTAAAATTAGGCAAGGGCTTAAGGTCAAATTAGGATATATATACCCCTCTTTCATCTCATTTATAATAGAGAAAATCATTCATTTACACTTTTTTATCTACATTTTTTCCATTTTACTTGAGGAGTCATTGCTTAGGGTTTAATGTTTCTTGGAGAACCTTTATTTTGTGATAGCTTGAGATTCATTAAGAGGTCCTTGGCTAAACTATAGTCCATTATCCATCCTTCAATTCTTCAACAATACACAATAACCTCTTTCAAAGCACCATTGGCCAAGGGAGAGGTTGAGGCTCGATGGGTTTGTCTTTGAGGTAAGTATTCCAAACTCTTAGTCTTCTATTTTAGTAGATAAATTTGTATTAATAATGGCTAATGAATGTTTTGTCTTTCCTTACTTAGGATTACCTCTACATTAACTTGAGTAGAGTTTCACTTTGCATGTTTATTATTTATGTTTATCCCCCATTTGTTCCATAAGATTTGGTGAGCACTAGATTAAATTTACTTTATTATTGCATTATTAGTCCTAGCCAAGTTATTATGTGGTGTTAATTGACTAGAGGCTTTAGAACCCTCTATAACCATATTATATGATAATAAATTTATTAGATAAGTTTAACAGATTGATATAGGTCATGACCCCAATTATCTAAATATTACTAGTGGTATAGTTAACTGATTTATCTTCTCTAAGTTAGGATTAATTTTTAAATCAACTTCAATTTTTCTTACATACATATGGTATTTACACTAGTTTCTAGATTTAATGGGGACATGTCATGATGACACAACTTCCACATATTCAAAATTTTAGATTTAGGGGGGGGCATGCTTTGGAAGCATGTTGTCCACATTCATTCAATATGGTACTTATAATTCACAAAGTCAGTGGGGGCATGCTTTAGAAACATGTTCTCCACACCTACTCAATTTTTAGAATCTCTAGCTTACATTAGGGGCATGTTTTAGAAACATGTTATCCACATTGGTACTTATATCAGTTTCATATTTCTCCATATATAATGGGGGAATGATTTGGAAGCATGTCCTCAAACTTACATAATTTTTTGAATTAGCCAAATCACACAATTATATGATTCTTATACACATTTCTGGTAGAATTCTATACATAGTACCATTGTTACATAATTTTATCATGAGATAAATCTAAGGTGTATATTATATGTAACATGTGCCTAATATTGAAAAATATAAATCAAATTTAGAATTCAAAATTATTTCATTGTATTGATACCCAATAGAATTTTATGGACTTTAGTGAGCTGATCTATTATAGTAATTGCTTCACCTTTTGGCATGGTTGGGATGATTAAATCACTCAATATGTATAAGTTTTTTAGTTTGGACTTGATCATCCAAACTCACCAAGTTAAAAGTATCATTAGGTTACAAAGTTGAGCTAATCTCAATTGCCAAGTGGCAACTCACTTTTGATTTAAAGTTGGGGGCATGTGTCTTCCAATCTCTCTCTCTCTCTCTCTCTCTCACACACACACACACACACACACACACACACACACACACACACACACACACACACACACACACACACACACACACACACACACATTAGATATATGTGCTTTAAAGAATTATCTATATTTATTCTAAAATTATTTTTAAAACCTTACAATGATACATCTATCTCAAAAAAAAATTAAAAATAGGCAAAGTGGTTACATCGACACACAAGTGTACCCCTAAACCTTTCTCTTTTAATTTCAATCTATTTCAAATATTGTTGACCCAGATTATATGCACTGATTATACACTGTAACATGCTCTTGGTTGCAGGTTAGTCACCAAAAAAGTACTCAAATTTAACTCAATAAAAGATAAGGTATGTATACACACCCAAATACTTATTCCTTTCCTTTAAACTATTAATTTCATTACTATATTATATGGGGGGAAATATAGATGATATTTTTTGATTATATAACACCTCAATCTTGTACACTTGGAAAAATCATGACCTTGGCTATCCCTCTTAGTTCTACACATGCCTTGCTTTTGCAAGCCTCACATTTGCTCTATCTTGTACCCCTTGTCATACCTTAGTTTTACTAACCTTATATTGATGACACAGACATCCCATCTATCCTAAAATGCTTAAAATATACTTATCTTATATCTCTCCCTGCTCTCTTTCTCCCTAAACACTAACATTAAATCAGATAGTAGCATTGACATTGTGTTGATAGAATGTGAATCCTTTATATTTTCACAAAGTTTTTAAGATTACAAAACAAAGTGATAATAAACACAAAAACACACACCTAAGACCTTGTGAGCTCAAAAAAATACAAAAACACTACAATGCTTTAAATATTCAAATAAATGTAATGCAAACCTTAATTGTAGATTATCTTTGTTGGGATGTGGATCAAATATATCTTTATATGGTATTTACCAATGCCAATTATAGTTATACCCATTCATTAAATATATGGATCATGTTGATTTGATCAAAGAGTAGAAAATTGATGCACAAAGAGACTTGATGATTTGACAACACTTTGTCATATATATTGAGCATGTTGAATTATTATGCAAAGAGGTATTTATAAAAATCTAGATAAAATAGGACCCTTCATCTTGAAATCAAGATGAATGGTTATAAAAAAGTCCTCAAGAGTGCACATGGATCAAGCTCATGGATTAATGATGTGAGCCCTTCATCTCAATCAAGATGAAGGGTGCATAATGATATTTGCAAATATCAATGCTGGATAAATATAATCCCATCATCTTGTTTCCAAGATGAAGGGTGGAGGATGCCCCTTGTAAATATCAAAGATGAATGAATGTGGGCCCTTCATATCATTTCCAAGATGAAGGGTGGAGTATCCTCTCCAAGAAAACACATGGATCGCAAGTGTGGGTGCTTCTTGTTTTCAAGATGAGAGGTGAAGAGTAATCTCCTTTTATTGCTAATTCTTTGAATAATTGGTGTGTTTAAAATGGTATATTCGTAGGATCTCAAGATTCACTTTTTGCATGAAGATGTCCTTTGGAAGGGGATATGAGGAAATTTAGTAATTGGAAGATTAATTAATTAACTAGTTCAAAAACCCATTTAATTAATATAATGTGAGGAATTGATTATTAGACTAAAATTGAGAAGGAGAATGTGATTGAACAGAGAAGGGAAAATTGTAGAATTGATTAGAGAAGAGGGAATTAAACAGAGAAATTGACCAAAAATGATAATTAAATAGAGAAATTGATAATTGAATAGAGAAATTGATAATTAAATAGAGAATGATAATTGAAATAATTTAATACATTGAGTTTACCATAATTTAGGATGCCCCAAAGTGATTTTAAACACGTATATTAGAAGAATAGATGAATTTAGATTAGACTATGTGTAATTGTTTGGAATCACTCTATCATACAATTTTGACATGATTGTTGTGCAGATTTATTACCTAGTTAATATCAGATTCTTGAGTCTGATTAACTTTAATTATCAACCCAGGGTATGTAGGCTTTTCAAAGATGTCAACACTATATATGCATTATTGATCCAAAAATTATCTTGCTTACTACTTGTAGTATAATGAACTTATACTAAATTCACCAAATAGTAATACTATGAAATTATTATAAAAAAATATAGAAATAATTCACACTTATGAGTCACACATTTATTACACTTTATATAATAAAACTAATAATAAAATCAACTTACACAACACACTTAAACTAAAGAGGGTTAGGATCTTCACTGCAACACCTTTCAGGGGGGCCCTTCCTCATTCAGAACTAAGTTCCAATCCTTCTCTAAGAGACTTACAAAAGATTCTTACAAAATCAATCTTCTCATTATTTAGATTTATAGCAATTAAAAATTGTTACAAAATATTAAAATATTTAGAATGTAATAACTTCTACAATTCTACTACTATGTTATTATCTATTACCAATCTAATCTAGGTTCTACCATTAAATACATAAAGTAATTTATTAGCTCCAACCAACAACATTAAACTAAGAAAGGTACACTTACTTTAGGAACTACCCAAGTCAACCTTTAGGTGGTTAATAACTGAAGTTACTTGTTTTAAGCCTAATTGGGTTAAGGGCAATATATATATTTTTTGCTATTTTACTTCTTTTTTTCTTATTTCCATTGTCTTTGTCTTACACATCTTTAGCAACACATCTAAGATTATTTAAATGAGAAGAGTCCATACAATAGATATGGAGGATCCTCTTCAATCATCCACTTGGTTTTTAAGATAGCTAGATGTGTCCTTAAGAGCTAATCACATATTCTCAAAATAATAGTTTTATTCTACATTGTGGCTATGGGCTCTTGTAGGTGAAAGCCTATAGTTACTACAGGCAACCTATAGGTGGAAAACATTAGTTACTATGGGAAACTTGTAGGTGGAAATTAATAGTTAATATGAGCACCCTACAGGTGAAAGATCGTAGTTGTTATGGGCATCCTACAGGTGGATGCCAATAGTTTCTACGTGCACCCTATAGGTGGAATCCAATAGTTGCTATGGGCGACCTGTAGGTAAGATCTAGTAGTTACTGTGAGCAAGCTGCAGGTGGAAGCCCCTTTTGCTATAGACTTCTCTATAAGTGTTGTACCCAAACAAGATTCCTAAAGTCTTATTTTACTATTCAAATGTTTGTTAACTAAGGTTACACAAGTATAATCTAATCAAATAAAAAACATCATTAATTCATAGCATAACATGTATATATCAATGCATACATAAAATCATAAATTCATTCATTCATTTGCATAAGTCATTGATGGTTATGGGGATTTACATAGAAAAAGATATATACTAGGTATAGATGAGGCTATAAAATAAAGTAATTGGTGGCCTCATCACACCCTCTACTTAACCTCTTGCTCGACCTCGAATAAGTCTTGGATTTATTTTGAAACCACAATTTTTTTTGAAATCTAGGGGCTCAGTGCAACCCATCCCTTCAAAGATATAGAAACCTTTATCATCATTAATATCATTCCATATTTTCTTCTCTACCTATCTGTCAGTTGGGACCTTTCCCTCCTAGTCAGAAATTAGGAACCAAAATATAGGCAGTTGAAATATCAACCCCAACCATTTTATCCTTCTCCTCTTGACAAGATCAATATATATGTATACCCTGTGTATGGCCTCCCTAAGGTTTTGAGGAGAATAAGGTTCCTTTATTTTCAAAGCATCAAAGAGTTTTACCCATTTGTGAGAAAAATAAATAAAAATTTGCTTTCCATCTCCCTCCATAAGACTCAAGTAGTGATTATGAACCTCTACTTGTTTCCTTGTGACCCATACTTGTGGAGTATTTGAGTTCATGAAGGAGATCCATTCATCTATTACAGATTCTAAATTAGGTGATTCACCCCTAATCATTAGGGTAGCTTCTTTTTCTTTTTCTTGATACTCCTCTACCTATTTCTTTCTTCCCATTTCATTAAGGAAATATGAAGTAAATGCATTCAATTGGACATCCCCCAAGTATATATTTGGATTCCAATTTGTATCATGGGGTATAACATAATGGTGTTTGTAAAACTCAGTCAAATGTGCTTGGAGATCAGGGTCAGCATGTCTATAGACATCAAGAAAATATTTAAGGTCACAAACCATATAGGACTGATCATTATAGATCCTATCACATTTGAATTTAAGATATATTTCTTCTAAGTAGACAACATACACTCTAAAAGGTGATATGCACTCCATTAATAATTTAGTGGTTTCATGTATTTTAGTAATCTTTTCTTTCAAATAACTGATCCTAGTTTTAGAATTTTTTAGGCTTTCTTTTAAGTCATCTTGCTACTCTCTTGTTTCAACATATACCTTAAATATTTGTACCAACTCCATGTGGTAAGTTTCATCATCATTGAATTTATATTTAAGAAAATTCAAGAGGTCATCAATTTCTACTAGCCTAGCAACTGAAAGATCCACATCAATTACTTCTACTACAAGTATTTTTGTATTGGTCAATGGAGGAGAAAATCTATTGTAGAAAGGTACCAAAGCTAGAGCATTATCTTCTGCAAGTGCCTCTAAGGGTACACTAATGCTATCTATGGACAAAGTAGATGAAGTTGCTGAAGGTACTTCAAAGGAAGTTGTTAAAGATTCTTCTAATAACGTTTCTTTTTCCATAGATGGTTTTATAAATTCTACTACCCCCAAAAGTGTTTTTAGGTCTCTCTTGCCTTTCAAATCTATTATCTTTTTCCTCAACCTATATATTTATTTCATGGCTTGTTCTGAGGTTTAGAACTCCTAGTCTTGAGGAATTACTTCTTGTTCTACTTTTTCTTCCATAGTTTTTCCTTCAATCAATTCTTCTTCTTCTATAGGTTGATCTATCATTGTTAGCTCTTCTTCTATATACCTGATTTATCTACAATATTGAACCCATTAGAGGTCTTTCAAATCCTGGGATCTATCTTTTCCTTTTCATCCTCATTGATGTCTATGGGTGAGGAGGCTAAGGTTGTCTTCTATTTCTTAATTCTCTAAGGTCTCTTAGGAGGAGGTCTCTTTCTTCTTGATACAAAGGGTTTATTTTCTTTAGTTTTCTTCTTCTTTTTAGAAGGGGTGGCTGTTGGAACCTATTTTTCCTATGCAACAGTTGATAGAAGAACTTTATCTTCCCTTGAAGGAGCCATGGTGGAGGAATCAATAATTGGTGAGGAGACAGTTAGAATAGTGGGAGAAGGAATATTCTACCTAGTTTGTGTGGGTGTATTTTCTTCCTCTATGTTAGAAGGAGGTAGGACTAGTTTCCTTCCCTTCTACCCATAAAATTTTTAGATGAACCTTCAATGTCTATGGGTTATCTAGTATCACTAGTGCCCGTGATACCTTTTAATGTAGTCTTTGGGCCTGCTCTTCAGGTGATTCCTCATTATTTATCTCTTCTTGCTAAGGTTCACTAGTCTCTAGGGTTAGAAATTATTCTTAGCTGAGGTCAGGTCTAACAATGTTTATTCCATGTTTAGTTATCAACCATATTAGGCAATGATGAGATAGGGATTTCTCAACCCCCATCTGGTATTCTTTGGACATCTTTTTTAGAATGTTCCATAGGTGGTTTAGAAAATTAATGGTCCTATAATGTCTTAAGTGATTCAAAAATTTAAATTGGAGAGTATAAATCAAAGATTACCTTCCATCACAAGTCATATATCTGATGATGTATGAGGCTACTTCCCTCCAAGATAGGGGTAGATTTCTCCACACCATCTTTTTTCAGCACTAGCCTTTTATGTCCCTAACAGAATTGTTGTCTGACTTATTGACCATTGGGTTTGTCCTCTTAATTTTATCCTATACTTGGCAGCCTAATTTATTGGCTTACTAGTTTTTTAGTTACTAGAAATGTAATGCCATATACAGTAGCTTGCTCTCCTATAAATTTCCTGTGATATGTGGGTTCTTGTCTCACAACTGACCCTCCCATTATAGCTAGGTTTAGCTTTTTGACAACCCTTTCAATTGATAATTATCAACACACTCAATTTAGATTCTAAATTTATACCTATAACAAAGAAAGTTTTTTCAATAATGGTGGTTTTTGGTTGTAGGTAATGTCATGCTTTGACTTTGTTTGAATGGGTTGTACTCGTAAGTGAAAATAATAAAAGTGATTGTTCTCCCTATTGATTATATGGTGTCATCATGGGTGTTCAATCTGCATGTATAAACTATCCTAAAGTGTGTGGAATTAATTTCCCATAGATTTCTCCCCCTCCCATGTGAGGTGTCACTTATCCCCAAGTGACATGGAATGAGAGGACAAAAAGAGAGATGACAAGGTCATGATGAGGGTATGAATCTGAGTGGAGACAAGACTTAATGAATGAATTGTTAATGATTAAATATGATTTTAAATATAATACATGCTCTATTAATAATAAAAAAAATGATTTTCTATGACCAAAATATATGCCATACTTTTTTAATGGTTTGCCTAGGGTTACGTAGAGGAAAGTTACATGTGAGTGTTTACCAAAATGCAATGATTATCCTGGTAGTTATAACTTGACTGAAGTGGCCCCCTTGAGTAATCATGAGATCACAAGATGTTAGCATTCCATGATGCCCTCAATAACCTACATTCAATCATGACAACATACATGGAACTGGAGCAGGGGTCTTGTAGTGGGATGATAGATTATTTTCCTCCTACCATAAGGTGGTCATTGCATATCTTTATGTTATCCAAGTTAGGTGATGTATGAACATGAAAGAGATTAGATTAGGGTTTTGATACTTTGTGATCTTCCTCTACATGAGCATACTGATGATTTGTCTTTGTTTTGTCTTACTCCCTGTAGATTCTGTGTTTAGTGAAATTTTCCTTTAGCAACTAGTAGGATTTTCAAACTTGGGACTGGTGCTCCAAAAAATCCTAGATCTCACTATTTGACATAGTGAAATCATCTCCATGAAATGACCATAAGCTAATAATGGTTCATTTGTGTCCTTATATCCATAAGTTTTGGTCTACAACACTCTAAATGGAGATTGGAAGTATATGCCTTTATTGTGGCTTTTATCTTATTGTTCAGGGGTATTCCTTAGCAATGTTTTGATTTTTCTACTCTAATCTTCCTTCACTCCTCCTCTAGCTTTTTTGGTGTCTTCTATGTATTGCTCAAAATCTCATAGCCAAAGCCATAGCTTAGAGTTTGTGAAGAAATAACTTGCATGCACTAGAGAGGTGTATAAAGGTGTTAGGATATACCTACAACTTTAGGTAGAGCTCGTAGTAACTAAAAAGTTATGTCCAACTGTGGGGAAGGTGCCTGAAACAACTACATAATAGCCTATAGAAACTAAAAGAATACCTTAATTAAAAAAGGTGCCTATAGCAATGGTGAGGGAGGTACCTATAGAAGCTACAGAATAACCTATGGTAATTGGAGGAAGATGAATAGTTTTGCTCAAAATGATTTTTTATTTTCCATTTTGGTTTTTACCCTTAAATAGCCAACAAGCTAGTTTTCTATTTAGGCCCATTTTAAATTTTTAGGTAGCCAATATAATTATTTTCTACCCAAAAATTGCTAACCAAACCCAAAAGGGTTTTCATTGTTGGTTTTTTTTGAAATCTAACTGCTACCTATAGTAGAATGTTTATTCTGGGTCCTTACCAACTCAACTATGAGGGCCACTGGTTAAGGAACATGTGAAGGTATCATGCTTAATTCTAGAGGAGGGATATGATGTCCTTCTCTCCTTCTTCATTTGTGTGTTGGCTAGTTCTCCATTTGTCTAGTGAGACATCATGCTGATATAGTACATTATTGTATCTATTTTGTAATTGCTTTCATATGTTCTTGGTAAACTCCTCTTGAGTGAGTGGCTTTTTGTACAAATTTAGTCTATGGATATTGACTAATATATGTAATCTTACCGGATCAATGGTTTAGAGTTGCACTACTCCATTGTCATAAACATGCTTAATCTCAAATAGACCAATCCATCTGATTTGGAGTTTGCCCTTATGATCTTTGTATTTTGAATCAAAAATAAGGGCTCAATATCCTACATTTAATTTCTTGGTCTTAATGTACTTATCATGCCATCCAATCCATTACTATTGTACAAGTTCTATGTTCTACATTGCCTATTGCCTATATTCATCTAAGACATTTAGTTGCATAAGATTTTCTTATTGTGCTTTAGATATATCCATCCCAAGTTCTAGTGATGTTTGTAAAGTATTGTACTCAAATTCAATTGGCAAGATGGGTTTCCTCCTATAGACCAACTCATATGGGGTGAATCTTGTAGTGGTCTTCCATGTGATTCTATAAGCCCAAACAACTTCAAGAAGTCTAGCCTCCTAATCCTTTGGGACATACTAACAGTCTTGGTTAAAATATTTTCTAACTCCTTATTGGTGACTTCTACCAATCCATTAGACCATAGATGATATGGAGTTGATTTCTTATGCTTAATCTCATATTATTGGACCAAGACAGTAATTAAACTAACAATAAATAGGGGTCCTTAATCAGTGACTATTTTTCATGGCACACCATATCTTATGAATATCTCTTTATAGAGGAAAGTTGACACCTTCTCATCCTTGATGTGTGTAAGAGACTTTACTTCTACCCATTTAATGACATAGTCAATACATATAAGGATGTATTCTTTGTGGTTGGATTTTGGATCAAAAGGTCCTACAAAGTCTAGGCCCTATTTTTCAAATGGTTCAAGCACTGTTTTAGGCTATAAAGGCATCTCATTTAAATATGTGGGTCTCTCCATACAGTAACATCTATCACAATGATCAGTATATCTTATTGCATTTTTATAAAGTGAGGGCCAATAACATCCTTTATTTAAGATTTTTACTATTGTACACTTGGATACAAAGTGCTCTCTACAGGGTTCATCATGACAGGCTTTGAGGATATCTAGAACTTCATCTTCTCTGAGACATCTTCTGATGATGGAGTCAAGCCTAATATAGAAACATAATTTATATAGCCATGAATACCTGCCACTTTTCTGAATCAAATATCTTTTTTGTTTAGGGAGGAAGTGCTGTGGAAATAAATCTGTTATAAGGTAGTTAACAATATCAGCATACCAAGGTGTGGTAAGGGTGAGAGATGTTAAGCATGAAATATATTGAGAGGGGGTGAATCAGTATATATATATATATATATATATATATATATATGCAATAAAACTAAAACAATAATATGCACCACGAGAGAGAGAGAGAGAGAGAGAGAGAGAGAGAGAGAGAGAGAGAGAGAGAGAGAGAGAGAGAGAGAGAGAGAGAGAGAGAGAGAGAGAGAGAATTTTTATGTGGAAACCCAAAGTGGGAAAAACCACAGAGAACAAGCTCAAGTATATGAATGAGCACCAACTCAAAATACAAAGTTCACAAGCACCAACCCCTTTACTGAGCACCAACACAACAACTATTTTTTGGCACCAACCCACAGGAGCACCAACCCCTTGTAAATATTTGTGAGCACCAACCCACAGGAGCACCAACCCCTCTTGTGTATAAAACACAACTATCTCTCAATGTTGCTTACTCAACAAATGATAGAATAATATAATATCTCTTGCTTTTCTCTTTTCAAAAACAAATACAAACCATGCACTCTCTTGCATATTACAAATGGCTTCTCAAGCCTTTATTTAAAGCTTTCCAAATGACCTTTGGCATTCACCTTTTGTGACCCTTCAATCCTCTTGGAAAATGGAACCAAACTTGCATGACACTTCATATCCTTGAATTTAAAAATTCATATGGTGACCCTTCATAAATAAATGAATCCTTTCCTCTTTTGTCTTTATCTTGGTGACTTTTCATATTCCTCAAAGTGTTCATGAAAAAATGTGCCATACCCTCTTTTGTCTTCACATGGTGACTCTTGGAATTCCTCAAGATGACTCTTTATGAGAAAATGCATCCCATTCTTCTTTTATTTTTACTCTGTGACTCTTTGACTTCTCCATGGGCCCTCTTTTGAATTATATGCAACCAAAAATATATTCATTAATATTAAATAAATATTAACACACATTAGCCAAGATATGAATATTAAAAACACCATTAAATGCAATGGGGCCTTTATCACCAATAATGCTAGACCTTTGACATCAATGACAATATTTCTAATAATCTCCTTATTTATCATTGATGGCAACCTCAAACTAAAACTACCACATCCTGAAACCTGCACATACTACCATCTAAAAAACATTCAGTAACTCCCCCTTACTGAAGCAACCTGTATTTATTCCTTGTACATGTTACCTATACCTATTTATACACTTTTAATTGTACCTCTACCTATTTTTGTTCTTCTCCCCTTTGACATCAATGGAAAAGGGCCTACTTGGAGCTAACACTTAGCTTCCCCTCAACTGATGCTGAACCTCAATGGCAAGAAGTAAAAGAAATTACTCCCAATTTCTCTCATAGATACTCAAATGTGTCTTTTGGTAGTGCCTTGTAAAAATATCTATAATTTGGACTGTAGTATTGATATATTCCATTTTAACCTATTGATTTGTAACCTACTCTCTCAAAAAGTGATATATAATGGGAATATGTTTTGTTCTTGAATGCATCACAGGATTCTTTAAAATATTAATAACACTTCTATTATCACAAAAAATAGAAATAGGTTCATCATATTTTATCTTGATATCTTTCAAAGTTTGTTTCATCCAAAGCACTTAAGCACAACACAATACCGTTGCAATAAATTTTGCTTTAGCTGTAAAAAGTGATACTAATTTCTAATTTTTGCTTAGCCATGATACTGAGCTATCACCAAGGAAGAAAGCTTCTCCACTTGTACTTTTTCTATCATCTAAGAAACATAATCAATCTGAATCTATATAAGAAACAAAAGTGAAATCTCTATCTATGGGATACCACAATCCATAATCTAATATCCCCTTGATATATCTGAATATTCTCTTCACCAACTGAACATGACTATATTTTGGAGTTGACTGATATTTTGCAACCATACCTACTGCATGCATGATATTTGGTCTTGATGCTATCAAGTATAAAAGACTACCAATCATAGATCTATACAAAGATTGATCTATAATAGGTAAATCTTCATCTTTTCTCACCTTATTTCTTTTACATATTGGTGTGCCAATAGGTGCACAATTCTCAAAACCAAATTTCTTCAACATTTCCTTGGCATATTTACTTTGAGATATGAAAATCCCTTTATCTAACTAAAATATTTGCAATCTTAAAAAAAATAAATTTTTTCTAAGCATAGACATCTCAAATTCTTTTTGCATATTATCAGAAAATTCTTTTGTCATCTTTTCAATGTTTTGTCCAAAAATGATGTCATCAACATACACCACAATAATCAATTTATGCTCACATTCTATTTTAATGTAGAGATTACTATCATCAAATTTTCTCTTAAAGCCTTGATCTTGCAGATACTTATCAAGTCTTGCATGCCAAGCTCTAGGACCTTGTTTCAATCCATATAGTGCTTTCTTCAATCTACATACATAGCTACTAATATTTGAGAGAATAAATCCCTCAAGTTTCTCAATGTAGACCTCTTCTTCTAGATTCTTGTTTAGAAAGGTAGATTTGACATCCTTTGAAACACTTTTAAAATTTTAAACACTGTATATGCAAGAAACATTCTAATAGCCTCTAGCCTTGCCACTGGGGCAAAAATTTCTTCAAAATCTATTCCTTCAATCTGAGCATATCCTTTACATGCTAATCTTGCTTTATTCTTGGTCACTTCTCTATTTTTATTCAACTTATTTCTATAAACCCATTTTATTCCCATCACATTATGATATTTTTGTCTAGGCACTAATTCCCAAGTATCATTTTTTTCTATCTAATTTAATTCTTCATCCATTGCCTTAACCCAATGCTTATCATGTCTAGCTTTAGAAAAAGTTCTAGGTTAAATTTTGGATAACAAAAGAAATTAACTTGCTCAAATTCACTTACCATCATTCTTCTGGTGTGAATTCCTTAATTTATGTACTTAATGATGTCATTTTCATTATGATTTATTTGAACATATTTAGATGGAGTTTTGGTGTCCTTTTTCTCCTTCTTCTAATTTTCATTTGATTCTTCAAAATCTTCCTCTTCAATGATTTCAAGAATGTCTATTGGATCATTGATTCTTTGTGTTCCATCTTCTTCTATCCTGACACTTGCACTTTCAACAATTTTCTTGGCTCTTTTGTTATAACATTTATAAGATTTAATTTTGAAACAATAACCAAGAAATATACCTTCATTTGCTCTGGATTCAAACTTACCAAGTTTTTCTTTGGTTTTTTTAATGAAGAATCTGCTACCAAAAACTCTAAAATAATCAACTATTGTTGGTTTATCTTTCCATAGCTCATAAAGATTCTTATCACTATTAGATCTCAATAATCCTTTGTTTTTAATATGCACTACTATATCAACTCCTCTCTCTAATATTTATTTGGTATCTTAGATTCATTTAGCATTATCCTCACCATCTCTTGAACTATTTTGTTTCTTCACTCAACTACTCTATTTTTCTATAGAGTTCTGGTTGCTGAATAATATTTCTTTATTCCATGGTCTTCACAAAACTCAATAAATTAAATCTGACATGAACTCTCCTTGATTTGATCTTAGACACTTAATCTTTGAACATGTTTCATTCTCAACTAATGCTTTGAAATTTTTAAAAGCTTTTATTTTTATTTAAAAATATTACTTAAGTCATACGTGAAAAATCATCAATAAGAAACATTAAATATTTCTCACCTTAAGTAATTTTAGTTCTCATAAGTCCACATAGATTAGTGTGAACAATCTCTAACATCTGAGTGGTCGAGTACTCTTTTTTTTTAAACCACCTTTTGGCCTGCTTCTCATGCTGACAAGGTTTACAAAGTGTGTCAGATGGCTTTGTAATCTTTAAAAGATTTCTAACTACTTGCTTCTTGCTGCTGTTGATAAGATTGTCAAAAATTATGTGCCCCATTCTCCTATGCCATAGCCAACTTTCTTCAATCTGACTCAAACAACATCTTTAACCTTTGATGTCTGATAACATATACAAATTATTACTTATTCTCTAAGCATCTATAACCAATACATCTGAATCTTTTCTCTTAATTTTACAACCTTATATATAAAACTTTAGTGTGTGCCCTTGATCACACATTTGAATTACACTCAAAATATTATTCTTAAGACCTTATACATACAAAACATTTTCAATTTTATTTCTACCATTATTCAAACTTAAAGTACCTTTTCCAACAATTCTAGAAGTAGTATTGTCTCTAAATTTCATTGTGCCACCATTGATCTTCTTCAAGGTTATGAAATTAATCTTATCTCCTGTCATGTACCTCAAATATACACTATCAATGAATCATGGATTTTATTTATTTCTTGCATGTAAACATGTCTGCACTAACATATATTTTTTAAGTTGTTTCTTTTGCCATGAACCTATCTGAACTTTCTTCTTGATGAATGGAACTTTGAAATTCTAGTCCTTCTTGATTAACTCAAACATTTTTATACAGTACCAGGATATGTGTCTAAAGTTGTTTCACTTGTAACATATTATGGCCTCTTCATTAAAGCCTGATAGAAGAGCAAAAGAGTTGTGGCTTTTGCTTGACTCTATATGACTTTTCTTCTTCTTATTTCTGAAATTGTTAACTCTTTTTTGACATTTTATTTTCTTATGACCATATCCATTACAATAAAAATAGTAACCATAAAAATAGGACCTGTTTGTGTATCTTTGACCTAATTGCCTTTTGTAGCTCTATTCTTTATAGCCTTATTTATTTGAGATGTCCTTTGTATTCTTAACTTTTTCCTTTTTATTTTCTCTTTTGTAAGAGCTTTAGCATAGCTCTTTCCTTTTTCCTTATCTGTGAAAGTAGTGGCCTCCCCTTTATCTATTTCAAATTTGATACCTGTCTTATCTGACATTGATCTTTAAATTTCTAATATCTTATTCAACATATAGTGTTATTCTCAAATTTTGAATCATTGGCTACTCTATCATTGATTGCTTTATTAATTTTCACAAGATCTACTTTTAAAGAAATAATTTCAATAACATACCTTTCACATTCTTTACTTACTTTTTACAACTGTGCCATTATATATTTTTCTTCTTCTTGTCTTTTTCAAAGTGTGCTTGTAGATCTTCAATTGTTTTCTTTAACTCTTTTTTATTTTTATTAATTTGGAGCTTTAATCTTTGATTCTTCTTCTTCTCAAGAGATTTTAACTCTTCTAAGGCACAAATGAGTTCTCCTTCTAGATTCATTTTAGCTTCATCCTGTTCTTCTTCTTGATCATCTATATTTTTGCTTACGAAGGCATCTTCATGTATGGCCATGAATAGAATCCCTTATTTTGAATCACTGACTTCATTATCTTTGGTTGAGCTAGGATCTTTAGAATACAAACTCTTCTTATCAAATCCCATCTTGAATTTTCCTTTGAAATTATTGTATGTAGACTTTCTTTTTTCATTGTCACCATTACCCTTATCTAGGCACTTCGCTATAAAATGTCCAGTCTTTACACAATTAAAACATTTAAACAGTAATTTTCTTTGATATTGACATATGCCCTTTTTCAGCGTGTGAATGAATAGAGATCCATTGTCATCTTCATCATCTTTAGAACTGTCACTTGATTCTTGAATCTTTTCCTTCTCTTTCTTTGATGTCTTAAAAGTAGCTTCTCTTTTTGAGGGTTTCTCTTGTTTGGTCTACATCTCATATGCTGTAAGAATACCATATAGTTCATCCATCTTTAGCTTGGCTAAATTCTTCATCTCTTCAATTACTAAAACTTTTGCATCATATCTCAATGGTAGAGATCTCAAATTTTTTTGAACCACAATTGATTCTTCTAACTTTTCTCCAAAACCTTGAATCTGATTAACTATTTGATCAACCTACAAAAGATAACTTGCTATATTTTATTCCTCTTCCATCTTCAAACTCTCAAACTATCTTTTAAAAGTCTAAAGCTTAGTTTGTTGAACCTTTCCATCACCTTTGTAAATATTCTCAAGTTTAACCCAAGTTTCATGAGCAAATTTACATTGCATAACTTTAACAAATTTTGATTCACATAAACCACATAAAATAACATTTAAAGCTTTAGCATTATTTTCACTTGCCTTATTTTTCGTCAGAGTAGTTACAAGTGTCTGTAGCTCTTCATATTCCTCTACCACTGCTTACCAAATGTTGAATCCAAGGGCCATCAAATAAGTCTTCATCCTTATGCTCCAAAAAGCATAATTTGTCCCATCAAATAAAGGTTCCTTATTTGTAGAAAAATATTCATGTGATCCAGCCATCGTGCTTTCCCAATCTACCTTTAAGATGTAAAATTTTTTCCAAAAGAACCTGCTCTGATACCAATTGTTAAGCATGAAATATACTGAGGGGGGAGGTGATTCAATATATATATATATATATATATATATATATATATATATAAATCTAATTTCTTTTATTTAACCACTTAATCACACATTCAAGATATGTAATAAAATTGAAATAATAATATGCACCACACAAGAGAGAGAGAGACACCATATTTTTATATGGAAACCCAAAGTGGGAAAAACCATAGAGAACAATCTCAAGTATATGAGTGAACACCAACTTAAAATACAAAGTTTGTAAGCACCAACTTGCAAGAGCACCAACCCCTTTACCTAGCACCAACACATCAACTATTTGTGAGCACCAACCCACATGAGCACCAACCCCTTGTCAGAAAATCCAAGAACAAACACACTTGTTCTAATCCCACTTGTTAGGATCTTGCTCCTCAAAAAGAGCACAATATGATTACCAAACTTAAGCAATTAAACATGTGGAAATATCTAGAAGTACAAGTAACTAGAATTCACAAATAGCATAGAATATGAGAGAAAATACACTATCTTGTATTAACATTTGTACAAAAAAGAATAAAATAAAGAGCCACCACACTCTTCCACCTTACAGAGGCTTCCCACACCTCAAGTGTACAGTAATTCTTCTTCAAAACACTCTCCTACCAAAAACGGTCCCAACACACAACTCACACACAGAATTGGTGTTCACCTCTCCAACAAGTTAGTAATAACCCTGCCAGTACCCAAGCACTCTATAGTACTTCAAGTAGATCTCCCATGAACCTGCAACCTGCAATTCAACAGACCATACTTACAATGGAAGGATCTTCCTTGCCTTCCTTTCTAGCTCATTAGTGGAACTAGGAGAAACACACACATTGTTCTCTTCACTAGCACACTTTACAATACATGCCAATGGGTCTATAAATAGATCTCAGACTTAAACAATAACTTAGACTCTTAGTTTACTATAATTATCCATGCAACTCAAAACTCGAAATAGCCTTTACATGCAAACACTCCGTTCACTTAACTAACTGTTCATGTAGTGAGCAGTTCTGGAACACACAGGCGACCGACGTCGGTCCCTGCTTGCTTGGTGCTGACCGACATCAGCCGATTTCCTGTCGACATCGATTACCTTCTACTTCATCTTGACCGATGTCAGTCATGCTACCGACACCGGTACTTTTAGATCTTCAGAAACCTCCTATTTTTGTCTGCATAGTTAAAGCTTTTAGCTCTACAACATAACAATCTCCCACTTAGAGATAAATAGCTACAACTGTACCTATACCTATACACCATCTAGTTTGATCCCTTGGCTCTGTATCCCTCCTCAAGATCACTCTTGAAGACCAACCACCACAAATCTTGTAGTGCAACTCTATCATCCAAATCGTCTGCCACATCCACATCTACAAACCATGTAGAAAATAACTTGACCCTGCATAGCATGTGCACCTACTGCTGGTCCCTCTAAGAATCCACTGAACTGCCCTCCAATGCTTCTTTCCCAGATTGGCTCCAAACTTGTGACAACTCCCACTGCTTGGAAAAACTCAAGTCTAGTACATACCATGCACTTATCCTCATTATGTGAATCAAGACACCTATTTTGTGAACTATCCTACCATCGGCATGCTAATCGGTCTCACACAATCATCTTGAAACAAAGTCAACATGTGACCTTCCATGTACCTAGAACACACTCATGCCAAAGAACCTTACTGCTCCTAGATTCCTCATGACACACCTCTAAACTAGCTTTACCTTTAGTTCAACAACTCCCTGTATATGTAACCCTACAACAAGCACATCATACAATAATAGGATAATGTAGCTAATATTATCCAACCTGGTAAAGAGAAACACAATGATCAAACCTTCATTGCCTTGTAGGTTATACAAGACCATATACCCTGGCCTTCTGTCTCACGTATCCATTTTTGCTCTTCTTCATCCTGAACATCTATTCATCTCTCAGTGCTTACTTCCAGCTGACAACTCCACCCAAAACTCCTGTTTGGTTCTCCTCCAAAGAATCACATCCTCCATCCATGCCAAGCTCCCACTGTTTCCTAGATCTACCTATTTTGCTTCTTTAACAACTTCCTGGTTCTTTACCATAAGTGATCAATAAGTAGTGTAAAGAAGAGAAATGATAAATTTGAGGCTTACCTACCCTTTAAGTCCTCCATATGGGTGCTTGAGACTCCTTGACAGCTTGCTGTCCACCCAAAATTTATCTCAGTGACCGATGCCGGTCACATTCTAGTCTATACCCGACCGATGTCAGTTCCTTGTGACTGCCTCATCACCGACGTCAGTTCCCCCTTGCCGATGCTAGTGTTTATCTGCCCTGAGTCACCGATGTCAGTCCCTGTCTGGATGCCGATGCCAATTTTCCTACCGACGTCGGTCTCTGTGTTTTGCTTGTGAGAACTGACTTCTACTCGTGAGCTCCTTTTGGATCAAACCCTTATCCAAATCACCCTTGCTCTACTCAAAATTCTTCTGCCCCTTGTGCTAAACTCTGTCTGTGACCTTCTCCTTGAAAACCAAGGCTTTGCTATTCTTGTCACGATCATCAGATTCCTCAAGAAATGTTACCTTCTTCTTCTGCATACAAAAATCTCGATTCATGCCTTCCAAATCCAAAAGCATACCCTTTGACTCAAGAACATGCATCTCCTTTTTATTCATGTGACCAAGCCTATTAAGCCGTATCTTTGAATCTATGACTGAAGTAGATAACCCAATAAGAGAATCAATAATACACGTAGATAGATAAAGCGTACCTACTTTCTTACCTCTTGCTACAACAAGTGCACCCTTGATAACCTTCTAAGAGTCCACTGTGAGAGTTACTGTGTAACCCTCATCACCCAAACTTCTTATAGAAATCAAATTCTATTCCAAAACTGGGACATGCATGACCTCCTTCAACACCCATGTGTTACCTGTCTACAATTTCAGCTTCACTTTCCCTTTGCCAACTATCTAATAAGGCTTACCATCCCCTACACAAATTTCTCCAAAGTCTCCCTGGACATACTCATAAAAAAATTCCCTATTTGGGGATGCATGAAAAGAGGCACCAAAATCTAAAACCCAAGATTATAATTTATCTAAAGAACATACCAGAGCATCCTGTGCAACATAATCCACAACATCTACTTTTTCTTCATGTCCTTCATGCTGATCTGCTATCAACCAACAATCTTCTTTTCTCTGCTTTTTCTTTCCATATTTCTAGAAGGTTATTCTGCCATACCTAGACTTGGACCTCCTGCCATTAAACTTCTCCATTTGTAGTCTACTTTCTTCTGCCATTGCTCTACTCCCACTCAAATAGAATCCCCTATGAGTAACCTATAATCAACACACACTAACCAAATCTAATCTAACCTGTTAGTATCCCAACCAAAAGCTTTGATACCAATTGTTAGAGAATCCAAGAACAAACACACTTGTTATGATCCCACTTGTTAGGATCTTGCTCCTTAGAAAGAGCACAATATGATTACCAAACTTAAGAAATTAAACATGTGAAAATATCTAGAAGTACAAGTAACTAGAATTCACAAATAGCATAGAATATGAGAGACAATACACTATCTTGTATTAACATTTGTATAGAAAAGAATACAATAAAGAGCCACCACACTCTTCCACCTTATAGAGGCTTCCCACACCTCAAGTGTACAGTAATTCTTCTTCAAAACACTCTCCTACCAAAAATGGTCCCAACACACAACTCACACACAGAATTGGTGTTCACCTCTCCAACAAGTCAGTAATAACCCTGCCAGTACCCAAGCACTCTATAGTACTTCAAGTAGATCTCCCATGAACTTGCAACCTATAATTCAATAAACCATACTTACAATGGAAGGATCTTCCTTGCCTTCCTTTCTAGCTCATTAGTGGAACTAGGAGAAACACACACATTGTTCTCTTCACTAGCACACTTTACAATACATGCCAATGGGTCTATAAATAGATCTCAGACTTAAAAAATAACTTAGAGTCTTAGTTTACTATAATTATCCACGTAGCTCAAGACTTGAAATAGCCTTTACATGAAAACACTCCATTCACTTAACTAACTATTCTTGTAACGAGCAGTTCTAGAACACATAGGCGATTGACGTCAGTCCCTGCTTGCCTAGTGTTGACCGATGTCGGCTGACTTTCTGCCGATGCTAGTTGCCTTCTGCTTCATCTTGACCGACGTCGATCATGCTGCCGATGCTGGTACTTCTAGATCTTCAAAAACCTCCTATTTCTATCTGCATAGTTGAAGCTTTTAGCTCCACAACCTAACACGCCTTGCAAATATTTTTGAGTACCAATCCCTCTTCTATATAAAACACAACTATCTCTCAATGTTGCTTACTCAACAAATGATAGAACTCTATAATATCTCATATTTTTTTCTTTGAAAACAAATACAAACCATGTACTCTTTTTCATATTACAAATGGATTCTCAAGACTTTATTTAAGGCTTTCCAAATGACCTTTTATATCCTTGCATTTGAAAAGTCATATGGTGACCCTTCATAAACAAATGTATCTTTTTCTCTTTTGTATTTATCTTGATGACTTTTTGTATTCCTAAAAGTATCCTTTCATGGAAAAATATGCCATACCCTCTTTTGTCTTCATATGGTGACTCTTGGAATTCCTCAAGATGACTCTTCATAAGAAAATGCATTCCATTCCTATTTTGTTTTTACCTCATGACTCTTTGACTTCTCCATGGGCCTTCTTTTCAATTATATACAACCAAAAATATATTCATTAATATTAAATAAATATTAACACACATTAGCCAAGATATGAATATTAAAAAAACTATTAAATATAATGGGGCCTTTATCACCAATAATACTAGACCTTTGACATCAATGACAATATTTACAACAAGAGAGAATAGGTGCTCATCTAGAAATGAGTCATCCACTATGGTATCTTCTTAAGGAGATTGTAGTCATGATTATAAATCAGCCATGACATTGTCTTTACCAAGATTATCTATAATAGTTAGATCAATTTTTTTTAATAAGAGTAGCCATCTTATCACTCTACCTAGAAAAGCTAGTTTTTTCATAAGGTACCTAATAGCTGCATGGTCTGTATGTATAAAGACTTGATACCCTATTATGTTTTGTTGAAACTTGTTGACAACATAGACTACTACCAAAAACTCTTTTTTAGTGACCGTGTAATTTAATTCTACTACCTATAGGTTCTTACTTACAAAATATATGGCATAACTAAGTGCATCCTATCTTTGGCCTAGCACAACTCCTAGGGTAGTATCTAAAGCATCTGTGTGAATATGGAAGGAAAGATTTAAATTAAGACCATGCAGAATAGGGGTGGTGGTCAATAATTATTTCAATTTTTTGAAGGTTTTATTACAGGCAAGAGTCCATATGATTTCAGCATCTTTAGTCAAAAGAGTGAACAATAGTACTACTACTTTATTAAAATTATTGATAAATATCTTGTAGTAACTAGCTATCCTAAAAACTCATAACATCTTTCTATTTTTGAAGAACATGTAGGTTTTTTATGATGTTGATTTTTGTAGGGTCAACATTAATTCCTTCAGAAAATACATGGTGGCCTAAGACAATGCCTTCTATCATAAGCATATAGTATTTCTTAAGACTTAAAGATAAATGATGGTCCTGACAATATTGTAGCACATTTTAAAAGTTATTCAAGCACTCATAAAATGTTTCTCCATAAATAGTGAAGTCATCTATATATATTTCTACACATTTATTGGTCATATCTATAAAGATACTCTGGACAACCCTTTGGAATGTTGCAAGAGTGTTACACAACCCAAAAGGTAATACAACATAAGCATAAGTACCTTAGGGGAAAGTGAAGGTGATCTTATCCTAGTCCTTAGGAGAAATTTTTATTTGGTTGTAACCAATAAAACCATCTAGAAAGGTAAAATATTTCTTTCTTGTTAGTGTGTTCAACACTTGATCAATGAAGGGTAGATGAAAGTGATCCTTTCCAGTTCCTATATTAAGTTCCCTATAATCTATGCATACACGCCATTCTCCATTTTTATTTGGTATAATTACCAATGGTAAAACCCATTCACTATCTAATATGGGATATATAAATCCAATGGTTAGGAGTTTTTCCAATTCTACTTTGACTATTTCTCTAAGAGTTGGATTCATCCTATGTTGTGACTGTCTGATTGGTTGGCACTCTTATTTTATATATATATATATATATATATATATATATATATATATATATATATATATATATATATATATATATATATATATATATATATGATGTGTATATATTTTTGGGTTGATTCTTTTCATATCCTCATGATTCATTGCATATCCTCATAATCCCATGCAAAAGTGTATTAGTTTGCATACAACATGCTGACTAGGCACTTTTCCTCATTTGACTCCAATTTGCTATCAATAAGCAATATTGTTCCTCAAGAGATTTCAATTTGTCATGAGAGTGATTTCATAATTTATATATTTCTAATGGATTTGGTTTGGATAAAGTTATGAGGTAACAACTTGGTGGAATATTTCATGTACAGATACATTATAATTATCTTCTTTTTAGAAGCTATAAAATGGGTACTCAACATATTACAGGTGGTTAAGATCTATAGAATGAGTTTGGTAATTATTATAGAGAACATTGGAGACAATTATATCATCTTCCTAATCAACCAAGGTGCATGCATGGTCTATAGTGAATACAAAAATCTAGGGAGGCTTCTCTACCTTATCTTCTTTAGCCCATAACATATGCTTTGGTGCCAAGGGTGGCTGTGCTGGGGGATAAAGGACAAACTTATTAGTGTGGTTGCCTTTGGAGATCAACATGCAACCTAATATGTAGCTGATGATGGCATCATCTATGATAAGTTAAGGGCATCCTAAGATAAGAAGATATCCACTCAAATTAGACTTAGGCTACAACATAATGAAATCTATAGGATACTTCCAAGAAGCTACAATAATGATAAGATCTTTAATGATCCCTTTTGGTCTGACTATAGACTTGTTAGGCATTTATAATATTTTAGATGTGGGATGAATGTTTTTAACTATAGTTTGTTCATGGTTTCAGTTGTCATTACATTTATTGTAGCCCCTAGGTCTATCAATGTATTGGATAGCTCCTAGTCATGGATCTAGACTGTTACTACTAGGTATCCTAGATATGATTATTTCTTTGGCAAGGTATTTCCCAACATAATGTCTATCAGCTAACCAATCACATGCACTATATTGGGATACTTCTTCTTCCTTCTAGGTTTATGTAGACATAAGTCTCTAACAACTTTAGAATATATGAGCACATCCTTGATAGCCTAGAAGAGAGGAATTTTAACACAAAGATTCTTGAGCTATCTTATGAAATCAAATTGAGGCTCAATTACATAGTGCTAAAGGAAAAAATGTTTTAGAAATAATGGGGCTATTTCATCAACAACTTTGTTTGCTGGTTTAGAGAGTTCTTATAGTGGTGAAGGTGGGTTAACATGATCTTCTAGAGTTTTGTAATCTGACTCCATTATTATGGGTGGGGTTTGGGGTGGTATAACTTTATCTAAACATATGTGAACTTTATTAATTTTCACCATGTATGTTGGGTACTAAACATATTCAGTAATAAATGTCAATTACACTGACTTATTTGTAATATTTTTCATGAGTTGGGTAGGGAGATGGTTAGGCTTGGGTGCAGCTTGTGTATTGGGAGTAAGAGAGGGAGGTTATTTTTGATGTTGTGAAAGGAATCCTCCTTGATGGTTTTCTTAGAGTTGATTGGGTCTCCAGGACTGCTATCACTGGTTTGTGAAGGGTGGGCTTTGGAGTGGTTTCTAAGCTTGTATCCAAGGTAGGGATACATTTTGTAGAGGATACTAGGAGGTGGTGGGGTAGCTTGTCTGAGATGGTTTCCAACTCGAATTAAGAGGTGGGACATTCATCCATGGACTAGTCCAATTGGGAGTAGTATTTACAAATTATGAATTAAAAGAGGTAAAATTTGTAAAAGGTGGATTTTGTCCCATACTTGGATAAGATGGTCATTAAACCCATATATTTCTTTATGTAACATAGAAAAATTGGTCCCCATCTCCTCCTACAACATGTAGCTCTACTATTTTTGGTTTTTTAGCTATGATGTTAGTTACTTTAACCCAAACTTCATGACACCTATAGTCTGTCTTCTTCTTCTTACAATTAGGACAATAGATGGTCAAGGCTTGATCCAAAGCTACTTGATTTTGCCTTATGTGTAGGATATCCAATTGGGTGGCCAAGTGACTAATGATATCTTATTTCATGTTTTTTAACATGTTGCTAACTTCAAATTTTGATAGGTCATTTATGGCTGTCAGTAGAAGCTTACTGCCCCTAACTTTGTTTATGGCAGATCTAAAATAATTTTTGCTCAACTCTTTCATGTATATGAAATACATTTAGGAGATATCTCCCCCACTCATTAGGTCCAAAGATTATAGATAATATTATCTGACTCCTTTCAGGAAGATGAGTTTTAGAGGCTCTTCTCCTAGTGCACTTTACTTGAATTTCTATACATTAAACATGAATTATTCAATGTAGTCTTCTAAAGACTCATCCTCTTATTGAGTCATCCTGAAGATGTCATTTATTCTATAATTTCTTCTTCATCCTTACTCTTTATACTTATCTAGAAACTTATTTTTCATGTCTCCCCAATCATGATCTGAATTACTACCCAGTCCTATGAACCAATGAAGTGCCGAGTCTTTAATGGTTATAGGGAGAAGTTTCAATTTATTTGCATCTTACCTATAGTCATAGCTTATAAAAAGGATGTCAAATTAAAAAAAAAATGTGTTAGGATCTTCTGATAACATACCTCTAAAATTAGGCAAGGCTGAAGGCGGTATGTTTTTTATTTGTATTACACCCATTGTATCTAGAATAGGAAACTCAAAAGTAACTGTGTATGGAGTCTTGTTGTCCTTTATAAATTATCCTTATCCATTCATGATGGATTTTATTATGATATGGACACCAAAGGTACTTAGGATCATGTCCTCAAATTATGTATTAATCCCTTGGTTAGCATGATCGTAAACATTTATCTGTTGATCCATAATATTTTTATTAGATAAAAGGTCTAAAGACTCTCCTGAGCTTTCTTTGATTTCATCAAGAAAGCCTTGCTAGAATGCTATTATGATGTTACTCACTGGAGTGTCTGGTTCATGTAATTCTTATCCTTCATTTATTCTTTATAACTTAGCTAATGCTTTTTCCAATTTTATTTCCTTTTTCAAAGCCAATAGTAATTCTTCTGTAAGTTGCCCCCTTCAATTTGTAGTGTTCCCTTCTTTGAGAGCCTTATGGCTTATGGTATATTTTTCAATAGGATTCTTAGTTGTTTCAAGTATTTATGGTTCTTTTCTCGTAGCAATTTATCATTTGTTTGGCATAAATCTCTCTCGAGAATATCTTTTTCTTTGCATAAACATTGTGCTACTCCTTCAGCTATCCTATGCCCTCCTATATAGGGTTAATGTTTTTATTTGTTTTTTTTGTGTTCCAGGGGGTTGTTTCAGAATAAGAAAAAAATAAAATGCATAAAAATAAAGGAGTGCAGAAATAAAAATGACTAGAATTAAAATTTTACATCAATAAAATAGTAAAGTTATCTACTAAAAGCGAGAAAATTATTCTATAAAGTAGGAAAATTACCCTAGAAACCAAGAAATGAAAGCAGGAAAATTAATCTAGAAAGTAGGAAATGAAAGCAAAAAATGAAATACACACTTTGCAGAAAGTAAATCACTCTTGTAGGAAATTAAATCCTAAAGAAAACCATTAACTAAGTAAATCACAAGATTGCAAAGAGGCATTCAAAGATTTACACCATTAACATCTAGGAACTTAGACATCTAGCATAAGACACTATAGTGCCCTCACTCAACTTGCCTAACTGGGTAGGACAGTGCATTAATCAATCTTGAAAAGTAATAATTTATTTATAAAAAAATAATTAACACCTTCCCTGATAATGATGCCAAAATGTTGTGTAGACTTAGTTAATACCAAATTTTTTAGTCTGATTAACATTAATTATCAACCCAGGGTATGTAGGCTTTTCAAAGATGTCAGCTCTATATATACATTATTGATCCATAGATTATCTTGCTTGCTAGTTCTATTACAACTAGCTTATATTGAATTCACTAGATAGTTATACTATAAAATTATTATAACATACATATAGAAATACTTCACACTTGTGAATCACACATGAATCACACTTTATATAATCAAACTAATAATGAAATCAACTTACACAACACACTTAAACTAAAGAGGGTTAGTATCTTCAGTATAAATACTTCTGAGGAGGGGGCTTCCTCATTTAGAACTAAGTTCCAATCCTTCTCTGAGAGACTTACAAAAGTTTCTTACAAAATCAACCTTCTCATTACTCAAATCTATCACAATTAAAGATTTCTACAAAAGATTACAATATTCAGAATGTAATGATTTCTATAATTCTACTTTAATGTTATTAGCTATTACCTATTTAATCTAGGTTCTACTATTAAATACATAAGGAAATTTATTAGCTCCAACCAAGAACACTAGACTAGGAAATGTACAAATAGTTTGGAAACTACCCCAGTTAAATTTAAGATGGTTAGTAACTAAAGTTACTTATTTTAGGTCTGACTGGGTTAAAGACAATATATACTATTTTGTTGTTTTACTTCTTTTTGTCTCCTTTCCATTGTCTTTATCTTACTCATCTTTAGCAGCACATAAAGATTATTTGCATGTGAGGAGTTCATATAATAAATATGAAGGATCCTTTTCAATCATCCACTTGGTTCCTAAGATATCTAGATGTGTCCTTAAAAGCTAATCACATCTTATCACAACAATAATTTTGTTCTACGTAGTGGTTTTAGGTTCCTGTAGTTACTACATGCAACCTATAGGTGTAAATTAGTAGTTTATATGGGCAAACTCTAGGTGGAAGCCAACAGTTGCTATGGGCACCCTGCAAGTGGAATCTAACAATTTCGACAGGCATCCTATAGGTGGAATCCAATAGTTGCTATGGGAACCCTGCAGGTAAAAGCCAACAGTTTCTATGGGAAACCTATAGGTAGGATCCAACAATTGTTGTGGGAAACCTATAGGTGGAAGCCCATTTTGTTGTGGGCTTCTATATAAGTGTTGTGCCCGAACAAGATTCCTACGGTCTTATGTTACCCTTAAAATGTTTGTTAAAGAAGGTTACACAAGTATATTCTAATCAAATAAAAAACATAATTAATTGATAACATAACATGTATATATCAATGCACACATAAAATCATAAATTCATTCATTCATTTTCATGAGCATGGATGGTTATGGGGATATATATATATATATATATATATATATATATATATATATATATATATATATATATATATACTAGGTATGGATGAGGCTATAAAATAAAGCAATAGATGGCCTCATCAATGACAATGATAAAAATGGAGTGTCTACATTTTTCCCTATTTGAGGAAGACTTGTGAGTTGTAGATGAAGTAACATTTTCTCAAATTTTTGAAAAACATTAAAAATGAGCAAAGCATAAATTCATATGGACTTTGAATTGGTTGAAGACATCAAAAATTCTAACAAACAGATTTAAATGTGCCCCAAATCAACACTTGATAAGCCTTGGATACCCCCTTGAGGGGATAGTTGGTAAAACTTTGGCTGAGTGAACCCTATAAATGATGATATAATGGTGTAAAAATTATAGATGGACAAAAAATGAAAGAGATAGGTGAAAAAGAGATGAAAAATAGATATTGGGGTGAAAAATAGACCTCTAGAGAAGAAAAATAGTACAATGGGGGAAACATATTTCAATAAAAGGTTACATATTTACCCTGGGGTATAAAAATAATTCATTTTCTCCCTCCTATTTGAAAATTTACCTTTTCAAGTTTTCACATGAGGAACCTTCACAAAATGCCTCACTAAGTATGACCTAGACCACTGCCATACCGAGTTCAAGAGTTTAGATGGCCATGAGGGACAGGACCACCAATATATACCCTTATTTTCTTATTAATTTCACATTTGGTGTCATTAATTACTCTTTAAATTTAAATTAAACATGAAATAACCATTTTTAAATTGATTAATTTGTCTATGAAAATAGTGAAATCATCATTGAAAATAATGATTTAGTCACTAGATTAAAGAAATGGTCCTTATTTTTTGTGATTTTATCTATGAAAATGGAAACAATGACCACATCATCAGTGAAATCATTAATATTTTGATGAAAAAATTGATACCTTTTTCAATGGTGAATTAGTCACATCAATGGCAAAAATAGCCTATCAAATGGTGAATTCACATCAAAAATAGTGAAATCATCACAATGAAATGATTGATAAGAATATGAATAGAGAAAGACATAAAATAATCTCTGAGATTGATAGAACTAGATGTCATGATTCTTATAGACAAGTATATATGATTAGACTATAGAAATGTGATTTCAAAAAGTATAAATAGATAACTGATTAGAGTGATTTGGACTGGAATGTAGGAGTAAGTAGGGGTATTGATAGGTCAATAAAAATAGTCACATGTTCTATATCAGCCTAGCATATAGATAGGGAATGTGTTGGTATTCTTTGACATGATTACTCTACTATACATAGAGAGGATGCCAATTATTAGAGCAGACCAAACTTTATTGAATGCTTTAGCCAACCATTAGAGATTAGATACATAAACCTTTTGACTACATATAGGGGATATTATAGTCACATTAGAGTATTCCCAATGCATACTATGATTTCCTATTAGAGGTCATCCCTTATAGTGATTATCCTTGAGTGATAGATAGGAAGTCTTGGATGAGTTGATTAGATAGTTAGGTTCAAGGGGGATACATGGATATCGATGAGATAAAGCTAGTGATGGACATTCCCTAAGAGGAGGTGATAGAGGAGGATGTATTTACACTTATGGTGTTTGATCAAGGTATACTTGTCTTCATGGTAATTTTTAGAAACATTCTACTACTTGACAAGAGTGATTAATTCTTTCATATGGGGCTGAGAGGGGTAGCGAGGGACATGCTAATAGATGCAATTGTATTTGCCTATGGGATAGTGATATTATCACATCTATACCATGATATTCATTACATGGTTCATCTTGGTAGATGGAGTATTATCTCATATACATTACTTCAAGTGTGGGTATGGGAGCATGTAGCCATTGAGCATCTGATTGGTAGGTGAAATAGAGGGATCTAGATGAGCCCATAGACTATGAATGGTATCATTTTAGACTAGGACATATGAGCCACTTGGGATAGCTATAGTATTATAAGTGAGCTATTGATTAGATGATTGAGGTTGATGTGACATGGAGGCCCTATAAAGCCATATAGTTCTAGTGGTTGGAGGATGCATATCATATGTTGTACATGATCACTCCTTGATACATTATGGGTTGACATGATTATACTATTGAGTGATACAAATTAGATAGGGTATTACGTCAGTTTTGTCTATGATAGGATGTATCATTAGGGCCAGATAGGTTTACACATACTACGAGTGAGAGACATTAGTGGGGATCCACCCCAAAATAAGTGGAGGCCATAGTGAGCTTTAGATTGGTACCCCTAGTTGGCTAGGTATACATAGGTGGGCTAGCCAATGTAGGAGTGACAAAGGCTTATACAACATGGTGTCCTTAACATCATCCATTGAGACTAACCATTCCACAAGATGGAGAGTATGCATATGATCTAAGAGTGACCATAAATAGAGTAGTGTAGAGGAGGTAGAAGAGGAGGAGGGAGAGGATGAGGTAGAGGACATTAATATAGATGAGGGAGATGATGTAGAGATTGAGTATGTAGTGGAGGAGGTGAATATTAATACATATGAGTATATGATGAAAGTAGACATGATAAGGATTACTCAGGGTGGATACATGATAGTGGATTCTAGGTAGGCTAATTCCTATAGACCTTTAATATTAGTAGAGACCTAGGATCTCATTTATAGGTTGAGACAGGAGATCAGTCTCAAATTTTATGAGCTTGTAGGGTTATAAGCATAGTTGGACCACTGATATTATCATTTATTTATTTTACATTCACATATTGTTATAGATCATACATAAATGTATAATTTAGTTACAAATATAGCTAAGATGTACCATATTCAGATACAGCTGATTGTAGAGAGGGATACCTTGAGATAAAAGAGGGGGGATAGATTAGAGAGGGACTCAGTGGTATAGGTACATACCTAACTTGTAGCATAGAGAGATATATATTTAGTAAAGTGGGACTTGACATAGGCTAAGATGGATAGGTTATAGGAAACTATGGCCAGATTACAACTTGAGTGGGATGAGGCTAGATAGTTAGCCATAGAGAGAGGCATGATATCCATTTTTGATAAGATCCTTTAGGCTAAGGATGAGGCTACATATTATAGGACATTATATAATTCATTAGTACTTTAGGCTTCTAGGAGATCTACATTCTCATATTATAGGGCACAACAATGATCATCCTCTAGATCATCTCATTTACACAAGTCTTTTAATTTAGCCAAATCACTGGCACAACCTACACTAAGATCATACAACATGGGTCCTTTAGCACCACCATCATAACTAATAGATGAGAGAGGGGAGAGGTCTCAATAAGGGGATCAAAGAGATATATCCATTAGAAACAATCATAGTCAGAGTTGACTATATTGGAGACATTGTAATTGTATTTTGATTTATAAGATGTACTTGATTTATACATGACGCACTTGTACTCTCCTTTTTGACATATATGGATATTGATCACTTGGATATATATGAGATTTATGTTGTTCTATGTTATCTCATGTGATGCTTCATTTCATTTTCTTATGTCACTTACTCATAAATTAGACATGATTTACTTGATCTTGATGTTTGACATGCTCTTATTTATAATACTTGATATGACAGATAGACATTATGATCATGATGTTAGATAACTTATATGATTTAATTAGATAGATATATATGTACTTGATTTATGACATTGATATGTGAATCATTTTAAAACTTGATTTTTTTATATTACACATACAATATGCATCATAATATAGGAAGGATCATGATAGCATTCATTTGTCAAAATGTGTAAAAAAATGAATTCAAAATGCAAATGTATACAACTTAAAACAAGATATGGATAATCAATATTCAAATGTACAAAATAATATACCTCAATCTAAATTAGCTACAAGCATTCAAAACCCAAAACCATGATATGAATAATCAAGACTTAAGTGATGAACATAATTCACTAAATTAAGGCAACCAAGTAAAAAAAACAATGCATCAATAAGTAAACAAACAATAAGTGAGATCAAGATTGAATACATTCATTCACACTTAAACATTTTGATTAATAAACCAAGATTAATGTGGGAATCAAAATTTAACAAGCTAAGGCACCTGAGAAATCAATAATCATTCCATTCAAAAATACATGAGTGAAATCAAGTAAACATTTCATTTAGAAAGACACAAGCAAAAGTAAGTAAATATTCTATTCATAAAATCTGTGTGTGTGACAATAAGGCATTACTCTTTGAGGTCAAGTTTATGAAAAAATAATCTTGATTAAAGGAGAATATGATAAGCAAGGGGTGGTCGAGCTGATTCCAAATGCCCTAAGCAAGTGGACACTGCATACACAATCCCATGGATAATCTAGCATGGAATTTAGGCCAAATGTAATTCTCCCAAGGATTTAAGATTGAAGAAAAATTGATGATAAGTAAAGACAATTGATTATATGGAATACATAAGAATAGTGACTCACAAAATGCTGAGAGCATACAAGAAACAAGATTGCCTAAATGGCAAGAGACATGCTCAAAACTATTCAGAGCATGGGTCAAGGGATGGCCAAGCTGACCTCAGAAAAGTGATCATTTCCTACATAGTCCAATTGAACCTCAATCCATTGTATTTAAACCAAAAATTGAGCACAAAAAATGATAGGTATGATCAAGGATAAGAACATGAACAATTTGAGATAAAATGGTTGAGCTTGCAAAATGGTGAGAGCATGAAATTAACTTACAAAATGGTAAGATAGTGAAATTAACTTATAAAATGGAAATAGCATGGAAAATTGGTCCCACTTTTTAGAAATATCATATTTATGAGGAGATGAGAATCAATAATGAAATACATCAATATGTGCCACCTAAATACTAGCAATTAGAAATCCAAATTGAGTAACATGATGACAACTAAGCAATTATGACATACTAAATATGGGTACTTTATGGGAAAAAAACCACTATTTAGGATTTTTTGCACTTCTAAATGTTTAGGATTTTTGGGATATTTGAATTATTTAGGGATTTTGGGATATTTGAATTGTTTAGGGATTTTGGGATATTTGAACTTTTTAAGAATTTTTTTAATAGGTTATGAACAAGGGTATTTTGAATAGAGAATGTATAGGAAATGACAAATAGATAAATGCCTATCAAATGAAAAGGTAATAATGGGTATGATTTCTCAATATAGACAGGACACATGAATAAGGGGTAATCAAACATGAACAATTCTATGGACACCACTCAATATTAATGGATAATAGGATACAAATTATTCCTTACAACAACAAACTTGGGTGTGAATGGGTTATATGCTATAATGTGAATTGGAATCTATAGGGACTCAAGGGAACAATACAAGTCTTATAAGCCAATAGATCAGAACTTTCCATAATTAGAACATTCTTATAAAAAAGAGATTTTAACATAAAAACCATTCTACACTTCTAATCTTCATTGATACTGAATATTGGTCAGATTAATTTTTTGAACTCTATTTATGATGTAATTTGGGTGGTAATAGGACAAAAGTGAGGAAGAGTGATAGAATGCCCCTAAACATGGGTGAATAGGAATAGGGAAATACAGAATGGAACAAAAATGCCCCCAAATAGGAACATTTAGAGACCAAAGTGTGATAATATTAAGCATGAAAGTGCTTAAGATGCACAATATTCGTTGGTTTGTCAAATTCGTCACCATCTTCAGTGGCTGATTTATAAGCACTAGACCCATATTTAGCTATAACAACAAAGGGAGCTAACCAATTTGATTCAAAATTACCTTTCTTCTCCCATTCATCATTAGTATTCTTTTGATTCTACCTGAGCACAATATCACCAAGCTCAAACTCTTGGGAAATAATCCTCTTATTATATCCTTGGCGTCATTGATTTTGATAAGACTTTAGGTGATTGAGGGTGGCTAGCCATTTTTCATATAGAAGGTCTGACTCTAATAATATACCCACTTGATAGTCTTTTTCAACAAGGATATCTTATAGGGAAATTCAAAAATAAGGTAGCTTGATCTCAATGGAAATAATGACTTTTGAACCATAGACTAGAGAATAAGGTGTTACACCCATAGGGTTGCAGACATTAGTATGATATGCCCACAAGGTTGGGAAAATTTTAAAATGCCAATCAAAACCATTAGTAGTAACAATATTCTTTAGAATTTTTACCAATTTTTTATTGTAAGCTTCATCTTGGCCATTAATTTGAGGATAAAATGGTGTAGGGAACATATGATTGATATGAAATTCAAAATAGAGGGAATTAACATATTTATTTTTGAATGATCCACCATTATCAAATATAATGGTGAATGGAATGCAATAGCAATAGATGTTATGATTTAGAATGAAATTTAAAATCTATTTATAGATAATATAATTAAGAGGGATTGCCTCTGCCCACATTGTGAAATACTCGATTGTAATCAGAATGTGTTTATGGCCATCAAAATAAGTAGGGTTAATCTTGCCAATGATATCAAGTCCCCAAGTGGAAAATAGTCAAGGATTCATAATCAATCAAAGTACCTATGTTGGATCATGGATAAGATTTCCATTTTATTGACATAGTATACATTTGTTAACATATACACATGCATATGCTTCAATAGTAGGCCAATAGTAAACAATATGGAGAAGAGTCTTTTCTAGGACCATATTGCTAATGTGGGCCCTAAAAATCCCTTTTTAGACATTATTAAGTGATAATTCAAATTCTCTAATATTTAGATAATGAAGCAGAGTTACATTATACACTCTACAATATAGAGAGTTACCAATTATAGTCTATCAATAAGTATTTTGGATAAATTATTTTGTTTGGTTCTAAGATAGGTTAGGTGGAAGGATGTGATCATAGAGACAAGAGAAGATGTCATGGTTCCAAGGGGAATTGGGACCATGACACATATCATCTCTAAATGTGAATAGTTGTAAGCTAAAATAAGAATATGATCGATGAGAAACTCATATTCTAAAACATAAGAATAAAGTGGAGTCATTGATCCAATATTAGCCATAACATCAATTGATTTATTATTGGCTCTCGAGATCTACTCAAATTGAATGGTTTCAAACTTGACTTTGAGAACATCCACCATAGTTTTTTAAGGCACTAATTTTTCATCCTTTGTTTGATATTGATTAATGACCTGATTAATGATAAGCTAATAATCACTATACACTTATAAATGTTGAATAACCCATTTCACAAGGTAAAGTACAACAAACAAAGCTTCATATTCAATGATATTTTTTGTGCATGGAAAACCAATATGGGAAGCTTTAAGAATAATAATTCCCTGTGGTGTGATAAATAATAATCCTTCTCCTAAACCATGTGATGTGAAAGAACCATCAAAATAGATATTCCATTATTTTTATTCTATTAGATTCATAATATACTCATTAATAATTTATACTATAATAAAAACATAATCTTTTATAGGTGTTGTGGCTAGTTGATCAACAATCACTTATCCTTTGATTGATTTTTGATGTGTGTATTCAATATCAAATTCACTTAGCAGCATGCCCCATTTTTCCATTTGACCTATGAGAGTTGATTTATCTAATAATTAATTTAATATATCTACTTTATAACTCAATAGTGTCTTGTTATTCAACATGTAACGTCTAAGCTTCTGAGAAACAAAGACTAATGAAGGCATATTTTATCAATTGAATTATAATTATGTTCATAAGACACTAATGTTTTACTTAAGTAATAGATATCTCATTATTTCCCTTTGTCATCATGATGAGCAAGGAGTTCCCCCAAGGATATATTAGTTTTAGAACGGTACAATAATAAAGGCTTCTTGGCATAGGTGGAATAAGTATAGGAAGATTAGCTAGATAATGCTTTAATTGATCAAAAGCCTCTTGGAATTATAAATTAAATTTAAATTTAATGCCTTTATTTAGCAGATTAGTGAATGGGTGATATAATCAAAAAGTTGAAATATGAAGTGTCTAATACCTTAGATTTTTCCTTGTAGACTACATAGTTGCTTTAGATTGGAAGGAGATGACATTTCATTGATTTCTTGAACTTTGGCTAGGTCGACTTAAATATCTCTTTGAGAGATAATGAAGCCTAATAAATTTTTAGACATAACCCTAAAAACACATTTTTTAGGGTTGAGATGTACTTTATACTCGTGAACTCATTCAAAAATTCTTCATAATACTATTAGATGATCCATACAAGTTTTAGATTTGCTTAAGATATCATCAACATAGTCTTCCATAATATGATGTATGAGATCATGAAAGATTATGATCATTACACATTGATAAGTAACCCCTACATTTTTTAATCCAAAAGGCATGACTTGATAAAAAATGCACCCCAAGGGGTTGTAAATGTTGTCTTGACATGATCCTCTAGAGTAATATTAATTTGATTATATCCTGAAAAGCCATCCATGAGAGATAAAATTTTGTAACATACTATTTAATCCATAATAATATCTATATTTGGCAATATAAAGTCATCTCTAGAACAAGATTTATTTAGATCTATGAATTATGTATAGATGAAAATGTTGATTGGATTATTTATAATAGGATCAATGTTGGAAATCTAATATGCATATGGAATATGTTTGATGAAACCTTATACTAGTAAAGTTTCTATCTCAACCTTGACCAAAAGAACAATTCATGGATACATCTTGTACAGCTTCTGCTTAATGAGCTTCACATTTGGATACATGATCAAGTGATGCATATCTAAATAAACCTAAGAAAATATGTCAATGAACTCTATTAGAAAGGCTTCACATTCCTCTATAGAGAGGGATGTACCAAGATTTATTATCTTTGTATCATTAGGTGTACCAATGTTGACCTCTATCATGTCTTTTACCAAGAGTGTGGAACCATCATCTAAAATAGAAGGAAATGAAGGTAATTTATCATCAGACTCAGAAGGTGAACTTTTAGATGGACCCATGTAGGAAGAATCAGAATCATTTCCCTTAGGTAACAACCAATGAGATACCAAGTGTGTTTTTTCTATAACCATATGATAAAATTCATCATGATCTTCAAGCTTGACCTCAACATTATAAGATAAACAGGGACATGTAGACTCTTGGGCTTCCAATGAGGTAGAGAAAACTTCCTCATCTAATGGAACCTGAAATAGGTTTTAACCAAAAGACACATCTTTATATTTTTTCCCTGATCTAAAAGTGCTTGAGAAGGTTTCTACTTAAAGATATTGATGTTTCATTTTTATTTGGACTTAAGAAGTTCACTTGTTCCCAAAATTAGGCCATAGGATCTAAAGTAAAGACAAATCCATATTTATGGTTACTTATTGGTATAACTATCTTCAAAGGAATAATGTTAAGACCTGATCCATTATCTATCAATAGTCTATTGATATTGTGATGGGTAATTGCAACCATAATGTATAGAAAATTAATGTGAGAATTCCCAAGGGATGATATTTTAGTTTGATCAAATGTCAATTGTGGACCAAGAGATAAATGCCCCACTAATGCTTGAAATTTATCTAGTGTAATATTATTAGGCACTTGAGACTGGATCAAAATTTCATATAGGACATCCTTGAGCAACTGATTAGTATATAATAGATCTAAAATGAAAATATGTGTTTGCATCTTATTCAGTTGATTCACAAGATCATATTAATTTTTGACAAGAGGTACATACTTGGATTTAGACTAATTTTGAATAAGATGAGAACTAGAAGGTAGATTCTGACTAGGCCCTTAAATGGTAATCTTGAGCATTGAGTTGTAATAAAATAATCTTGAGCAGGGATATAAATGCCAAAATAGGAGGTTGAATAAACATGTCCTAGAATAGTCACTCGATGATGGGAATTATGAGATGAAGGAACTCCTAGGATAGATGGACCTAATCCTAGGATGGAGGGATTTACTTGTTGATAATTATTGGAATAGGAATGAGGATTTATGTAATGGTTGTAACATGATATTTTGTGACATGGACCACTATATTATAATCATAGGGAGTTACATGGTAGTCAACATTGTTGGCTTGATACCCTTGATTTTGATTATGACTATTAGTCACCCTTTTCTCATTTTGATTTGATATTATGTTATGGGAATGGATTTTTGTATATTCCCATGTATTTATAGATGTTAGTAGATGATACATTATTCAACTCTATTTCTCTTATGTCAAGAAAATATTATATAATATGCCAAATTTGTACATACCTATAAATGACATGACATTTGATTTTATTATATTCACAATACTCGTTATCCCTATACCATTCTAGTTTAGGTTGAGATTCATCAAAAGGATTAGTTCTCAAATATATAATTAGGTTTACAACCATAAGTTTTTGGAACAAAATCTTAATAGGCTCCCCCAATTTGGAAAATGGACTTTGATTAAGCTACCCTTTTAGAGGAGGTTGGATTTGATGCAATTAGTTGTTGTTAAGGTGCCTTCTATATAGGTGGTTCTTGATTTGTTTGAACATGTCATGCCTCTGTAACACCATTACCAACCATATTTTGTTGTGGTTGAAAGGTTTTGGCTTGTTTATGACATTTGTTAGATTAGACATTAAAGATTGGTTTTGAGTTTGATGTTGATTCTGATTAGAAGATTGACCTTGAGACTAATTTAAGGAATAGATTTTAATCAATCCTTTATCTATCAATGCTCTCTATTTTAACCCCTTTTGTGATAACATCATAAAATTTGTTTGGAATTTGTAATCTAAGATTGAGCACAAGCTCAAAATTCATAATTTTCATGAATATATTGGTCAACTTAATATATATCAGTGCATGTGGACATATAATAGCTAATGCATGCCATATTTGAAGATAGGTGGTAAAATTTCACCTTCCTTTTACTTGATAACACATAAATCTATCATAGATAACTCATGTTCCATAATATATGAAAAGTGTTTGACAAAATTCTCTAATAAGTCATCAAAATTTGGAACAAAATTCTTTGGAAGATGTGTAAACCAATCTAATGCAGGTCCAACCAAAATTTATGAGAATAAATGAAGTAAGATCTTGCTATCATAACTGACCTCTTGGTAGGACATAAAGAACAAGCTTAGATTCTCTCTTAGATATCATTTTCCTTTATATTGATCAAACTTTGGAATATTAAAGTGAGATGATAAAGGTATATGGAAAATATTGGAATCAAATGGATATGAACATATATGATCCATTTTGTACTTTCTATTTTGATTACCATCATGTAATCCTGATATGGCATCTTTGATCACTTGCAATTCCTGAGTGAGGAGAGTATTTTAGGAAGTGGATGGAATGTTATAAGACTGAGAATAGTATTGTGGTTAGTAGGATTTGAATCAATATTTTATCCTAGATAGTTATAATTATCAATTCTATATCTATGATTGAATTAACTAGGAGGAACTCGGTATGGATTACAATTAGAAGATGGAATGGAAATACGTCATCATGTCATAGGAAGAAGCAATTGATTTTTTCTTAGCAACTTTTGTTAATTAGTGGGAACATATTATTATGTATTAGATAAGACTAGAAAAACATTATAAGGACCTTTAGACATATTGGATTGGTGAAATTATGAACTTGATGGAACAGTTTGTGGTTTAATTGGAAGTTACTAAGAATGACCCAAATTTTGTGAAGGAATTTGATCAGATAAATTTTTATGAATGGGCTTGTGGGGCACTTGATGGGGATTTTAAATTGTTTGAAGTTATTATAAAATAATTTGTGATGACTCTACAATTACCTTTTGTTTAGGAGCCATGGAGCTTTCAACATGAGGAACTGGATCAACTATGGGATATTTTTCATGATGTTTAATTGGATCAACAACTAGATTGAGTATTAATGCATGAAGGGCATTAATTTCTTTATCAAGTTGTTATAATTTGGAGATAATAATGAGTGACATTGTGGGTATAGATTCAAGTAATTCCTTCCCTTTTCTTAACATTTTTCAATTTGTTAATGTTTGAACCTCTTTGGGACTATGGCAAGAAGAATGTGTATCATCAGTTCACTCCATAATTATGACATAGTCAGGTATAGGATGTGTTATTTCTACCCTACATATATTATCTATAAAGAATTCATGAGGGAATTTAGTTACCATCTCTAGTAAATTCACAAGATTTTGTTCTCTATTGACATGTAATAGTGCTCAAAATGGGATTGAGGTCCATCATAAAGAGGTGGATCTTCTTCATACTATATTTGATGGACCTCCATACCCTATTGATCCTAAAGCTAATAATCCTCATACAATTTGTGTTCATATTGGTCTTACATAAATGGATCGATTTGATTATGAATCCAATAATCCTCATAAAAGGTATTATAGGCCATACTAATTTGAGTGTAATGAGGAAAAATAGATAAGAGGAAACTCATTAGAAATGATAAGACTTGAACATATCTAACCTGGAGTAAGTTTGTAAATTCAAAAAGTGGTTTGAATTTATGTGGATAGAATAATGGTATGCTTTCACACAATAATAAAGGTATGAAGTGTACATGTTTGACCAATATGGGATGTACAAGGGCATAGATTTAACCAAGACACAGACAGAGTAATGATATAATTTTACACAAGAAAAGTGTATGAAATGTATCCATTTTAAAGAAGGTAGAATGGATTTTTTTTGACTAAAGACATGAAAAAAGTAACACCTCATTGTGTAAGTATAATGTGATAATGTCTGACCAAATAAGGAATCAAGTAATTTCACCTTACTCTAGAAATTGACTCAAGTTTAAGGGAAAATCACTGATCCTTTTGATATACTTACTTTTAAGAGGATAAAATTTAAAATTCTTTAATTATTTCAGGTTATTTTTAGGGTTTTTAAGCCCCCATTTTCTCAAAATTTCATACGTAAAAGGCAATCTTTGAGAGTTGTTAGCCTTTGCATCCCTACATCAGTGACAATTCTATGGCAAATAGGTTTCTAGTTTAAATTTTTGTTTGGAAAAATTGAATGGTACCAATATACCTTGTAGTATATGAACACTTTATAATGATCCATTAATTGGGTGTCAAACTATCTAGCTTATAATGAGAGGGTCTTATTCCTTTCATAACCACTTCATCTATTTATTACTCAGTGAAGTGTGATGTTTTGTACATGCATGTCCTGAGGACCTATTTGATTTATTAGGTTAACTACTCAACCACTATCCAATTAAATATTATTCTCAATTTGTATACCCTATTAGATAAGTGGGGGTGGTACAATTCTTGTAGATGAAATCCCAAGTCAATGCACCCCTAAAGAACTTGTAAGGAGGTGATGAAATCCTGCTCACTAAGCCAAAATAAAAGAAAAAGGGAAAGATATACTTGATTTATGATTATTAGTACCCCACAAATGGGTAAGAAAAGAGCATAGGTCAAGTAAGCTTTTGGGAGACAAAAAGAAAAATAATAAAGATTAATAAGAAATGCAACTATCTAAGCAAAGAACAGAAGGTAAAATGCCCTGAAGAGCATAAAAACAACTATGGTTTGTTATTTATTAAGCGACTTTGTAAATGTGAATGAAATTTGCCTTGGTTAGTTTTAAAATTAGACTAAAAGTATGATAAACCTGTAATACAAGTGGTTAAATTTTCAATCAAGTATTTTAAGCAGTTTAAAGAGCTTGATTTCAACTATTTTATAACTCGCAAGTTTTCACACATACCATTTAACCGATATGCAGGACCTTTTCATTGTTTTAGGCACCTACATAAAAATAGATAGAAGAAATAAAATTAGATGGAGATGATTTCATCAATTACAAGGACAATTTCACTACTTAAGAGCACAATTTTGCTAAGGTTATGACATTTTCTAAACATAATTATAATTTCAATAAAAGTAAAACAAAATTGCTAATGAGTAGAGAACTGAACCTAGAATAATTTCACCAATAAGTGGACAATTTCACTGAATGTGCAACAATTTCATAAAGGTGTGAATAATTTGGCAAAAAATTAGAAAATCAAGTATATTTGATAGAGAATAAAGTCACTAATGATGTTGCCAAAGTTTAATACAAAATTTTCTGAAATACAAAATAATTTTGTTGATAAGTAGACCTACATGAAAATAGAATAGGATAGACTAGAAAATAATAGATAATGATTTCATCATTTACAAAGATGATTTATTTAATTAGCATAACAATGGAGATGATTTTTTTATTTTGGGGATGAATTCATTGATACATAGAGGTAGGTCTAATGTGGAAAAATGAACATGAAAGAGCCAAAATATTGAGTTTTTTTTCAAAGTAATAATAGTATATAGGTTCAAATGAAAGATGTGGGTTGAACTCTCTCACTGGGTGTGCCATATGTGTTGATAGAATGTGAATCCTCTATATATTCACAAAGTTTTTAAGAGCACAAAATAGAGTGATAACAAATACAAAAACAACACCTAAGACCTTGTGAACTCAACAAAATACAAAAAACTACAATGCTTTATAGATTCAAACAAATGTAATTCCAATCTTCATTGTAAATTGTATTTCTTGGGATGTAGCTTGAATGTAGATTTAAATAATTTTTATAAATGCCAATTATAGTTAGACACCTCTATTAAATATATGGACCATGTTGATTTGATTAAAGTGTAGAAGATTGATGCACATAAAGACTTGATGATTTGATAAAACTTCATTGTATATCTTAAGCATGTTTAATTATGATGCAAAGAGGTGTATTTATAAAAATCCAGATCAAAGATAACCCTTCATCTTGTACTCAAGATGAATGGTTATAAAAGAGTCCTCAAGAGTGCACATGGATCAATGATGTGATCCCTTCATCTAAATCAAGATGAAGGGTACAAAATGATCTTTGAAAATATCAATGATGGATGAATATAAGCCCATCATCTTGTTTCGAATATGAAAGGTGGAGGATGCCCCTTATAAATATCATAGATGATTGAATGTGGGCCCTTCACCTCATTTCCAAGATGAAGGGTGGAACATCCTCTCCAAGAAAGTACATGGGTCTCAAATATGGGCCCTTTATCTTGTTTTCAAGATGAGGGGTGCAGAATAATCCCCTTTCATTGCTAATTATTTGAATAATTGGTGTGATCGCAAGGGTATATTATTAGGATCGCAAGATTTTATTTTTGCATGAAGATGTCCTTTGGAGGGGGACAAGAAGAAAATTAATAGTTGGAAGAGTAATTAATTAAATAGCTCAAAGACCTATTTAATTAATACAATGTAAGGAATTGATTATTAGACTAAAATTGAGAAGGAGAATGTGATTGAACATAGAAGTGAAAATTGTTAAATTGATTAGAGAAGAGGGAATTGATTAGAGAAATTGACCAAAAATGATAATTAAATATGGAAATTACTAATTAAATAGAGAACTTGATAATTAAACAAAGAATGATAAATGAATAAATCTAATACGTTGAGTTTGTCATATTTTAAGATGCCCCAAAGTGAGTTCAAACACGTATATTAGATGAATAGATGACTTTGGACCAGACCGTGTGTAATTACTTAGAGTCACTCCATTGAACAATTTGAGTGTCTATAGAAGTTATTATCCTAGCCCAATTTAAGTGTCTAGTTCCCTAAAGTCATCCAATTTAAAAATGAAACATATTACACTAGTCGAACTAAGTGATTTAATGTGAGTTATCTCTCGATAGCATTGATATAAATACATATCAACCCTCATTCATTTACCACCTACAAAAACCTAATAATAAGACCAAAAGAGCACTTAATAAACACTCAACTTACCAAAATATTTTCCATTCCACCCTATTCTAATATCAATTAAAGGAATAAACCAGATATAGGTCTAAAATACTAAAGGAGCAATCATAAGGTCATATTTTCCATGTTACAATCTAGGTCACTATTGCACTTGATTTACACATTGCATGATTCACACAAAAGCTAACACATAGGGGAGAACTATATGAGGATGAGACCTTCTTATAGAGTATTGGATATGTAGGTAGTGACCTTTGACAATGGGGTCATTGTGAGTTAGTTCAACACCATGTGATCACTAACCCATTTTTCCCCAAGGTCATATTGGAGATGCAAATCTAGGGTTTTTCCATTTCACCAAGAGTTATAGTCCATCACCTATATTTGAATGCACTAGAGTGAAGGTCAAGCCAAACTTAGAAGCATCTAGGTAGTCACATCCTATTTGATCACATATTCCATACATGAAACTAGAATCAAGTTTAGACACTAGTGTTGATGAAACTATCCTAGGCTGGTGCAATTGTCTAAATAGATAGAGGCACTAAATCTAGAATCTGATGATTGATCCAAAATTATCTTCCTACCTTTATGTCTATACCATATCTAACACTATATTAGCAATAAAAACAACTAAGTAATTTATTTTATATTATTTTTATATATAGCATAGCTATACTTTTCATTAATAGCCTATCTTAGTTTTATAAATTCAACATATAGTACATCTAAGTTTATATATCTATAGTACATATGGTTCATCCTTGTGCCCTATCATTTCTATATCCTTAACCCTAACCACTAAATATGATCCTTATATAAATTAGGGTTAAAAAATGTAGAGATTTTAGGTTTTAGATTTTGGCATTGCAAATGTGAGAGAGTTCATTTTGCACATTTTGATGGCCATGCATAGAGCTAGTTCATCATATTTTCAAAGTTTTGACATATTTTTTCTATGTGAGGGGATATATTTTTTGTTGATATATGCCTACATCTTTTAGTTTTAGACCTTTGTGGAAAGGGATTGGTTCATATTTTCATCTTGATAGATATTTGAGGTAGTTAAGGATTATAGTGAAACTACAACACATTTATGGGGTGTATGGGTTACTCATGAGAGTTATATTTAATTATCTAGTCTTTTATATATTTAGCACATGGTTTATCAAGACACACCATGAGTGGGTGTGATCCCTTTATTGGATTTGAGATAGATCACATTTCATGATTTCATCATGATTTTTGGTTTTTAGAGCTTTACACAAATTTTTAAAAAGTACAAATCCACCCTCCAAACATGTCTAGATCCATAGTGACCAAGAACAAACATCGAATAAGTGGTAGTAACTTTAAATGAGATAGATCCCTAAATTCCATGATCATGCGATGCCCATAAGAAGGGTATAAAAACAAATGTGTAAAAAAGAGAAAAAAGGGTATAGATTCACTATAAAACATAAAAACAACCTCTTGATATGGATTTTACCCACACCAAAGGTCCCATGGGTTTTCACCCGCACGTTTTAGGACTATGGGAATAGTCTAGGACATGTGTTTTAGGTATTGGGATCTCTTATGTAGCCTAATGAAAATAGGTTTAAGGGAATGAAAATGTTATTACTCAAAGAGTTCAAAACCTTTTTCAAACATTACATCAATATTAAATATATTTGTCACTCTTCGTACCATATAATTTAATAATAACACCTCGATACTCACACATGTGAGTTAAGTTGAGAAAAGAAAAAAAGAGGAGAGAGTAGAGTGTAAGAGAAGGTTTCTAGTAATTAAAAATTATAGTACTCATGAACTAACTATAAGTATGTTAGAAGATCTGCCTCTAGATAGTTAGCCTTGCCTAATTCTTAAGCATAACTAACATGGAAGAGGGTTTGAAGGAAAACTTGTAACAAACATGATCCTTACAATATTATCTTAAACAAGAATAATCATGGAGATTGTTAGTGAACACATATTGCATAACCATTTAGATAAATGAGATAAATCACATCAATTAGTTAGATTATCTAATATCTCAACCTAACTAAACATACACATAATGATCTTAAGTCTTATCATAGTGCATAAGAGTAACTAACATTAAAACTAAACTAATAACTTGGATGTCATTCATAAAAGAATCATATGATCATGAAAATTTTACAAATTTATTGAATCCAATGAGTTATTTATTAATAATTTTGACCATTTTAAAATAATTTTTGATCCATATATAGCATTAAGTAAAACATTGCCTTACAAAAAATAATATGACATAACTGGTAAAGTTTTAAATATATTTACAAGAGACAAAAGTCATCACAATAGAACAAAAGGAATTGACTAATCCATGAAATGAGGGTCATCATATCTAGTTAGATATGTGGATCCCTATTTGTCATTCTTAATAGATTCTTTTCAACTATTTTTGTTCTTTCTACTCCAACCATTTGTTCTTTAGGGAATGTCCAGCTTGCCTTCCATCATTGGTGATTTTCAAGGTGCCTTAGGAGGTGTAAGTTTGGTTTTAGACTCTATGGGACTGGGCTCAAGTATTCCACCTAGAGGAGTGGGATTGGGGACACTAGTCTAATAGGGTCCAACTTGTGACATTATGACTAAACTAGAAGATTGAGATTGCATAACCTTTTGACACACTTAGTAATCTACATTAATATTAGGTATGTTAATTATGGTTGTCCTAAAAATACCTTAGTATTGATTAAAAATAACTTTCATGATTGGATATGAGAGTAAATATTGGTCCCTTAATGGCATTAGATCTCTCAGCCTTCTCTTTAACATATACAACTAGCTCTATAGCCAGATTTTTACTTATCTTGTTGACCTCCTTAGATCTATTTCCAAATTATGACATAAAGTTAGATAATTTGGTAGATAACTCCATGAAGGAGTCCAATTGTCCATTTGGATTGAATAAGAGACACAATATTTGCTTCCTAAAATAATTGCATGATTGACTAAATGGCATTGTCAACAGAGTCATGCCTTGTGTTTGTCAATACTACCATCTACTTTGCATTTTTTTTGTAGACCCATTTACAACTGATTGGCTTCTTCCTTGGTGGAAGATATTCAAGTTGTCATGTTTTGTGTTTCATCAGTGATTGATATTCTACATCCATGGCATTCTTCCAAGGTTTAGAATCTAGGGCTTCTTAAACTGTCAAGGGATTTACTAATTCTACAATTGTGCTAATTAGGGATAAATCTACCTCATCTTGATTCATGCTACGAGTCCTTCATCCAGTAATTGATGTGGCTAGAACTCTATCTAGTTTAACATATATTAATGCACTTATATACCATTTAGGCATACATTTCACTATTTTTTTGGGTTGATATAAATTAACTGACTGATCATTCTCATCATCATTGTTACCTTCAATGTGGTTATGTGCTTCTAAATTTTCTAGAGGTCTAATTATTGTATCATGTAAGTTTATGACAGGCAAATTGGTTTTGCTTTTCTCATCAAACTCTACATCCTTGTTGATGGAGATATTCTTTGTTTTTGGTTCCATAATTTTTTAGGCTAATGAATCTTCAATTTACCCTAAGAAGATATAAGGCATGGATCTGGTATCCAATTTCTTTATCTTCTTTTTAGGAACATGCATATTGTCAGGATCCTACTCCTTAAGAGCACAATTGATTACCTTTGTATAAGAAACTAAACACGGAATTAAATCAAAAGTAATTGTAACTAGAATTCAGAAACAACACATAATATGAGAGACAATACAATCTTGTATTAACACTCTTCCAGAAGGAAATACAATGAAAAAATCACACTCTTCCCACACCTCTTGGGCATACATTAATTCTCCCTCAAGAGTTCTCTCTCTCAACCAATTACAACCACAACTCAAACACAGAGTTGTTCCCTCCACTAGTAAGTGACAATCAACATAACCATTGTTGCCTACTTCCAGTCCACCAATTACTCAAAGTACTCCAAGTAGATCTCCTTGATTTTGCACACCTACAGATCTAACTGATCTTACTTACCATGTAGATCTTCTTGATCTTGCACAACTTGCAAATCAACTGATCTTACAATTGGAAGGATCTCTTCCTTGTCCTTGATTACAATACAACCCCATGGGTCTATTAAATAGATCCCATACAAACAATAATTAGACTTCCTAATTACAATAATTAGAAATGTAGAATCAAGACTAAAATTAGTCTTTTATATGCAAACTAATTATCTATCTAAAATTAGACTAGTTCTGGAAGCGCATGCAAACGCACACACACACAGGTTGCCGACATCAGTTCTTGCCTGACCGATGTCGGCCAACCCATAACCGATGTCGATTACTATGTACACTGAAGATGACTGACGTCAGTTGATCAGACCAACATTGGTTACTGTAACACTCAACAACCTCTTCCATTTGCATTAGTGAAGCTTTTAGCTCCACAACTTAACAATCTCCCACTTGGAGATAAATAGTTGCACCTGTACCTGTACTTGTACATCATCTAATTTTGTTTCCTAGCTTGTATCCCTCTTCAAGTTCAATCTTGAAGACCAATAGAAGTTGAATGAAGATTCAACTTCTCCTTTGTTCCCAATTTTGCTAACATTTTTGCAGGGTTATTATCCTTGCTAGCCACTATGACTACAACAACCTTCTGCATCTCAAAAATCTAGCTAACATCCGTATCGCCAACAATGAACACATATCCTATGGTGTTTCTCCTATCATCCCAACCTACCATATATGAATCTACATACCCATGTAGAGAATTGCTTGACCCTACATATCATGTATACCTACTACTGGTCCCTCTCAGATACCTGAGAATCCATTAAACTGCTTTCCAGTGCTCCTTTCCCGAATTGGCCACAAACTTGCTGACAACTCCCACTACTTGGGTAATATCAGGTCTAGTACTCATGTAGTTAACCTCATCATGTGATTCAAGACACTATTCTGTGAACTGTCCAACCATAGGTGTGCTAACCAGTTCTACATCTTGCATATTGAACCTCTCCACTACCTTATTCACATAATCCTCTGGAGACAAAATCAACCTATGACTTTCCTTGTCTCTAGAAATACTCATGCCAAAGAATTTCTTTGTTGCTTCCAAATCCTTCATGGCAAACCTCTGAACTAATTTTACCTTTAGCTCAGTAATCTCTTGCATGTGTGACCCTGCAACAAGCATATACACTACATACAGTAACATGATAATGTAGCTAATATTATCCAACTTGGTAAAATAAACACAATGGTCACATTGACATTGACTAAAGCCATGCTTTGTCATACACCTATCAAACCTTAAACACCATTATCCTGCAGCCTGCTCAAGACCATATCACTTGGCCTTCTATCTCACATGTTCATTCTCTCCTTTCTTTAACCTGGGAATCCATTCATCTTTTAGTGCTTTCATCCCGACTGGCAACTCTACCAAATCTCCCATTTGGTTCTCTTCCAAGGAACCAATTTCCTCATTCATGCCATGCTCCCATTATTTCTTGGATTCTACCTACATTGCCTCTTCAAAACTTTCTGGTTCTTGACCATCAGTGAGCAACAAGTAGTGTAAAGAAGGGGAATAATGAATTTGAGGCTTACTTACCCTTTCAGTCCTCCACATGGGTGTTTGAGACTCCTTAACAGCTTGCTGTCTACCCAAAATCTATTTTAATAGTGACCAATGTTGGTCACCTCTGGCCGACCTCAGTTTGCACCCGATCGATGTCAATTCCTCCTGATCACCGACATCGGTTCCCTAATTGACGTCAGTGTTCACCTACCTGACATCACCGACTTTGGTCTACACATGATCGACGTTAGTTCCTACCTGTTCGACGTTGGTTCTCATCTGACCAACATTGGTAACTGTGTTTTCTTGTGAGTGATGATTTTTACCTGTGAGCTCATTTTGGATCATAACCTTGTCCAAATAAACACTACCCTACTCAAAATTATTCAGCCTCTTGAGCTAATCTCTGTCCATCATCTTCTCCTTAAACACCAAGGTTTTATTATTCTTGTTAAAAACATCAGATTTCCTTTTTATGTAATACTATGATCCTCCAATAGAAGCTCCCTTTTTTGTTGACCCAATTTCAAGAAACCTCACTTTCTTCTGTTGCTTACAAAAATCTTGATCTATGCTTTTCAAACCCGAAAGCTTACCATTTGATTTAAGAACATCCATTCCCTTCTCACTCATGTGACCAAGCCTATAGAGCCACATCTTTGCATCTACATCTAAAGTAGATAAAATAGAAGGAGAATCAATAATACAAGTATGATAGATAAAGAGTACCTACTTTCTTACCTCTTGCTAAAATAAGTGCACCCTTGGAAACTTTCCAAGATTTCACTGTGAGAGTTAATGTGCAACCCTCATCACCCAACTTTCCTATAGAAATCAAATTCCACTTTAGGACTGGGACATGCATGACATCCTTCAACACCCATGTGTTGCCATTCTACAATTTCAGTTGCACTTCCCCTTTGCCAATCATTTGACAAGGCTTACCATCCCCTAAATAAATTTTTCCAAAGTCTCCATGGACATATTCATGAAATTATTCTCTATTTGGGGTTGCATGGAAAGAGGCACCAAAATCTAAAACCCAAGATTCCACTTTATCCAAGGAACATACAAGAGCATCTTGTGCAACAATACCTGCATCTTTTGCTTTTTCATTTCCTTCATGCTGATCTTCTTTTAACCAACAATCTTTTTTTACATGCCCTTTCTTTCCACAATTCCAGTATATTATACTGCCATACCTGGATCTGGATCTCCTGCCTATCTTTGACCTTGATTTCCCTTTCTTGCTCTTCTCTCTTTGCCTTCCCTTACTTTCAACACTTAAATCATTACCTGATGATTCCCCTGTGCTTTTCCTATGAATTTATTCATTCAAGATTACACTAACAACATCATCAACTTTCAAGATATTTGAAGCAGATGCAGTATTACTAACTACCATTACCAAACTATCCCAACTTTCAGGTAAAGAGCATAAGATTAAGAGAGCCTTAATTTCATCATCAAAAGCTATATTGACTGAAATTAACTGATTTACTAATCCATGGAAATCACTAAGATGACTATGTACTGATCCACCTTCCTGCATTTGCAAATTAAATAATTGCTTCATAAGAAATACCTTATTCAAAGCTGAGGGTTTTTCATATAAATTTGCCAAAGATTCCATTAACTCTACCATTGTCTTTACCTGTGATAAGTTAGAAATCACAAACGATGCCAGGCTCAACCTTATAGATCCCAGAGCCTTTCGATCAAGAACATTCCATTCTTCATCTTTCATATCTGTGGGCTTTCATGCAACCCCACCCAATGGTAAGTACCGATCTTTCTGATATAAATAATCTTCTATCTGCATCCTCCATAATTGATAATTCTTGCCATTGAATTTCTCCATTCTTAGCTTACTTTATTTTTCCATTACTTTACTCCCACTCGAATAGAAACCCCTGTGAGTGACCTGTAATCAACAAACACTAACCTGCTCTGAACCAGGCTCTGATACCACTTGTCAGGATCCTACTCCTTAAGAGCACAATTGATTACCTTTGTATAAGCAACTAAACATGAAATTAAACCAGAAGTAATATGTAACTAGAATTCAAAAATAACACAGAATATGAGAGACAATACAATCTTGTATTAACACTCTTCTAGAAGGAAATACAATGAATAAATCACACTCTTCCCACACCTCTTGGGTGTACAGTAATTTTCCCTCAAGAGTTATCTCTCTCAACTAATTACAACCACAACTCAAACACAGAGTTGTTCCCTCCACCAATAAGTGACAATCAACACAACCATTATTGCCTACTTCTAGTCCACCAACTACTCAAAGTACTCCAAGTAGATCTCCTTGATCTTGCACACCTGTAGATCTAACTGATCTTACTTACCATGTAGATCTCCTTGATCTTGCACAACTTGCAAATCAACTGATCTTACAATTGGAAGGATCTCTTCCTTGTCCTTGATTAAAATACAGCCCCATGGGTCTATTAAATAGATCCCATACAAACAATAATTATACTTCCTAATTACAATAATTAGAAACGTAGACTCAAGACTAAAATTAGTCTTTTACATGCAAACTAACTTTTTGTTTAAAATTAGACCAGTTCTGGAAGCACATGCAAACACACACACAGGTTGCCGATGTCGGTTCCTATCTGACCGATGTTAGCCGACCCATAATCGATGTTAGTTACTACATAAACTGAAGATGACTGACGTCAATTGATCAGACTGACATCGATTACTGTAACACTCAGCAACCTCCTCCATTTGCATCAGTGAAGCTTTTATCTCCACAACTTAACACATATAAGCCTTACATCTAAAAATTTGTATATGATCAATAAGAGGTTTATGCCCTATCCAGGCTTCATGTGGATTCATATTATGAAGAGCTGTAGTGGATAACCTATTCAATAGATAAACTATTATTTTCACTACTTCTGCCCAATATGTGTGTGCCAACCCTGAATCTTCAATCATGCTATACACCATCTCTATGATAGTGCAGTTTTACCATTATGTAATATCATTCTATTATGGTGTGTATGGTGGAGTCATTTATTAATGAATGTCATGATCTTTAAAATAAGCAAAAAAATCTTTACTAGTGAATTATCCCCCTCGATCTAAGCAAAAAGCATTGATTATTTTACCAGTTTTAGTTTCAACTATAGTTTTGAACTCTTTGAAAGTATTATAGGCTTGGTATTTGGTCTTTAGATAGTAGACCCACATCTTACATGATTAGTCATTAATAAAGAGCATGAAATATTGAAACTTATAGTGATTGGATCTCATGGGGCTGCAAAGATCAGTGTGCACTAGATCAAGCTTACTAGATGATCTTGAGGAACTTTGACAAAAAGATGTCCAATGTTGTTTTGCTAGATAACTAATGTAGAGATCTATATTATTGTTCAACTAAGGAAGTCCATGGGCCATGTTATGAATAATGAGCTCTTTGAGGTATCCAAAACTGACATGACCATATTTATGATGCCACAGATTGGCTGATTATGAATCCCAAACTACAAGTGCTTGATTGTTTGATTAAACAAAGTCAAGTTGGAACATTTTGCCAAATCCTAAGTCTTGTGCAAAAATTCTTGATAATTTTGACGTATCTTTGATTAAACACATATTTTTGACACTTTTGTAATCAAATTTAACCTTGAGGTTGTGGTCAAGTAGCTAACTAACTGATAAAATATTCTTTGTGAGTCCTAGGACATACAAAACATCTAAAATTTTGTAATCATGTCATCAAAGTGATAAGGAAATATTACTAATGACTTGAACTCTGTAGGATGAGTTATCACCTAAAGAGACATGATTTTTTGAGGAAGTCTCATTCATGATGTAGAACCAATCTTGTCTTCTAGTCATATGTCGAGTTGCACCTAAGTCAAAATCACCAAATAGAAATTTGTGATGTTGATTCATCATGAGACTATGTAGCATATAGGAAGTCCTCATCGAAGTGGGTGCCATCCTATTCAATAATGTTGCTTTACTGATTGGATTTCTTCTTCTAATGCCCTTTATTTTGTCCTTGTCCTTTATGTGGATGAGATGATTGTTGGTAACTAGGCTTCTTGTTGCTTGAAGAGCCTTGTGTAAATGAGTTATACCAATAATTATTTAGCTCACGGCCTATTTTTTCACATATAAGGACAAATTTCTAATGTTTATTTCCTTGTTAAAGATGTTGTTGACCTTGATTTGGTTTAGAAGAATTGATTTGCTTCTTTCCTTTCTATTGATTAGAGGCAAGAACATGTTCTTCTGATTCTTCTTCTTCTGTATGCATAGACTCTTCCTACTACAACATGTTTACCAACTTGTCAAAAGATGGTTTTTGTGCTATTATTATCAAAGTAGTCACAAATATCTTGTAGGATGTTGGTAGTACTCTCAGGACAATAGGTACCAGAGATGCATCTGACATTATTTTGCCCAATGCTTGGAGCGAGGTCCTCAAGGTTGTAACATGATGAAGAAAAGATTTCACTTTTTCACTAGACTTCAATTTGAGGGAATGAAGCTGAATTTACAAATGAAGAATGGTTCCTTCATTTTTGTTCTCATTAATATTTTGGAGCTTATCCTAGGTGTTTTTTGTTATTGTGGCCTCACAGATAGGAGGTTGTACCTCATCTGATACTCTGAACATGATTATCATCTTTGCCTTTTCATTGGCTTTGTCAAATTTATTTTGATGATCAACATCAATAGCATTTCAAGTAAATGTCTTCAAATTCCAAATGTGTCCTAATTTTAGTTTTCTAAATGGCATAGTTATTACTGCAAAGAAGCTATGAGTCTAACAAAAATAATTTTGGCCCATTTATGCCCATTGTGTAGAAGTTGACCAAAGATGATGGATTGGTTCCTTATCACTCTAAGTATTAAGGTCTCCCTTTCTATATATCATTAGTCCATTATACAAGACCTTTATTTATATGCACCCTTCCTTTATACATGTCGATATATGGAATAAGTTCACCATTTTTGTATACCTTGTAGTACATGAAAGAAGCGTAAACATATATGAAAGAGTCTAGTATGTGGTACTTAAAAAGTAATAAAAAGGTTTTATTTAATCACTAACACCTACTTAGATGGATTTTTGCATATGTGTGTGTAACTTTGCTATATACTTGAAAATACCACTAGTCAAGATTTACACCCTTCGATTGAAATGAATGGGTAGATGAAGGGATGGAAATGAGTGCAGTTGCCCTTATTTCTCCCTGACTAGTGGTATTTAGAAGGATTGCTAAAATAATTTAGAGGGATTGCTATAAAATTTTTGAGGGGATTTGAACCTCCAACCTCTCCTTGGCTAAAAAGAATTCTTACCAACTCACCTATACATTAATACATGTCTTAATAAGACAAAAATGATATTTAAAGGCTATAAATTACTGATTAGAAGATAAACCCACTAGCCTAGGCAATACCATGGGTTTGATAAATGGTGGTTTTGGAAAAAAAATTAGGAAAGAAATTAATTCATGGGTGGTTTTGAGGATTTAAAGTGTGGTTTTGAGGTTTAAAAAAAATTATATGATGCAAATAAAGAATAACTACCAACCTATAGATATAACACCTTATATCAATGTATTAGGGTTTGGTAGATATAAAATCACACTTAAAATGCCAATTTCCAACACCAATCTATGGTATGAAAATGATCTATTTGGCAGATGCTTCACATCTTTCAAAAGAGCCCATTGATTCTTTGTTAAATGCCACTCCACTTACACACCCAGGTAATGGATTTGAAGCTTTGGACTAAGAGGTGGCAAATATCTAAACAAGGCTCATGGCTTAATGCCTACAAATTCTACATGTTTTCTTTGTGGAACTCTTGTAATACATTTCAAAATCCTCAGATCTTATCACTATTAGATGTAAGATATTGACATAAACCTCAATAAATATTATTAGCACCAAAAAAAATTTGGTTGATCTAACTCAATATATTACGTTGGGAAAATGAATGCAAATATAGAATAACCTTTTACAGTAAAGAGAATGAGAGTAGTGGGCTTCTCAATTTCTCTTCTACGGCTTCTTCTTTGCTTGTTTATTGAGATTAGAGAGTCCTCCGGCTCCTCCCAAGCTCCTCGATTTCCTTGCTCTGAAACCAAATGTAAGAGCTCAAAAATAATAATATTATTTAGCTAAAGAAAAATTATTACAAAGAGCTATTAAATAGCCATGAAGATAGCCTAAAAAACCTTCTAAGAAATAGGATGGTGCATTGACAAAGAACCTGGAATAAACACATGGGTATAACAATAAAATAATTAAATAAAAATATACCTATGGTGAATTAATCGCTAAATAATCTAACAGAAGATGAGGTGGACTGAATTGATGAATGTTCTTGAAGAACTGAAGATTGAAAAGAAGATAAATAAAAATATGATATCTAAACTCAAAGACTATGAGGAACAATTCAGTGTGTATGAGGCAAGAATAAATAAAGAAACCAAGGAGTATGAAGATATAGTCAAGCATCTTAGTTGTCAATTAGAAGTTCAGCCTACAAGTCTGAAAGCTAAAGAAGATGAATGTTCAAGGTATGTAATTGAAAATGAATCATTGAGATCTGAGTTAGAGAAGTCATCTAGTAAGGTTAAGTCATTTGTGAGATTTGAAAAGAGCTCGAGTGATCTAGACAATATTCTAAATGATAAAAAGCATGCAAGTGATAGAACTAGTCTTGGATACAAAGAAGAACCAAAAAATGTAACTCAAGACAAGATGAAGACTATTGTGAACAAGGACAGTCATAATTTGAAGACAAATAATTAGACAAATAATGAAGGTACTGGTATAATGAAGACAAATTAGATCAGACAGCCAAATTCCATGAGGTATGTGAATTTTAATGGTTACTACTATTCTTGTAATCAGTTTGGACATAGATCTAGAGAATGTAGAAGACCTGTTAGAAATGAATTTGTTTGGAACTATGATGAGGGTAATCAGTCAAAAGGTGTGAGCAAGGTTGAGTGCTTCAACTATCATGATGTGGGACACTTTGTAAAATATTATTCGAACAAGGTAAGACAAGCTAAGTTTCCATCAAGGAGTATGGTTTGATACAAGTATGAACAAAGAGGTCACATTACTAGATTATGCAAGCAAAGGCCATTAAGTCAAAATAAGTTCAATCAGGTTCTAATAATGCAAGGAAGAAAGGCAAGTTAGCTCATGGAAATAAAAGGGGAGTCATGATGAGTCTGTAAGTCCAAGTAATATATTTTCTATGGTTGATAATGCTTCAGAATTTGAAGAGTGTAAAAGGCTCTCATTATCTGCTTATGTTGAGAATGAAGAGACCAAACTCAAGAAGAAGATCAAGGTATTGGTTGAGGCTAGTCCTAAGATGTGTATGGATCCAAGTGAACATACTACCATTATTGAGCATGTATCATACAAAGAACATCAATTATCAGTGTCTAGTGATGAGGTTCCTAACTACAAAGTGGATTCTTCAAATGAAAAGGTATGTCAAGATTCCATAGTTTCTCCATGTGTTGTCAATTCTATCTTAGAAGAGAAAGATAGTGATATAAAAAAGGAACCGGTTGTCATATTCTAGACTAAGAAGAAGGAAAACAAGATCAAGGATTCTTATAGATATAAGAGGATTCTAGTGGTGACTAAGGAGATGTGGCCCACTCGTGGCTTCACTTTGTTCTAAAGAGCATTATGGTGCAAATGATGTCTCTATCTATGCTTCTTAAGAGACTCCTTTCAAGTGGAGAAGCAAGTGTTTTTGTGGTGTTATTCAGATGGTCATAGAAGGCTAGAGATGAGTGTTTTTAGTTGGATTATGTATGTCCAAGTGGATGAGATGTTATGGTGATGTTAGATTGATTCATATTTTTACTTGGTTAGTCTGTAGGGTCAGATTAAAGGTTTTCAAGTGGAAAAAGAGGATTTGTGTTTTTTCAAGATGATATTTTTACATAGAAAGGTTTGTTGACCTTATTCTATCATGCTCCATATGGTTTTATGGTCTGAAGGGATATTAAAGTCAAATTGAATATTTTTGTTTGCTTTCTGGTTTCCCAGTTTGTGCTTAAGAGTTTTCAGGTCCTAAAATGGCCTATAGGATGTATGGGTCCCCAAATGTGTGGAATCTCAAATTTTGGTCCAAAAGTGTGTGATGGGTGTCTTCAAGTGTGTAATAAGTTTAAGGAGTGTGCATTGACTAGAAGATGCTATGTCGACCTTGTTTGTTATGAGATTCTAGGGTTTTGGGATCTTATATAAAAGTGTCTTGCCTTGTGAGTTGAGATTTGAGGATTATTAAGTTTTTGAATGGGCCAAATGGGTTGTAAAATGAAGATTCATAGAGATTTAAAGGTTTGTGGTTTTCAAATTATTCTTGCTTTTGTCAAGATTGAGGCCTAATTGGCAAGTTGGTTTTTGAAAGAAGTGTGTTTCAGATGATGATCTAGTTTATGAAAATTGGTGTGCTTAAGGGGGCATATGAGAGTGATCCAAGTATGAGTTTTTAGGTCTTGAAGATGTGTCTACTAAAAATTATGGGCTTTGCAAGTTCCAGGTAGGACTACAAGGAGGCTAGATAGGCCTAGTGTGAAGAAGAGTGTCTTTTGATCAATTTATCCAAAAGAGCAAGGCATGAGTATTTCAATGTGATTTTTCAAGTTGGTTTAGTGCATGTATCCTATTTGATGTGAGGCATGAATTTTTGTTGGTGGTCGTTGAGATGGTTTAAGAGAGAAGGCTAATAAGCCTATATGGTGGTTCCTCATGGTGTGCGGAGATATGAAGATGTTCAAAGATATGAAATAGCTCAAAGATATTAGGGAGAGTCCCTCTCATATGTTTCTTAGTGATTTACATCATATGTTAGTGTTTTTTGTGTTCTTTCTTCATTGAGTGCAGTGCTTGGTTGAAGAGAATTTTGGCATGGAGGAGGAGGAAGTTGTCAAGACAAGAAGAAGTAGGCTCAAGGTAAGGGGGATTTTATACTATATTTATAAGATGGCCTAATAATATTGGTAGTATTTTAAAATCTTCGGGATTATTTAGTGCCCACTTTGTCATCATGTCAAAGGGGGAGAAAGTGCATGAGTTTGGGAGTGCGTGAAGAGAGGGAAAGAAGGCGAGTTGTATATTGTTATATGATGGGTGTTAACATTAGTGACAAAGGGAGAGATTGTTGGAGAGTTATAAATAATGTCATGATGATTTCATGGATGTATCCAAGTGAGTGGATGAAGTTCCTTGATAATCTAAGTGACAATGACAAAGTGTGCAATATATTTGTCCTATTATGCTTGAAGAGGGCTTGGTTATTCTTCAATTTTGACATGGTTAGAGATGGTCAGGGATGAGTATGGTGATTTGATCATATTCAAAGGGTCATATAAGAGGTTTTATAAAATTTGAGTTCTTATTTGAATGAGTGGAATTCATCTAGTAGTCCATTGTTTTCATCTAGACATGTTTAGTGGCATAAATTCTGAGTAGGCAGTTTGTTGATGTCACCATTGCCACATGTGGATGAATAAAGGAGAGTTGGTCATATGGTTTTGATCACATTAGTCTCTAGTTTATATGTTATAAGTCTCAAGTCATCCATCTAAGCACATTAAAATATATATGGGTGCAATGTTGGGCTCTTAGGCATTTTGACAGTGTTTTCCCATACTTAGACAAATTTACATGAGGCAAGAAAGAGCCCAATAAGCATTTTAATGTAGTCATATATCACACATGTGGATGTTTCAAGATAAGGTGATCATATGGGTTTGTTTAGTTTTATTATTTGTTTATTTTAATTAATTTTTAGGTCATGCAATGAATCACGTCAAAAGTTATGCATGTGTAAAATTGGCCTTCTAAACAGTTCTTGACATAGTTGGCTCTGTGAATAGATAAATCTGAGTGAACATTTTATTTGTGTTATATATCACATGTGTGAGGGTTTCATGAGAATATTGACACATGGTTGGATTATCCTATGTGATTACATCATATGGTACAAATTTGAGAACATACGCTCGAGCGAAGCAAAATATATAGAGGTGCAAAGTTGGCCTTCTAGGTAGATGAGCAATGGTCCCCATACTTAGTCATTTTTACGAAGGGTAAAGACCAAGACCAAATGAAGATCCTAAGGTTCATGGTTGATCATAAAAATTAATCATGTATTTCATGGTGTATGATAAGGACCTAGCTGATCCATAGAGATCTATGATGCGTAGGAGTTCATATAGCTAGATCTCTAGTGCACAAGTCAAAGAGGTCATAGTCTTCAAAGTTTAACGACAAGTAAACATAAAGATAAAGCTTCTTCCAAGATCAAACATGAGAGGGTCATCACATAGATAGAGATCAATGGTGTGCATTAAAGTCAAAAGGTCAAAGTGACAATTGTTTTGCATTTTTAAAACTAAGCTACATATAGAAGATCGATGGTAAGCATTGAGTCAAAGTTTCCAGATTGCATAAGATGAGGTCAACATGTTCAATGTTTAACATTTGGAAATTGGTAATATATACATTAATTATATAATTAAATAAATTGTGCATGATCAATATAAATAAGTAAGACACGATATGTGAGCATAGTATTCGAAGTTTAACTGTGACCATTTGCATTTGAATATTTGAATTTGTGAAGGAAAGACTAGTGTCTGGTTTTTTTACCATAACTTTTGATCTAGATAGAATTTGACCATATGATAAAAATAAAATTTGTAGAAGAATCCAAGGTTCATGTGAAAATATAAATGTTAAGGTCTAATTATGTATACAATCAAAGTTATAAAGGTTAAAAGTTGACTGTGTGTTCGTGCATATTCAACAAGTAACTTGAGAAGGATGTTTGAGCTTGTGTTGATGTTATTTCAATGTCTCATGATGAATTAGCTATTGGATCATGGTTTAGACTCCATTAAGATTATTTTTGTACATTATTAAGGTTTGAACATTCATATGTAGTATGAACAAAGGTTTAGAAAGTGACTATGTATTTGTTCATGGTGAATATGTGCACATAATGTTGTTTGAGTGAATTGTGCTTAAGTAGAAGGGTACTATGATGATTGTTGGCACTTAAGGAGGACCTATAGATTATTTGGAATGTGTCCATGCATTTTTAAAGTGTTCCTATGTTCCTAATTTTCTCAGATAAGTATCAAAGCACTAAATGGGTCTTCATAAGACCTAAAAGTGACTTACGCCTATTTGAAAGTGGATTATGCTTAAGAGTGACCCATGTGAGATGCCTTAAGGGTGAAGGCATGTTTTGTGGCCAATAAGGAAATATTGTGATATTTTTAATTCATGATTTCTCTATAAATGGTGAAACCAAATGTGTTGGTTTCTAGACTTTTGGAGAAGGCTTGTGGAAGACTTGAGTGAGAGACTAGTGCAAGGTGTATGTGCGAGTTGTGGAGAAAAGGAGAGGTAGAGTGCCCAATTGATGAGTTGGTGAGTTGATAAGATTAAGGAATATGTGTATGACCTGTAGGTCATATTTATGATGTCCAAATAGTGCTCTTAAAAGTTGAGGATATGTGAAGAGGTTTGAGTGTGCATATGAGGACAATTTGAGTGAAGAGGGAGAGAGATTGTGGCATGCCTATGTGAGTGGCATGTATGATATAGAGAGAGAGACTTTGTGTATGGGTTAGATATACATATTTCCATCATCAAGTGTTAAATAAATTATTTATAAGATGGATGTTTTCACTTCAAAGAGGGTTTAAAGGACTTGATCTTCCTTATAAGAAGTCGCTCCTTGTGAAATAGGTATTTCACTAAATACCTTTGATCTAAAAGACTTGATCAAGGTTTCTAGTCTAACGAACTCGATCAGTCTCTTGTTTGTAATTTATTATAGGATAAGTATTCCATATGTTTACTCAAGTATTTTCTCCCAATGCAACTTCTACTTGGGGAGTTGTTCCCAATGCCACTTAGGGAGTTGCTCCCAATGCAACTCAGGGAGTTGATCCCAATGCAACTCAGATTCATGAAGTGACTTATGCTCATAATGCAACTCAGGGAGGTGATCCCAATGCAAGTTATATTCATGATGCAACTCGGGCTTGCAATGCGACTTAGGGAATTTATACCACTCGAGTTTTATTCCCCATGAGGCTTTCCCACAAGAACTATGTTGTGCATGTATTGAGTAAATGAGCTCTCTTGTTAATGTTTCTTGTTCAAGTTGATATATGTTGTTTGTTTAAATATTTTGAAAGCATTGGAATAGAGATTGAAATATCTAAGCTCACTAATTGACCCCTCATTCCCCCTTGATCTCAGTGATTGTACCTCTAACATAAACATGGCAGATGGGAATAATTTGGTTTGGAGTATCTACTCACAACACCAAGATTTATAAAGTAGACTTCTGAAAAAAATTTATTTTGGTATGTTGGGGTTCAACATGATATTTACCAATATTAATCATCCACAGGGTTCTCACATATGGAATTTTTTTCTCAAATTCAATACATTATCGTTGATCATATTTCATGGGAAATCAATAATTGATGCTTGGAAGAATTTTGATATTATTCATGGAATGGTCACATACCAATAAGATAAATTCATGATCTGTAGGACATGAGGACCATCATTTCTATTGTATATGGCCAAAAGGTAAGATATTATTTGATTCAAAGGCCTAATCAAGGGTTATTAGTCTAGAAATAAAAAACTTGGATGAGGCTCCTATTCACCCTATTCAAGTCAGAGTGCTCACTGAAATATTTTTAAGAAGAAATATTTTCATTAATGAGGATGAAGATAGGATTTAATTTGGAGTATAAAATAGGCAAAGTTCTAGATCCTTCTTTTGAATGGTCTAGATTTATATGTTAGAATAAGGTTGGTCTTCCAAAGGAAGGGGCCTTTGCTTGGTTGGTAATGGAAAATAGGATCTTTGCACAAAAAAAAATCAATAAAATGAGAATTAAAGGCCCATAAAGATGTTTCTTGTGTCTAAATTATGGATAGATGATGTACCATCTCCTGTTCTCTTACCCCTTTGTGGTCAAATTTTAGGACTGACTTTGTGAAAAACTCATCTGGCAATGGGAAAGACCTCCTTATTTATTACAGGCATGTTATTCATGGTTATTTGTCTTTCCATGGATTCACTTTCAGGGTTCTAGAAAACAATCCCAAAATTAATCATTTGGACAATCAAGGATTAGAGGAAAAACAAAGTTTAAAGGTAATGAATGTCAATTTGAGGTGTTGAGTAAAGTGGAATTGACCATTTCAGATGTGGTTTCCACACAATCTAAGATATCTAATATTTAGTGGTATGATAGGGACATGAATATTAGTCTTAGTTATCATCTTCTAAAGCTCCCCCATTAATGGGACAAGAGTATGCATACCCCATAGGAGAAGGGAGGATCATTATAAATGGGTTTCTCCTACTTCAATTTTTTTGAAAGTAAAATTTGATGGTGCTACCTAAGGAAACCCAAGGGTTTCAAGGGTAGATTACACTATTATGGATTTTTTTGGTTCCCCAATTAGAGCTACCTCTCAAAATATGGGACCAATAATGAGGCTAAAGTGCAAGCTCTAGTTTTTGGCCTTGAACTTGTGGTGCAATGTGGGATTGAGTGGGTTTGGATCAAAGGTTATTTTATGGTGTTGGTGTAAGAAAGTTTGAATCACAAGTCCAAATATTGGAAAATTAAGAACATTTTAGGGATATCTTATCATCTTTTAGAATCTATCGAAGAGTGGGATGTGATGCATTGCTTTAAGGAAGAAAATACAGTTGTATATTTTTTAGCCAACCATGACATCTCCCAATTTTTTGAATTGGTAATTGATAATTAGCTAGATCATTGTGATGGTCTCATTGATGTGTAAAGGTATAGGTAATGAGGAATCATACCTCCTCATTCCCACCTTTCTTACCATATTTTTCCCCTATGGTTAATCCAATTCTTACTTTATATCTTTGGTATAATTTTCCATCCAACTTTAAAAAATTACGTAATGATGGTTTAGTGAGGTGTGGTTGGGTTTTGATTACATGAATGGAGGTGGATTCTCAAGGTTACGAGATGGTGTTCCAACTTAAGGAAAAATAATATTGGTTATTAACGACTAGGAAATTTTAATTTCTCCATCAATTGTTTACACTCTGATTTAACACTTCTTTCAATTTTTTGTACTTGAGGTTTTAGCTCTTGCTTTTGTGAGTATTTTTATTTTTGAATGTGATCTAATTTGATAGATAGGGAATATGGGACAGTTTTAAGATATTCTTGCTTTGGAACCTCTCTTCTTCATGCATGCTCAGAAGAGAGACAGAGATAGAGTAGAAGGAAGGGTGAATAAGTTATTTTGGGTGCCTTTGGGAATTATTATTCATGAAAGTTTGGAAATTATTTGTGTGGACTATCTAATAATAGTGGTAAGAAGTCATGTGAATTATAAATTAGCTTCAATATTCACTGATATACCTCTTAATTTTGTTGAAGGATAAATACATGACACACATGGTGGTAGATAATTTTGTCAAGTCAAATTTCAGAATTAGATTGGAAGCAACACTAGAAGATGCAAATTGGGATTTACCCAAGCGGATGCATTTTTAAGGCATAGATAACAAGGGTTTAGTCTCATTGAATACATTCAGACTTTTGGAGGGAATAGTCTCCATGGTGGTGGGACATATTGAATAATTTTAAACTTTTCACCTTGTTGGAAGTTTCCTTAATGTTCATAAACTCCCTTATAATGAATTTTAGTCTCTAAAATCCTCTTTACCCAATCTCTATCCTCTTTTTGAGAAGGATATTTTGGATTCAACAATAAAAGTGTCCAATTGTTAAGCCTAGACAGTTGGGT